>JACEVL010000786.1:540000-585000 GCA_020284085.1 Aporrectodea caliginosa
TTCACTGGACAGCTGCGCACAGAGAAGTTTTTTCTTCGGAGTTTTTCCCGTGGAGCTTTAGAAAGTCAGCAATGTGGCCCCCGCTGGAAAACTTTGGAGACCCCTGGCCTAATGCAGTATGTAGGCCCTACATATATAATTATGACGGATGCTTCATGAAACATGATACACAGTTCCACATAGGCCTACATGTGTTGTGTGGTAAAATGATAATCCTAGCTACATCGTTATAAAGGCTGTCAGACGATTTTGATTATTTCGGTCAAAACTTCCGTGGTCATATTATAGTTGAATTACTTTAATTTGATCAAGAATGTGTCTATCAGTAGGCTATTTTGAGATTCTAGAATTGACGGCCTAGAATTGATTCGGCTATTGGTTTTCTGGCAGGCATAGAATCTTTTTACTGGATGTAAATTTATTAATTGAAATTTGAGTTATTAGGCTATCAAAATGAATAATTCTTTAGCTAAATGCTGGATGTAAATTTCATAAGAAAATTGATGCCAAATTAGCAATAGACCTATTTGATATTATATTCCATTAAGTTGATGATGAATTAGAAGATCTCTGGAGCCTAATAAGGAAAGAAAGATTAGTGAAAGTAAGGAATACAAACGAGAGACAGATGCTTCTTCAAATTCTTGCATTTTCAATTTCATAAAAAGCGAACAATGCAGCAAATCAAATTGACAATATCTTTACTAGTATGTATACCGTACAGTAGCAGAATTGAGTTGATGATCATGGTACAGAGCGAGATGTGCAGATAGTAATGTAAGGTTCATTGTATATTGTGTCTTTAGGCAGTTAATATGGCCTACTCATTAGTAAGCATGCTATAAATATGTGCGTGGTGGACCGGTTGTTGTCAGAGGGGACCTTTGTCAGAGGGGGCCCACACTATTACCACAGCACCGGGCCCGCACTAGCCTTAATACGGCCCTGGGTGAAACTCTAGATATTCATAAGCAAATGGGCAACACTGACATTAGACATTGGTTATGGATGACAAATCTTCCAAAATACAGTCAGAGGCAGATTGTCACACAATCAGCCAGCCAGTCAGTCAGTCAGTGAGCTAACTAACCAGTCAGGCTATAGACAGAATAGGCTATATACTTGGTCCTTTGCCAGATGCAGCATTCAAGAGTGATTCATACCATAGCAATATGTAGATAAGATAAGATAAGATAAGATAAGTTAAGATAAGATAGGATATTTTCTTTATTGGTCCATTTGTTACAAGCACACAAATTTAGGGTAGCTACCCAGCCATACAGCTAGCCATCAAGTCAGTCGTCCAGCAGCAACAACCAATCAGGATCCTGAGTGGCCGAGTGGGTTGGTTGCCCGCTCGTCACGCCGGCGCCCCGGGTTCGCTTCCCGGTCGGGTCGGTTTATCAGAGATTAATTTCTCGGATCTTTACTGCGGGTGGCTCGGTCGCATTATAAACGTGGAGTACAATACAACACACAATACAACACATCATAATACAACTGGGGCGCGGTGGTTTAGGGGTATGTTCGGTGCCTTGCAGCTGGAGGGTTGCGGGTTCGAATCCACCTCAAAGTCGCCGCGTAGGGACCCTGGGCAAGTCCTTCACTCGCAATTGCTCATGCGCTTCGGCGTGAAACTCCGATGCAGCGTTCGCGCAGTAGTCGGGAGCGCCTCTGAATGGGCAATCTGGTAGGGGCGCTATAACAAGTGTTCAAATACAATACAATACAATCAGTCAGCCAACCATCCAATCAATTATATAGTCAGATGTCAATCATCCAGTCAATAGGTCAGTCATTGAAGTCAGTCAGTCAGTCAGTCAGTCAGTCAGTCAGTCAGTCAGTCAGCCAAAAACATCAGACAAATGAGGTCATTAAGAGGTTTTCCTTAACTGAACTCATCAAGCTAACGTAAATTTTTGTAATGGTTCTGAGAGCCGAGCTGCTGTGACCTATATTCGGGAAGCAGTCGAAACTAAGAAAATGAAGACGCCAACATCTTCTGTTGACTCTTCTTTCCAGTCATACCTTACAGGATGTAATTTTTCTCGATAACACACCAGCGGTCCAGTTGCAATGTTGGAATTTTCTTAACGTTTTATTCATAGTAATGAGGTAGATAAGATTCCACAAAAGCATGAAAGTTGGCAAACGTACTCAAAAAACATCAACAATTTAATAGGGTGCAGTGAGTTATTTAGCTCCATCATCTTTTAAACTGAGGTTTAAAAAATTCTCAGCTTAAACGTTTAAATTTTAGTCATGAGTAGGCCCTAATAGTAACAATCCAATTAAATTCAGCAGACGGATAGGCCTACTGAAAAGAACATGCATTGTCCAAACTTAAATTGATGCAGCAGTTTGTATGGCGCCATCTCCTTAAAGTTTAGGTCAAAGCATTCGACATGAAACTATAGGCATAGTGCACAGTTCTGCCGAAGGTATGCACAGCACTATGCTAGAATGATGAAACTGAGCCTATAGACAGAATACTTGGTCCTATGCCAGATGCAGCATTCTAGAGTGATTTATACCTTAGCAATATGTAGATAAGATAAGATAAGATAAGATAAGATAAGATAAGATAAGATAAGATAAGACAAGACAAGACAAGACAAGACAAGACAAGACAAGACAAGACAAGACAAGACAAGACAAGACAAGACAAGACAAGACAAGACAAGACAAGACAAGACAAGACAAGACAAGACAAGACAAGACAAGACAAGACAAGACAAGACAAGACAAGACAAGACAAGACAAGACAAGACAAGACAAGACAAGACAAGACAAGACAAGACAAGACAAGACAAGACAAGACAAGACAAGACAAGACAAGACAAGACAAGACAAGACAAGACAAGACAATACAAGATAAGACAAGACAAGACAAGATAAGATAAGATAAGATAAGATAAGATAAGATAAGATAAGATAAGACAAGATAAGATAAGATAAGATAAGATAAGATAAGATAAGATAAGATATTTCTTTACTGGTCCGTTTGTTACAAGCACACAGAGGCAAACACGAAAAAAAAACATAATTGACAGAGTTACAAGACGTATCACTAATGCTAAAGCATTAATTTAACAGCGTAACTTAATTATCTAATTTTGCAAAGGTAGCCTATTCAAATGTGCAAGAATTGATCATTATCACCATGCAATCAATATCCAATGTTTACGGAAAGAATTATTATGTTTAATCATAATAATGTCATTAGTGTTTAGAAAAAATTACAAATAACAGTGATACAAGAACAGTAAGTTAGCTTGTTGCTATTATGGATTTGAAGGCAATAAACTCGTGCAATACAGAACATAAAGGGAGACCCAAACGGGCGGAAATCACGCTAACCAGGGCTACCAATTACCTGTTGTATTTTTTTTATGGTTATGCACAAAGTGAAAACTTAAGCAACATATAATAATAACAGTCGAATCAGTTTATGTGACAGTTGACGCGGTGCCATCGTCTTAATCATGTTAACCGTAGCCTATATAAGTGTATAGTGTAGGCCTATATATATACCGATTTGAGCTTTTTTGAGGCAGCAGCTATACTACGTTTGGACCTCAGACATTTTAGACAAGTTTTATTAAAAATGTAGTTAATGGTGTACAGCAATCATTTTGAAGCCTAGTCATCGTGTAATACAGTACGTAGCAATAACGAACGAAGAAATATAGGTATACCAGCTTTTTTCCAACCCCAGGGCACCAACTTGTAGGAACTGGCTGATCCCGGTTATCGTTTTTGTGTGTCATAACATTGAGGTTTTGGATTTTGAAAATAAACAGTCAAATACACGTCGTACAGGATAATTTATTATCGTGTCAAAGAAACAGTGGCCATGTAAAATATCTAAAATATATGAGGTTCTGCGGATATGTTATTTAAGAACCAAACCATTGGTTGAAATGATTGACTGTAATCGGGCGACCTCTGTCAGCGGAACGGTTCGTTCATTTGGGGTTTCCCATTGACACTGTATGTATAACTAAACTAACTGTTTCCGTGTTTATATGTTTTCGGTGATCAATAAAGCATTGATTGATTGATTGATTGATTGATTCTGTTGTGCAGACTTAGCATATGCTGTCTTTGAAAAGCCTACAGTGTCAGGCGGAATTGAACGACCTGTTTTAAACCACGCTATAGTTCTGCACTGGACCCGCTTCTGTTGACCATATATACACAACTCCACTCAGTTCACTACTTACTGATAGCCCTGTTCGGTGTGTATACCATTTGTAAGTTGGTGACGATCAACCACTCCTATCATTTGATATTTCCATTTATAATCTTGCCGTCCAAATACGGTACTTATTTCGATCTTTGATAATGTATACCGTCCTGAAAAAAGTAAAGTGGCAAAGAATCAAATCTAAATCCGTGTCTTATATATGCAATTGCAATGTAATTGAACATTTATATAGCGCCTCTTCAATACATACTGTATACTCAGAAGCGCTCTCTGCGCTGGCATAATGTTAAATGTCATTGCGAACGAATATATTGCATCAGTTAGCAAAACAAAGCATAGCTCATGCAGAACTATTTTTCACTCTTCATAATTTTATACCCCTATAGATATTGTTTTCGATCGATAGATACTTTGACTCGTGGTGTAGGCTACCTGTTTCAAACTCGCTACGCCCCAGAACCCACAATAGAATCATACATATATAAGTAAAACGCTCTATCTCGTAAAACATTTGTCACACGGATGCTTTATATACTTAATGTCTTTAAATCTATTTTGATGAACTATGTGCATCAAAATGCGGTTAGCAGTTGGTTTCTCAATAAAGAGTATACTTACTTACCTAACCTTTATCAACTCACTTACCCACCGTATAGCCTGAGTTTCTGCAGTTGCTTGACCAAAACTGGATTTCGACCATGTTTCTCCAACGATTCTCAACTGCATGCGACCTTATACACGAAGCGATCATTGACTGATGCCTTGTGCATTAAGATTATGGAGCTGTATACAAAGTCATTAGATCAGCTCAGCTGCGTCTGGCAATATCGTTCATAATGGTGGCAAACAATTTTCACCATCCGCAATCAGCAGGATTTATTTGGTATATATATATCACAGGTTGCACGTGTGACTGACTGACTGACTGACTGTATGAAGAGATGGAAAGACGGAATAAATTATATTCCCGTATTCGTAATCGTCGTAATCGTAATCTCCAAACTTCTAAAGCGCCACTCGAAAGCCAAGCGCAGGGCACCAGCTTATTCACGAGCGCTGCGTCTAGTCAGAAGGGTTGTCCAAAAGAGTAGTCGAGGGAGTCCGAGTCCGGTTTCCAGAGGAGGTAGCTGCGAGGGAGGTTTCCAGTTGATCAGAGGGGTCAGAGTAGCTGCAGCAGGTGGGTGCCGTTTTAGGTCGAAAGTTCCAAAGTGTGACAGCCGTAAGAAACAGTATCAGTTAGGTCAGGGGTAAATACGTCCTCTTTTTTCTAACGGAGGAGAGACTTTAGTTTCATGCTCTTCCATGCTCAAACATTCAGTTCCAAATGATGCAATAACTTGCAATACTAAAACGATGCAGTGCCTAAAATAACCAGAAATGTCAATATGCACAATCTTTCTCAAACTGTCAACCTGCAGCATTTGAACTGGTAAGTAAAATTGTAGTTAGACTATTAGAATGAACTCGCACGTATACCTAACCTCTAAAAAATTCAACTGTATTCCGCACACTGCAGACAAATCAACTATCAACTGCACATTTTATGTCAGGAAACATTATTTAAGGCCCTTAAACAATGTAGCTATATTGCTTTAATTAATTCGGAACGCTACAGGACGAAAAATTATCTGAAACATGTTAAAGCCACACTGGCAGATTTACGTTCTCGTTTTCTTGTTAGAGGGAGTGCACGATACTGTAGTGCTACGCCTTAGCCTGCTGGACAGTCAATCGAGAAGTGAGGGGTATGCAGTCGCTATGCAGGGCAGAAATTTGATTCGAGATAACTTAATGCATGCATGTGACTTTATTTTCTTTATTTCTGATCCGCATGCGCCCCTTAGCAAACTCAGCTATAACGAGTATACACTGACCGTATAGGCCACTCGCTCTCATATGCCGAGGCTAAGAAAATGATGTCGCTAACACTTCTTACCCATGGCTGTCTCAGAACTAGCTTCTTCTACTTCTTCTTCTTCTTCTTCCTTGTTAGAACGACATAACTTAATGCCATGTGGCTTTATTTAGTCGGAAAACCTCCGTCAACACACCATCTGTGTCCGCAATGAAACAGAGCGATAAATGATCCAACGGATGCGTTACAACCATTTGACTAATGCTTTAACTGTTGACGTAATGGATTGGTCTATTTGATGTTTCAATAAATCCAAGCTTAAAAATCAGATTTATGAACTGATCTTTTATGCGTAATAAATTTACAACAAAGAAGTGCTGAATTGTGAAACTCTTTCAACTATTAGAAACGATGGAAAGAAAGTTCTATCAATCGTCTATCGTCTATTAATAGCCGACCAAACTGGTGAGTTGCACTAATAGCCACATTTAAAAGATTGATGGCACATTTTCAATCATCTAATTTGTAATCTTTCCGTTTGAATTAAGAGTGATGCCTCTGGCTAAGAAGTCTTAAAATATGTCTGTCTGTAGGCAAAAGCTGTTTCATGCTTTCATCCCCAGACTCCCAGAGTGAGCAATGCATGAAGCTGTCATCCTCGCTAGAGCTGCTGACAACACTGATGCATATAAATGTGTATGTTCACGTGATCTTATGCACGTGGCACTGTTAAATGATCCGACCTTCAAAGCTGCTGGATAGGGGACTTTAGTTTGTTTGTTATGTGCTCGGAAATATCTTACATCACTCTGTCTCAAGTGTGCACAGTCATTGCTAACAGGTGGCTATAGATGTCTTTGATGCCTGCATGCATGATGCGTTGCAACAAGTGGGTGCGTGCCCACGTGGTCAGATTGGAGCTTCCATATAGCCAGGCAGTGCACTCGAATTCTAACAGTTAGTTTGTTTGTAATACAACTTACATAAGACGGTCAATTAGGCTGATAAATAAAGACAGAAATAACCAAGTGCTTCTGAGAGTCACAAAGTCCAAGTACGTAGCAGTAATTATGTAGGCGACGGAAAGGTTCGAGTGAATTTGAAGGAATAATAAAAGGTAATTTAGTCTAGGACTCTATATATAGGTTGTATATACTCTTAATATAAGACCGTTTAGCTTTTCGTCAGATATATGCTACACATCAACGCTTTTAGGTCTGAGCTATAGCGGCGAGATTTCCACGTCTGTAGACCTATATATGATTAGATATTATAAAACGGGTTCAAACCCCAAATAAGTTTCTCAAAAGAAAGCAAACATGGGGCTAAATTTCATAAGTCAACCACTGCAGAATTCAAGTAAATCTGTGTAGGCCTATGTGATCATGGATATCGAAATTTTTTTCTGGCTACGCCCGTGGCAGCCGTTGAGGTAAAAAAAGGCAAAGGATAATAGTTATGAGATTGTACAGGAAAATAATTAGGCTATGAGAATGCGGATCTGAAACGATCAATGTAGGAATGAGACCGATGCTACAATATGAAGAGATGGGAAGATCAGTGATAGACGAAGACGTCGAGTCTCGTGCACAGTGTGTACACTGCAGCAGTATATATATAGCCTAATACATGTTTAGGATTCTTCGAGATCCATGGCTTGAAATTATTAAATTGGCAGAATTGTAGTGGGTATTAATACAAAGAGCACATTTAAAGAACAATATATATAATATATTATAAATATGTAAACAAAATATATAAGCCCCTGTAAGTAGGCCTACTCCACAATATTAGCAGCATATTAGTTTGATTTTGCATAGGCTATAGATATAAAAGTAAAGAAAGAAACTCATAATATGCATTTATGCATGAAATAAAAATAAATATACATAGATGCACAGAATTGCAGTTTTATTCTTATAGCGAATATAGACCTATTTTATAATATATATTTTATATAGGCCTATACGTATACATGCATATTGTGCTCTATAGGCGGCACACTTTTGATAATAGTCTACATAATATAATTAAGACGTGAAAGTCTAAAACATATTTCTGTTGGTAGCCTATACCTATAGCAAAAAATGTCAAAGACTCGCAAACCTTCATGTGTTAATTAAGATTACGAGTGTATTTTAAATAGTTATGCTAGTGACGTCACGATAGTGAGGAAATAGGCCTACATAGTTTCATAAAATAATGTGTGCACAGGCTCTATAAAAAATGTGTGGCACGGATATGTTCTCCGACCGACAAGGACGTGTGGGCAAATTTCTTAACACCAACTTCAGTCATTGCATTAAATAGGCAATCTGAGAAAGTCAGAGAAAGGAGTATTATCATCATCTTCAGAACCAAGATAAAACTCAAGTTCACTCAACCTCTGTTCCGCCAAACTCTGTCCACAGTCTGATATATCACGACCAACCGTCTCGAAAGCTGCTGAGAGATCGCGGGGCCTGAGCAAAGTAGCTTCATCCCAATCTGTTGCATGCATCAGCATATTCAAGAGAATTTTAAGCACATGTATAACAGACTCGGTTGAATGGCTTTGTCGATTATAAGTATATAAGAGTGTGCTTCTTGAGAGGATAATATATAGAAGCAACTCTGCAAGAGCAACTAACACTTAATATTTTTTACTTTTAAATTACCCATCTGAACATACATAATTAGAAGTGATTTTAATTCCATATGGGAAAAACTCAGAGCAAATCAAAACAATTGACTAATTTTCAATTATCATAAGATATTTTAATTAGGCCTAATGCTGCAACCATTCTATAACCAGGAGTGCAAATACGCTTATCTGATGAAAATGAAAGCTACTCGTTATATGTGTTAAAGCATGTGATTTCAAACAAGTGAATTTTTTTAAATTTTAAACCCGAATACTAAAGTGCACGTGGCGGTAGCCATTTCGTTTGAACTAAATAAAAACCAAATCTGCAGCAATGTAGAGCAAATGACTGGAGTTTAACGAAAGCTATTTGTGAATCCTACACTGTCTGACAAAAAACCCGAACAGACGTATACTTGCACTAAGTCCAGCATGCCTAGGCCTAATCAGTGCAAAATTAGGATCAATGTATTCGTGATTGAGCTATAAATAATTGACTGCAAGTGATTCTAAAGTGTTCTATAGGAGCAAGAACATTCACTCGCTTAAAGGAAGCTATAAAGCACCGATGAGAGGAATATATGTTAACAGATAAATGTGTGCATGTGCACACTGTGCACGAGACTCGACGTCTTCGTCTATCACTGATCTTCCCATCTCTTCACATTGTGGCATCAGTCTCATTTCTACATTGATCTTTTCAGATCCGAATTCTCATGGCCTAATTATTTTCCTTTAGATTCTCATAATCATTATAATCTGATGAAGCTACGATGACAGGAATATATTCATTCATTCATTCATTTATTCATTCATTCATTTCGAACATTTGTATAGCTCCCATTCAAGAAAACTATACTCAGAGGCGCTCCCGACGCCATGCAGCACGGCCAAAAAGTACAGTTTTAAGGTGAGAAAAGAACATAGGAGAAAAGGTCCTAGGAAAGAGGCGAAGCTCCAGAGGGAGGCTATTCCAGGTCGAGGATTAGATATGTTCACAGTTGTTTTATTTATTCATAAATTATAATTATTATTTCTTTTAACCATAAATTATAGGCCTATCATGTATAGGCCTACCGATGTTTACAAGACCTGAAAAGAATAGTCTATACTTGTATTCGTGTATTCGAATATTTGATTAACATTTTTAAAGAGATCCCGCAAGAATATGGACTATATTGGGATATCGAAAAATAGTCTCAGATGAGACCGAGGAATCATTCAGATGAAATAGGAATGATTCCTTGATATGGTAATGCAGGAATAGTAAGATATTAGGCCCATATATAGATATAGAGCTATTCTTATAATAGAACTCGGCGTTTTTAATACTCAGAAAAGTTTCAAAGTGCACTGCAGACAGATGCTGTGCGCAAACAGCCTGCATATATACTTGACTGTTGCGTATACAAGTGAACGGCTTTTTCTTCGGCGGCCTTCGACTGAAGAAGGGGCGTGTCCTGCAGAAGAGGACACGCCTCTGATGCGGAGGAGGTTGTTACGTCAACAGCCAATCGCGATCCGTTGCGCGATATCGCTGGATGTTTTTGCCAGGCGACTGAAGGGATTTCTCCGCTAAAGCAAACACCGCCTACATCTTCTTTAACATAACATCCTGCTGCCGCTGCCCCTGCCGCTGCTGCTGCTGCTGCTTCGGCTGCCGCTGCCGCTGCTGCTGATGCTGGTGATAACGATGATGCTGATAGCGATGCCCAGTAGTTCATTTCACCTGTTCAACGTCATTCTTTTGAGCAAACAGTCCGCTCTCGATCAAACTCCGCCGCACAACTGCTTCGTCATATCCGGTCTCTTGTGCGTCATGGCGGACGTTTTGATCTGCTGGCCCTCTGTCGGTCATCTTACGCATAACGCTACTTTCTCCCTCTCTCCGTCCGTCCGTCCGTCCGTCAGTCACTCGCTGCCTCCCTACGCAATAATTCTCGTCGTCTAGCTAGGGCGTAGTAGGTAGCACCGACCACCCTGCAGACGCGGTGAGGATGGTCGTCTCCTCAGCACCAAGGACTGCTGCCACTCCGCCGAGGGGTCTTTTCCAGCGCGGCGCACTTACTCCGGCGGCGCGTTCTCGCATCGTCATCGGTCAGCCTTCTCCGCCAGCAGCAGAGATCAGTTGCAGCAGCGGCGGAGGCAGAGGCATTCATCGCTTCCTGGGCAACGCCTTCGCCGTCCGCGCCACATCAAAGACGAACGCCGCAACGGCGAGAGGAGGAGGAAGAGGAGGAGGAGGAGGAGGAGGAGGAGGAGGATGCAAGAGGACGCTGATGGATTAGCTGCTCTATCCGCTCTTCCTTCGTCTTCATCGACGCTCATCCGTCCCTCCGTTAATCGGTGATTCTCGCTTTTACTCTCAGCAAAGGACGAAGGGTGGAGGAGGAAGAGGAGGAGGAGGTGGTGGAGGAGGAGGACGTAAGGTGAATGTGAGGAAGACGAAGTTGCAGCAACAGCGGTGGCGGAGGTGGGGCGTCGGACATCCCATTAGCATTCGACGCAAAAGTTGAAAAGCGTCAGCGCTTCTTGGGGCGGAAGAGCAACGACGACGTTGCTGCATTCGAATATAACTAACAACGCTCCTGTATTTCAACACCATTCAGTGCCGACGACGGAGTCCTTTAGACGAGTTACCTGATGAAAGGAACCATCGAAGGATACTTATCTAGCTGAACTTATTCAACAGCGTTGCCTCCGTGAAGTCGCTTTCGTTAAGTCACTCTGTCCTATATAGCAGAGTGACTTAATTGTCGGAGACCTTGTTTACAGAGAGACCTACACGTTAATTTGTTGGAGACGCGTCATCGGTAAAAGTTGATCTGAGATATAACCCATCAAAGATACTTCGCAAGATATTAGTTTTCACAGAAACGTGTATACCACAATCACTATCGAGACGTTTTATCGGAGTAACTGTTATACGTTGCACTAACAGAGCTTAGTTCGTCATTCACTTAACCACAGTTACAAAACGAGAGTTACTCGACAAGATATTTCGTCGGAGATATCCAGCAGATAGGATTATTCATTCCGTTTCAGGTATGTATCACGAAAGCTCAGAAGAGCGCTATATAAATGTAGTTGTTCGAGAAACAACTTAGTTAGAGAGAAGCTGCTCTATAATCACAACATTAATCATAATCTCCGGAATTTTGTCAGCGCCCAAAAATAGCTAACGCGAGAATCAATTTATTAATAATAATTCGTAAGTGAAACAAAATGGCTGAGGCAGGTATGAGCAGGTTCTATTCCAAGTCCAGATACAAGTAGTAAAACATATTCTGTACTCTTTACAATACAATACATCTGCATTTGCACCTTTTTCCAAAGGTGGACCAAAGCTCAGAAGTGCTGCACACGCCTCGATGGCGCAGATGCAATTATATTGCAGAGCAACTGTGCGCCCTGGACGAGGATCGAACCCGTATTCTCTGCGTTACAGGCCAACCGCTCTAACTATATAGTTGGCCACCGTACCCTGTATTGATATATTAATCATATCATTTAGTTATATGAATTATTAGCACAGTTTCTATTTCACAGCGCATGTTCTGCTTACGATATGGAAATTCTTGGTAATGTAATCTCTTATAAATCTTCGAAATTTCTCACCGCTACACGAAAGCTATAATAGCACACGGTTGGCTCTCATGTTGGGTGCTCTGCCGAAGATTTTCTATAGGGCCTAAACTACAAATTAACTGAAAGTATATATATTTTACGTAGGCCTACTTATGCTTCGAATATACATTGAGCTGTATATCGCACTAAAAGTCGCCATTTTATATCACAGTAGTTTGCGTATACTGCTGATGTTGGCCTATAGGCTAACACAGTCATAGCAAGCATGCAGAACTTAAAACAAAATCATGCACTATATTTTATATGCGGCGGTGGTTATACACTGTGCCTATGAGAGGCGAATTAAATTAATAAATTGAAAAAATTCACATTGAATTCAAATTTAAAACTGCTCGAGAGATAATAAATGCATATAATTGTTAGGATATTGGCTAAACTTAAGATTGTGGAACATAATATTAGAGGCGGTAAAGCCGCGGTATAAAAGAAAACTTGGCCACGGGGCATCAGTTTGTTAACTCAGCCCCGCGGGACCATATAATTATGACATTTTTCTTGAATATGAGCCCAATAACACTGCAATGAGGTTCTGACTCTTGCCCATGGAATTGTGTTTTTATAATTTACAAAATGTTAATAGCTGATTCATAGCTGATTAATAGCTGATTCATTAATTCGAATTGATGTACTGACTAAAATTAAATGATATAATTTAACAGAATGACTCGGAAAGTATAATCGACAGCAAAAAAAATGAAATTATATAAACTCATTCGGTCTTGTAGAACTTAACTTCGACAAACAAACAACGCATATAATAAAATCTCTGGTAAAGTTGGTCTCTTGTAATAGTTGATTATAGAAGAGCTAACTCTGATCCATGCAGGTCTGTTGTGAAAGCAGCTTACTCCTTTAGGATCCCGATCTGAAGCGTCAGTCTGTTTGATATTTAACAGAGTGGCCTGCTTAGTTAGAACTCTGCTGCAGTGTATTTACTTTAACTGACTCTGCGCACCGTCAGCGGATCTACGGAGAAGTTTATTTGTGTCTATAAGATTAATCCGTAAAAATAATTGCATATACATGTATACGCATGGATCTATTTAAATTTGGCAGCTACGGGGCCAATGAAAAATGAGGATCAAGAGTGAGGCGCCCGCTCGAGATGGGGCGAAGGAGCGCACCATCTGAATATATCGATGCATGTATATAATAGGCCTACGGTAGATACAGCGCGGCGATGGAGCTATGCAGTTATAACCATCTATAAACGACCCATAGAATGTCTTGCTCTCATTGCCAAGTTCGATGCTTGCTTGTGTAAACAAAACTACGTAAGCTCTATTATACTGCGTTTAGCTCAAACACAGCGTTTAAGTACTGGCTTAATAAAGATGATGACGGCGCAAAATGTGGGGTCCTTCGCTGTAGTAGAACCCCGTGCACTTAAAGTGGCCTTATACTGTTGCCTCGTCGCCTATAAAGTTTAGCTGAAGGCACATTATGCTAAAATTAAAAAAAGTAATCAAATAGAATTCAATATAATTTATACAGTCATTTAAAAAGTCAATCAGAAACAGATTGCAAATATTAGACTATAATCCATGCATACAATCTGCTGAGTTGTAACAATGTCCCTTCCAGAATATGCTACTGCTCAGAAGCATTCTTCTAACTGTGATTCGAATTAAGTAAAACAGGATTAACTGTAGTGAATCATATTAAGGTAGTAGGCCTATATTTTGCTACCGCATTTGCCAATATTATGCATATGCATGCGGAACAGGTTGACATATTTTAAGTTTTCTTATGATAACCTTAGTTTAGCCTATACATTTTGATTATTTTAATGTTTAATTATGTCTAAATTCATACTTAACATTTATTTTTGACGAAATATTTAGAGAAAAGTTCGGCATATTTAATCCTTCTATATAGCATATGCAAGCTTGCGAAATATAGACCCGTTACTACTTACTTATAACATGGACTCTTACATTGACAAGAGCAGAGGCGAAAATCTGTACATAACTTTGGGCCGCAGACTTTTTCGGGGCCGGGTTTTTGCATGTTTTCTTGGGGGGACAGACAGGCCTAAGTCAAAACTTTGGGGGACAGTCCCCATGCACTTTTTCCAACTTTTGAACAAACTTTTTCACAAACATTTTCACAACAACAGAGGTTAAGTGAACTGTTATAGGGCTAATGCAGAGCGTCAATGACAATTTCACTTTCAAACTACGTAGTGAATAGTAGAGTACTAGACTACAGTTCTACCACATGAATCATGAAGACAGTTGCTAATGCAAACGATGATGCATCGTGCAATGCAATGCAGTTCACCTGACTTGAGTAATAAAACCAATTACTCATGACAATCATTGCCAAAGATTGTTGCGTAGTTGCTGATTTTGTTAGTTAACGTTTTAGTTAATAACTAAAAAATACTATATAGTTAAACTATGGTTTTAACTAAACTATTTTTTCTAGTTAAACATTATCCTTAGCTAAAATTTTCTAGTTTAATGAAAAGTTTGCAACTTTTTAGTTAATTTTTGCCCATCACAGCTGCTGCTGTTATTCTCTAACTTTGTATCATGCCATACTTAATTTCTTGTCTAGCTGTATCTTAAGGATGTCACCTTTGATCGGAACCTGACATAAATCTTGTTTCGTGCTGCACTGTGTGCATGATTGCCAGTGAATTGTGCAACATTTGACTAAACTTCTTCACTCGGTTCATTTACTGGGTTTTGGTTTGACTCAGTTGGTGAAACAGGCCTAACTACTAGCGTTCGAATAGATGAAGACGATTTCTGGTGAACCATGCATGTGAACATGTCAAAAAGACACACGGCGATTTGCATAACTATACATATAAGGAATGATCTAAATATCATGTGTTCTACTATTAAGATCACCATATATATAGGAAGATTTTAAAGAGTAGTCGTTTACTTACTTATTCTACAATACTTATAAGCTACAATTTAGACCTGTATACGTACTATGGTTAAACTACATAATAGTTTCTTAAAGTATGTCATGGGTTTGTTTATGCATGCAGCCATGCACCCTTATGTGTATGCGGACGTATGTGCATACGTCGTGGTTCCTCATGCAGTTATCGGGTATACAGACCCATACACGATGTCACCTATATCTCTACGACTTTTGTCGGTTAATAGCATATAATACGCCCCATATGAATAGCCTACTTCTCAGTTTTCCACGGGGCTCTCATATACCGGGGGCTTCTCTTAGTAGTTTTGTTTTCTTAGAGACTATATTATGTTACTAAGATAATACAATGCAATGCAAACAGTGTGTAATCAATTATACGAATATACTGCAGTCGATGCAATACAGCACATAGGCTATATTGCGTAATTCGAACGATTTAGTTAGATATCGCTGTTTCAACCGATTTTATATATAAACTAGCGTTCACTTGATCCAGACGGGATGGTGTTGAAACTGAGCGCAATTTGGGCTAAATATGTGTTTATTCAAAACAGTCAATTTGTCTTATATATGATCCATCATCCACCTCGTATGTATACCCTTCTGCTTCGCTTCCTACGACTCTCTGCAGATGAGTCATTGTTAATCCTCAAGCGCAAATCGTCCTATATAATTATATGCATCTGTTCGCGCAGGTCATGCAGTCCTTTAAGTCATTAAACTTAGAGATTATTTCTTTCAACAGCCTTGCTTCATCCCTTCCCCCAATATCCACGATATATATAGTAGGCATTGGATAAGGCCGCCTCCGTTTTATCGATAGGCCTACGCTGCTGCAGCTGCCTGGCAGCAACTAAGACAAATCTACGCTGCATGTGCACGTCTTCCTTCCTTCCTTCCTTCTCCTTCCTTCCATCCTTCCTTCCATCCTTTCTTTCTTTCTTCCTTCCTTCCTTCCTTTGTTTCCTTCCTTCCTTCCATCCTTTCTTTCTTTCTTCCTTCCTTCCTTCCTTCGTTCCTTCCTTCCTTCCTTCCTTTCTTTCCTTCTTTCCTCCTTCCTTCCTTCCTTCTTCCTTCCTTCCTTCCTCTCTTCCTTCCTTCCTTCCTTCCTTCCTTCTTTCCTTCCTTCCTTCCTTCCTTCCTTCCTTCCTTCCTTCCTTCCTTCCTTCCTTCCTTCCTTCCTTCCTTCCTTCCCTCCTTCCTCCTTTCTTCCTTCCTTCTTTCCTTCCTTCCTCTCATCCTTCCTTCCATCCTTCCTTCCTTCCTTCCTTCCTTCCTTCCTTCCTTCCTTCCTTCCTTCCTTCCTTCCTTCCTTTCTTCCTTCCTTCCTTCTTCCTTCCTTTCTTCCTTCCTTCCTTCCTTCCTTCCTTCCTTCCTTCCTTCTTTCTTCCTTTCTTTCCTTCCTTCCTTCCTTCCTTCCTTTCTTCCTTCCTTCATTCCTTCCTTCTTTCTTTTTCCTTTCCTTCCTTCCTTCCTTCCTTCCTTCCTTCCTTCCTTCCTTCCTTCCTTCCTTCCTTCCTTCCTTCCTTCTCTTCCTCCTTCCTTCCTTCTCTTTCTTCCTTCCTTCTCTTTTTCCTTCCTTCCTTCCTTCCTTCCTTCCTTCCTTCCTTCCTTCCTTCCTTCCTTCTTCCTTCCTTCCTTCCTTTCTTCCTTTCTTCTTCCTTCCTTCCTTCCTCCCTCTCTTCCTTCCTTCCTTCCTTCGTTCCTTCCTTCTTTCATTCCTTCCTTCCTTCCTTCCTTCCTTCCTTCCTTCCTTCCTTCCTTCCTTCCTTCCTTCCTTCCTTCCTTCCTTCCTTCCTTCCTTCCTTCCTTCCTTCCTTCCTTCCTTTCCTTCTTCTTCCTTCCTTCCTTCCTTCCTTCCTTCTTTTCCTTCCTTCCTTCCTTCCTTCCTTCCTTTCTTTCTTCCTTCCTTCCTTTCTTTCCTTCCTTCCTTCTGTTCCTTCTTTCCTTCCTTCCTTCCTCTTTTCCTTCCTTCCTTCCTTCCTTCCTTCCTCTCCTTCCTTCCTTCCTTCCTTCCTTCCTTCCTTCCTTCCTTCCTTCCTTCCTTCCTTTTCTTTTCCTTCCTTCCTTCCTTCCTTCCTTCCTTCCTTCCTTCCTTCCTTCCTTCCTTCCTTCTTTCTTTCTTTTCTTTCTTTCGTTCGTTCCTTCCTTCCTTCCTTCCTCTTTTCTTCTTCCTTCCTTCCTTCCTTCTTTCTTCCTTCCTTCCTTCCTTCCTTCCTTCCTTCCTTCCCTTCCTTCTTGTTCCTTCCTTCTTTCCTTCCTTCCTTCTTTTCCCTTCTTCGTTTTCCTTCCTTCCTTCCTTCCTTCCTTCCTTCCTTCCTTCCTTCCTTCCTTCCTTTCTTTTCCTTTCCTTCCTTCCTTCCTTCCTTTCCTTCTTCCTTCCTTCCTTTCCTTCCTTTCCTTCCTTCCTTCCTTCCTTCCTTCCTTTCTTCCTTCCTTCCTTCCTTCCTTCCTTCCTTCCTTCCTTCCTTCCTTCCTTCCTTCCTTCCTTCCTTTCTTGATTGAATACTAGGCCTACATTAGTATTCCAACCTCACAAGTTGGAAGTTTTAAAAGGTTTTCGTCGTCTCGGTAGCTGTAATAATCATGTTTTCAGACTCAGCCAATAGATCGTTCGAGGTCCTGCAGGACATTGCTTCCGATAAATGTTTCTGTAGAGTCGTATATGACCTGCTTCTTACCTTGTTACCTTTTCACTGTTACCTTCTGTCTCTGCGGATTGACCTGAACATTGACCTTATTTTCGGCTTCATTTTAAAGCGTTTTCTTTTCGACGTTTTGTAAATCAGAACCCGGCGTCATAGAAGTTCCTGTTTATTGATGTTTATTTCTAAACAGGAAGGTGTTTTAATTCGAAACTGAAAAGTAGACTGCTAAAGCTATTCCTAAAATAGCATCGTATAATATTACTGTTACATCACGTAAAACCGGTAAAAATGATTTAAAATTGAGATGAGCCGCATAATGAACATAATTATACTTAATTCATGTGTAAACTTTGCTATAGACAGAAGCTGCATTATACTATAATAGAAGGCCTACGCTCTCAAAGCATGACACTCGCCGTGTGTAGATGTGCGTGCATGTATGTAGGTGTATGTGTGTAAGTGTATGTGTAAAGGTTTATGTGTAGGTGTGTAGGAGTGTGTGTGTAGGTATGTGTGTGTGTTTGTGTGTGTAGGTGTGCGCATGTGTGTGTAGACATTTCGTGGAAACTATTGCTGCTATATATCGAATGGAAAACGCATACAAACACTGACAAAAGTACAATGTCTGCAGTTTCTATTCACCTGCAGAGGACGCACAATCAAGTAACGAAAGATTTTGCAATGTTGTGGCATTCCTTTGCCTGACCGATTCAGTGTAGCCGACAACAAGAACACGACTCTCATTATCTACGTCGTCATGATCGTCTTTATAATAACTGTCACTAAATTATGGTTAATCATCATAATCATCGTCATCATCAACACATGACTATGAACCTTCCAGTTAACATTAGTTTTCTGTTTTGAACTCTATCTTTATTATTCTATTGAACTCGTTGTGATCATGCAGTTGCGGTGTGTCAGCTGTCTTTGAGTGCCAATAATAAACGAATATGATAATAACAACAGGATGCACCACTGATATATCCTAATCGACATGCTTCACTGATCGTTAGCAGGAACTTAAGTTCTTTCCTAGCAGGCGATGCGTAAGCATATTTAGACCAGAGTTAAAATATGGAACTATACAGAACTCCGCCATGCACTGTTTATATTCTGAAAGTGCCAGTCCCAAGCCTGGGTAAAGGAGAAGGGCGACGCTAATTATATTTGTTATCGCACAGTGTCGTTAAACTGAGACTACTATCATGGAACTATACAGCACAACATCTCATCCGTTGGCGCCTAACTTGCTTTGCACTGCAACTTGTTCAGTGATGAAGTTGTTGGGACTTCAGCGTGTAAAAACCTCTCTTATTATTTCGCATTTACTCATGCATGCTTGGAAACAATAGACTGTCATCACTTGCATGTAACTACAATATTTTTATTATATCCAAACACATTTAGATAAAGTGATAGGATTCATTTTACCGAAAATGTTTTCTTGAGAAACAGATATATGTATATATAGTGAAACCGATCTAATCTTCAAGCAATTTCTTTACTATAGAAGGCCATACGGGTATAGACACATGCCCTTATGCATGCACACATGCATACACGCATGCATACATACGTACGTATACGTACATACATACATTCATACATACATATGTACGTCCGTATATGTACAAATCTACATATCTATAAGTACATTAATGTAAATATACATACGCTTCCCTGCTGCACAGATGACATAATTTGACGCGCATAAATCCGACGTAGGCCTATACCACTGAAACGGAGGTTCTATCTGTAGATATGGAAAGTGACAAGACCCGTTCCTTCCCTCGTCTTCTTATAAGCCACAGAATCTATATCGTCTGCTGCAGCTGGTTCAGCTTTCCTAGACTAAACGGCGTTTTATTGCGGCGGCGGCGGGAGCACTTGGGTCTGTCTTGGCGACCCACCGTCGGTCGTCCAACCGTTCGTCCGTCTATCGCGAGGGCGGGAAGGGCGGCATGGTCAAGCGCCGTCTCTGACCATGGACTCCACGCTTAAAGCAACTGAAAGAGTGATCGACTCCGACTTATAAGGGAAGCAAATGAAATAGCAACCACCTGCTAGACTTTGACTTAATGAGCCTTCTGATAGAATGGCGACTGTCGCCGACGACTGGCTAAGTACAGCTGTCTGCGGATTTGTGTTGCTTAACAACAGTTCATGGACGTTCTCTCGCTCACCTGCGTGTCGGAAATGTCGATTTAGGCTATAGCTACTCAGGTATTTGGTTTTATCGGGATTTCAGACTGTCAACTGCAGAAGAGGTCTTCCTTGGCCAAGCGACCATACTGACCAGTTCGCATCACTGAAGTTTCCAAGAAGTAGAACTCAAAACGGTCGAAGTGCATGCGAATAGCCTACTGCCTGTGTTCATAGTCAGTTTGTGAAAAGACTTATGTACATGTACGTACATGTATGTGGGTGTATTCATATTTTATGAACGCTTCTCCCGCATTTCGTTGATCTCATTCTTCGTCTTAATTATGGACTGACTTCCAATTCTCGAGTATAAATGGGTTTTCGCTGCTCAATGTTTAACTTCCATTCCGAGGTTCTTTGGTAGTGAATTTCTTTACCAACTTTACCAGGTTCATTCGTCCACAAACTGGACTTTCTTAGCGCACTTCGTGCAGTGCGCAAACATAGGACACCTCCGCTTTTCATGGTATACCCTGCTTAATCCTTAGACACGGCAGAAGGTGCAACTCACTTTGCTTCCACCTACTATTAGGAGGCAGTCCTTGTTCCGTCCGTCGAGGCTCTGCTTCGTCTACGGCGTAGAGAGTTTTGGCGCCGTCGGAAGGCGATCGACTGACGGGGTCTGGCCTCAGCGGATGGTCACACTTGACCCACGTCTCTCTATTAGTCTGCATGTCTCTCCCTCTGTTTCTATCCGTATATATAGGGGCCACAAAGTAAGAATTAATTGTTTATGCGGCGGATGAATATGCGGCCTACATAATTCTTACCTACAGGATTGATGCCCAATCTAATTAGGATTTTTGCACAGTGTCTCAGACGGCAATTGCATTGACAGACATATCTGAGATTCCAGGGCATTGAGCAACCAGGATTCATAGATTACAGTAAAATGAATTGTTCAGAAAGAGGAACAAAATTATCTACTATGTCGGATTGGGAAAAATTATTTTGTCCCCATGGTGACGTGAATCACCCTAATCATCAGTCTAAATAAAGACTGCATGCCTAAACTGGAGGTGTGCATGTGGTAATTGTCGATTTCGGCTATATATCTACTCAGGTATTTGGTTTTATCGGGATTTCAGACTGTCAACTGCAGAAGAGGTCTTCCTTGGCCAAGCGACAATGCTGACCAGTGCCATCATTGAAGTTTCCAAGAAGCAGAACTCAAAGCGGCAGATTTGCTCGCGAATACGGCTTGTGTTCTTAGTCAGTTTGTGAAAAGACTTATGTATGTATGTGGGTGTATTCATGTTTTACCAGCTTTTCTCCCGCATGTAGTTATTCTCGTTTTTCATCTTAATTACGGGCCTTGAACTGACTCTGCCAAATCTCGAGTATAAATTGGCTTTCGCTGCTCAATGTTTAACTTCCAGTCCGAGATTCTTTGGATTTCTTCACCAACTTTTCCAGATTCATTCGTCCACAAACTGGACTTTCTTAGTGCACTTCGTGCAGTGCGCATTCATAGGACACCTCCGCTTTTCATATAGTATCCTGCTTAAGCCTTATAACACACGGCAGAAGGTGCAACTCACTTTGCTTCCACCTACTATTAGGAGGCAGTCCTTGTTCCGTCCGTCGAGGCTCTGCTTCGTCTACGGCGTAGAGAGTTTTGGCGCCGTCGGAAGGCGATCGACTGACGGGGTCTGGCCTCAGCGGATGGTCACACTTGACCCACGTCTCTCTATTAGTCTGCATGTCTCTCCCTCTGTTTCTATCGCCGGTATACATATATAGGGGCCACGGGCGGCGGATGCAGCGGCTGCGAGCAATCGGAGATGGAAGGAGACAGACAGACAGACAAATAGACACACAGACAGACAGAGGAAAGGATGAACGGAGAGAGGAATGGAGGGTGCAGAGGAAACTCACCCTACCCTTAAGCTGCCCCGGTTCGTTATTCAGCAGAGCTTGGCTATTTGCTTTTAAGTGACAAATGGAAGTTGTGGTTACTGCATTAGTAGAAGAGGTCTAGACTCGAATAATAATGTTGTAACATAATAATGCACATGACGTGTACTTGTAACTATATACTTACTCATTTGTGAATATACATTATGTGCTCTGTATATATATATATATATATATACATATACATATATGTAGTGTATACAGTGACGCACGTGTAAGTTCAGCGCATAACACAGATAGTATAATGTAGGCTACTTTTATTATAGGCCAATACTGCTGTATATACATGCAAGTACACCTCAAAGGTCGTATTATTCTGTTTAAAAAAGTATGAGTTGCAAAGGAGCAATAGCGACACCTAGGGGAGAGGAGTAAAGAGTAGATCGACACTTTTTCACAGGCGTTGCTACTAGATCTCTTGAAGATTGCATGTTGTTCTATATACCTGACCTGACTGGTGCGGCCAAGGGAAGCTGTATTGGCGATAGACCAAACCTGCAAACTGAAATGGTTCCGCGGAGTCGCGGAGTAGTTTGGAATTACACTGGATCTTGGGTTCCACCAAAAGCCACTGTTTTATTGACTAGTATTTCAGGCAGAAGAAAAGAGTCAATATTCCAAGTTAAAGTCTCACCTCTTCCAGAATTTCTACCCTGATATATATCGACTCCTCTACCTTCCAATCTCTCTCGTCCTAAACGGAAGTTACGGACCCCGCCTGTGCTTCCTTCTCTTCCCGGTCCTCTGGATATATATACCTGACCTGGTTCTTTACATTGTTACTCAGGACAATCTCTCTGATATGACGCAGCTCTCGTGGCGCCTTGTATTTAACTCTTCAGTTTTGCTTTAGAAATTCGAAGTTTGTTACGTATACGATTACGATTAATATCGACGGAATGGGGCGTGCAATTTAACGACATACTTTGCACCACCGATAGGACTTTTTTGCTGCGCTGTTGCGACTAAGCAGACTTTCACAAATGTCGGTAGGAGTAGGGTTTCAGTTGCTTAAACATTGCTGTAGCTTTTAAACCGGCTTCATGAACC
The DNA here is from genome assembly GCA_020284085.1 of Aporrectodea caliginosa. Lineage (NCBI taxonomy): Eukaryota > Metazoa > Annelida > Clitellata > Crassiclitellata > Lumbricidae > Aporrectodea > Aporrectodea caliginosa. Next base: position 563,061 of record JACEVL010000786.1, read on the forward strand.
GGTGCGGTTTTCTTGCAGAGAAGACCCTGTATACCTGTCATTGCAAGCGTCTTTTACAGCTTCATTTGTCGGGTCTATAATTGCGCTCATGCACTACCAGCGCCGCACAGTTGTAACTTGTAAGTTATGTCTCTTAAAGTTGCAGTAGCGCCACATCTAAGAAAAATTATAGGTACTGCATTAACATACTCTTTGCACAGCAGCTACACGAGTTCCCACTCAACATCGCGAGAATTGTTTTTGTCCATTTCTGTTTGAAATTTCTGCCATCGTGTTCCAGTTATGCGCCTCCATGAACTTGATATTGTCTTCGTAAGACATAGGCAGCAAATAAAAATATATACCTGGATGAGAAATTTGCGAAAACATAAACAACCTAACCTTTTGAAAACGTTAACAAACGCTAAATTTGACAACTGTCGAATTTAGCATTTCATTAAGTCAGTGATGGGTAATTAAGATTTTGTAACTAATTAATTAAAATCAGCATTAGATCGAATTTCATAATTAGAATTAGAATTAGAATAAGCATTTTTATGAGCTAATTAATTAGAATTAGAATTAGCGCTCAACTAATTAATTTGAATTTGTTACTGACATCGTAACACAAAAATAATTAAAATCTAATTGTTGCTGGATGTTGTAAATATATCAAATTTAATATTTTACCAGTTAAACGTTCAATAAATTAGAGAACTTATCAAATTATGACGAAACTCAAATTTCAATGCTCTTGATCCAATTTCTTCTTATTGCTGTGGAAAATATTTTTATTTATAAGAGATGTGAGTTGCAATTTGGAATTAACATGAGTTCTGAAGTATTGTTTTCAAGGCTATTTCTTTGCTCATTTGTAAAAAATCCGGGAATACCAAATGTTCGCTTAATTGATATTGATGTCGCAAGAGGAACATGATGTTTCAGATGTAGCTGGAAACTCTGAGAAATCTCAGATCATTTGTTACTAGAAACTAAGAATGTTATTGCTAAATCAGGCAATTAAGTTTACTTTACTGATGGATTCGTTTATGTAGCCCAGTGCTTCCCAGTGGTGGTCCGCGGACCGGCACCGGTCCGCGAGCCCGCAGTTGCCGGTCCGCAAAGTGAGTCAAGAAACTGGTCAAATTGTCTCGGAATCAAGAAATGGCTATTATATTCTTAAAAGTCATAACGAAAACACTTTTAGGCTAGCATTTAAAGGGGAAAATAATCATAAAATTGGCAAAACATGTAATGTTAATACATATTTGAGAAATTTTAGGTGATCGAAAACGAAAAAGAGAAATAATTAATAAATTTGGCAGAGGCCCTCCTGCAGAGGGAAAATTCTTGCTGGTCCGTGACACTGAAAAGTTATTTCTGCCGGTCCGTGACACTGAAAAGTTTGGGAAGCACTGATACATGTAGCCTACAGGCTACCGCTGCCTACGTAAATGTTTTATAAAACGTGTCATAACTAAAGTCAATTCTTCTTTCAAAGATAATATCATAAGAAACTAAAAACTCAAAATATTTGTTGATGTTTATTAGTTACAATGAAAGCATCTATATCATATATATATAACTGCTTTTAATCTTCTGTTTGTTTATTAAAGAACGTTTCAGCATTAGACAATGCTAATTATGTTATCATTTCAGTTTGCAGCTTAATTCACTCCCACTCCTGAACATTTTGTTATCAACCTCCACCTAACAACACTGGTACATAGGTGGCCCTGCTTAGCGGGACTCTGGTCCCTTTAGGTCCTCCTTTTGTATCCCAACTTAGTATTATTTGAAATATGATGATGTGTTACTGTACTTTTCTTGGGAGCACTAAAAACCTATGTTTTGTTATGTTATGTTATGTTATGTTATGTTATCCAGCAAAAGTAAGCAAGGACTAAGCCTTAAAAAAATATGTAGGCAAGGTAATTAGGGAGCTAATTATGATATTTTAATTAGACGTATTTAGGGAGCTCATTATGAGATTTTAATTAGAATTAGACAACCTTTAATTAGAATTAGAATTAGAACTAGAATTAGCAAAATTTTGTAACTAATTAATTAGAATTAGAATTAGCTACCAAACTAATTAATTAGCTAATTAATTAGTTACCCATCACTGCATTAAGTCAAGTCATCCCGCGGGCCAATCGAAATGACACCGCTGACTAGAGTGTACCCATGCACGCCTGACCGATAAAGACCGAGCGTCCGTTTTCTGCAGACCTACGCATACACAAAATGCCTGCATTTCAATAATAATGGGGCGCGGTGGTGTAGGGGTATGTTCGATGCCTTACAGCCGGAGGGTTGCGGGTTCGAATCCACCTCAAGCCGCCGCGTAGGGACCCTGGGCAAGTCCTTCACTCGCAATTGCTCATGCGCTTCGGCGTGAAACTCCGATTCAGTGTCCGCGCTGTAGTCGGTAGCGCCTCTGAGTAGAAATCTTGAAGGGGCGCTATATAAATATCTTAAATGAATGAATGAATTATATAAGATATATTGCCAATTAATAATAATAATAATAATAATAATAATTTTCTTTATTAATTCAAACCGACAAACGCAGTGTGATTACAGTGTACAGTTATGCAATTGAAATCTTAACTACTAACAGAACAGATAGCCTTCAATACAACTACGCTAATAGCAGCCTACAAAGCATGTCCGCCCTACGGGGGCTCGAACTCGGTACCTCTTGCTCTCTGTGCCAGATGTTATCCAATGCGCTATCGGCCCCCCGATAACAACAATTAATCTGGCCAGTGGTTTGCCTCAAGGCTACAAGAATGGCGACAATTACTGAGAGCGTATACGAAAGTGTAGAGTGTAAACTGATTTAAATTATATAATATTATTGGATGACGTGTAGGCTTAATCTACATGTACCTGGTAAATTAAATTTTGAAGTTGTATAGTTACAATACGAAGTAATACGCTCAGCATCGTATGCACCGCGTCACTTTTGATATCAATATAATTAAGGTAGGGTATGGGGTAAGAAAGGAAAGACGAACTTTCATTGATGGTATTCTTGATCAACGTGTTTTTTTGCTATTTGAGCATTATGGAATTAGAGCTACAAAAATTATTGCAGCGAGTGACGTTCCGAGTGGTAGAATGTATTATTGCTTCTAAACAGCTTCGAATAAATCTTCATTTTACTACAAGTGTAGGCTACGTGTCTGTTTTCTAAGCACATAATGACGCACAAGTATAGACCTGTTGAGAGAATGCATGATATTGCTGAACTCCGTGTAAGTTATTTTTCTTTCTTTTAGTTTGAGATCTTAATGGCTACAACTGTCTTGCGCGCTGTGTTTCATTTTAATTTAGGGATCTATTGGCCTATGTCTCGGTCTCATCAATTTGCAACATTTGTAGCAAATTTGCTCTACTCGAAAAACTTTATTATTCTTTTTTATTCTATTATTAGAATTTGGTAGGTTTATTAAACTACACCATTAAAGATTATGACTCATAATCCATGATCCATATCAAGAGTGCCGCGGTGCATATGATTGCATTGCTTCGTAGGGCCTATTACAATTAATATTACAACTCTAACATTTATTAGATAGATTAAGCCTACACTTGATAAGTCTTGATCAAAGATATGATTTATCATTTAAGTCAGTTTCGTATACTGTCAGTAATCTGCATCTATAAAACATAAATATTCACATATACTATATAATATAGAGCGGCAGTAAGGTATAGCTACAATGCTACATATTCAAATTATAATCGATCGATGGAGATGGCAGCAATCACCAAAGGAATTTGTGACGCCACGGTGAACAAGATTTAAAAGTGAACACGGTTTTAGAAGAATAGAGGTTTTGAGAGGAGAGGTTAAGAAGAGGCCAAGAAGAAAAGAGGTTTTGAGAGAAGAGGAGAAGAATAGCGGTTTAAGAAGAATAGAGGTCTTGAGAGGAGAGGTTAAGAAGAATAGAGGTTTTGAGAGATATATACGTTAAGAAGAACAGAGGTTTGAGAGGAGGTTAAGAAGAATAGAGGTTTTGAGAGAAGAGGTTAAGAAGAATAGAGGTTTGAGAGGAGAGGCTAGGTTTTAAGAAGAATGGAGGTCTTGAGAGGAGAGGTTAAGAAGAATAGAGGTTTTGAGAGAAGAGGTTAAGAAGAATAGAGGTTTTGAGAGTTAAGAAGAATAGAGGTTTTGAGAGAAGAGGTTAAGAAGAATAGAGGTTTTGAGAGGAGAGGTTAAGAAGAATAGAGGTTTTGAGAGAAGAGGTTAAGAAGAGAGGTTTTGAGAGAAGAGGTTAAGAAGAATAGAGGTTTTGAGAGAAGAGGTTAAGAAGAATAGAGGTTTTGAGAGAAGAGGTTAAGAAGAATAGAGGTTTTGAGAGAAGAGGTTAAGAAGAATAGAGGTTTTGAGAGAAGAGGTTAAGAAGAATAGAGGTTTTGAGAGAAGAGGTTAAGAAGAATAGAGGTTTTGAGAGAAGAGGTTAAGAAGAATAGAGGTTTTGAGAGGAGAGGTTTAGAAGAATAGAGGTTTGGATTTAGAGAGGAGGCGTTAAGAAGAACAGAGGTTTTGAGAGGAGAAGAAGCAGTGGCGTAACGCAGGGGGCCGAGGTGGCAACCGCCCCCGGGCGCAACCCAAGAGGGAGCAAAATTAGCTTTCACTACCAAGTACTACGCGATAGAAATTGTATCATTAAACTCAGTAATTCAATATATTATATTAAAAAATACACACAACTTGGTTTTCAATTTAAATTGTGGCAAGAACAGTGACTACCAAGAATCCGCTCTATTGGCGTGTCATTTCAGAAAAAGAAATTGTCTGTTCTCGACAAATAATTACTCGTTTGATGGCGTCACTGGCGTATTGTCAAAAGCATTTTATTTTCTGTGTAATGTACAAGTATAATAATTATTATTTCATCTCTGGAAGCACATGCCACGTTTCTAGTAAAAATCAACTTTTAGTAAGCTGAAATTGATTCTGACGTATTCACGATGCAAGTGAGCCAAAACCGATTGAGTAATTTGGCGATTAAACAATTAAAAGCTTCTGCACGCTGCTGACTGCTTTGTTCTTTAAATTTGTCCTTTCAGATTATAAAAGTCGTTTGCAAATTATGTTTCACAACTTACTACATAGCAAACAACCATTTAATAATATTTCTTAAACCTATATAGTATATATATATCATATTTGTGATTGTATTAAATTAGTAGGCACTATTACGCAGTACTATGATATGAACAATTAAAAGTCAACCAGAAAATGAAAAGGGGCGCAGTTTTTTTATTTTTCCCCCGGCGCAGAAACCCCTCGTTACGCCACTGTTAAGAAGAATAGTGGAACGAATCGATAGACGGCAGATGCGCTTCATCGAATATAACTCGTCAACTGGATTAATCGTTAATTCGAACGTCGGGTTTTATCGAAGATATAGGCATATATTGCGATATAAGGGAGGTAATCACTGCACCCGGGCCCTCACTAGCCTTAATGCGGCCCTGGCAGTGGAACACCTTTTAAAGCAACATTTGCTTCTAAGTAACAGCCTTTCTGTTGTCTTTGCTATTTGCATAGGTCGTATACACGTCATGAAGAAACCGTCGTTGACGAAGAACTGGTTATGTGCTGTCGTCATTTCGCTCTGTGTCGTTACAGCAGCATCGAACAAACTGAATCGCAAGGACGACAAGCAGAAGAAGCAGACCGGCGATCCTCTGACGACGACAGAGGGCCACTCCCTGACCAGCGAAGGCAACCAGTCAATATCCGGTCCATCTCCATCGGAAGATCAGAGGAAAGCTGAAGTTCTGAGTCGCCATTTTCAGGAGGCATTCGACAGCGGTTTGACACACATCTTTCGGATGAACTCACGCCCAAAATGGAACCAGTCGACCGTCAGAATTCCGGAATTCATGCTGAACCTCTACAACGATCAGTTTTCGGAAGAGGCTCGAAACAGCGGGAGGTCAAGCGATACGGCAGGCAGACGCAAGAGACACTCGTATCCTGCAGCCAACACGATTCGCAGTTTCAACAGTGAAGGTCAGTTTAGAATGAGATAATTAAATGTAATAGCCATCATGCATGTAGGCTATGTATTTATGTTTTATGTATGAATGAATGTGCTTAGGCATGCTTGCATGTTGTATGCATGTACAATTATTATTACAGGGTGCGGCAAAATAAAGTAATCCCCTGCAGTGTGTTGCAAATTCTGTAGCAACCGCTTAGAATTTTTATATAAAACTTGGTAATGATATTGTCTGTTCACATCTACATATAACTTCCAAATGTTATTTAACAATCTTGAAATATGACAAAGTTATGTTATTTCAAACACGACACCCCCACGATTTTACATGGTTAATAATACTTACTTTGTAAAGAAACAAGAAAAATAAATGGTACAACTTGAAATATTTTTACAACAAAGCTTTACGAATTGCACTTTCAATTTTACATTAAGTGTTCAAAGTGTCCACCATTGGCCTGCACGCATGCCTTCAGCCGTTTGGTAAAGTTCTTGATGGCCTTGTTGATCGGCGCCTGTGGCATATCGTCCCATATTGACTGCAAAGCGGCTTTCAACTCGGCGATTGTCTTTGGCTTCGGCTGGAGTTTGTGATACATTTCCAGCATGGCTCCCCACACGTGATAGTCAAGGGGGTTGAGATCTGGGGAATTTGGTGGCCACTGGTCCTTCTCGATGATCTCAGGACAGTTTGCGTGCAGCCACTCCTGCGTGACACGTGCCGTGTGCGCTGGAGCGCCGTCCTGCTGGAAAATGAACCCGACTGGCATCAACTGGTTGCAGTTCTCAATGAGCTGCGGAAGCAGTCGACGAAGGTAATACTGAGCGTTAACTTTCGCTTTCTCGTCGATGAAGTGGAGCCGACCTTTACCCCCAAAGCAGACCCCAGCAGACACCATAATGTGTTTTGCAAACTTTTCCCTCTGGACCAGCAAGCGACTTGGCCTGACATCGACCTTCTTTCCTCTTGACCACACGCGGTTGTTCTGGTTGCTGACAGGTGGGTTGAGGTAGAAGTTTTTCTCATCCGTGAAGAACACGCGTTTGGTATCACGAACTTTGAACCGACGTAGCAGGGCAGTGGCGCGTTCCAGTCTTTTCTGTCGCATAGCGTCTGTGATGATCTGCGCCGGTACACGACGAAAGGAAGTCAGATGCAGGTCTTTTCTTGCTATGCGCGTGACAGACCTTTCGCTGATGTTTAGCTCTGCAGCAATCTGGCGAGTGCTGTGATGCGTCTCTCTCTGGCCTTCTTGTGAGCAAATCAGTTCTTCAACACGGTCAATGTTCGGCGCCGTGCGGACGGATTTTGGTCGACCACAGCCAGCCTTGCGTTCAGTCGCAGATCCAGTAGTATCAATGCGGCGACAAATTTTCTGAACGGTACTTAATTTCCATTGTTTGTACGGGTACGAACGAATTATTGCTTTTGCTCCGTATCCCTGTTCACGTAGCGTCTGCATTCGCATTTTGTCCTCATGCGACACCTTTCCCATTTTTACTGAGTTCAAAACACTCGTTTTTAACAACAATATTAGCTAAATATGAGTTCTTTATTTACAAGTTCCTCTGCCAGATGAATTTACGTCACTGTGATGACGTTGCCTGTTTTTTGTTTTCATAATAAATGGTTACAGTACAACCAATAACGCAACCGTAAAATTTGCACGTTATAAAGCGTGGGCTTGTCTCTGTTCAAATAGCATAACTTAGTCAATTGTTGTGATAATATAATGTAATTTGGCAATTGTACGTAATATGAATGACCAATGGCTGTGTAAATTTTCTTATAAAAATCCAACTTCGTTCTTGAGATATCAACCAAACACTGCAGGGGATTACTTTATTTTGCCGCACCCTGTATATTGTATTGTATTTGATCATTTATATAGCGCTTCTCACAGCATAACCCTTTCGGAAACGCTCCCAGGGCAAGGTATATCGTACTCCGAGAGAAAAGGAAGGTTTTAAAGTGAGAGAAAGAGGTAGAGATGCCAACAGAAAGGATGGTAGAGCGCAGAGAAGGAGGAAGTCCTTATTAATTCCAAACTTCTGTAGTGTTTCTATCTAATGCACTGTGCATGAACCGATGGCGCACCAAAACCAACCCATAATCAAGTGAATACTTAGAAGGCTAGTCTACTGAGCCACATTGATAGGCTACGGTGGATAGGTCAGCCGGAAAAAGTTAAGTCTTGAGCAAAGACCGCAATGATGATAAGCTGCATGAGTCTCAATTACGCTAAGATAATAATTAATTTATCTTCGAATGGTGTGTTTTGTAGGGTTAACTAGCGAGGTATTCGACCGTCGTCTGCATCTGCGTCTCCACTTCAACGTCACTTCAATCCCTTCGCACGAGTCCATCAGCGGAACGGAGCTACGCCTCAACTACCGCGGTGCCTTGCGCCAGACGGTCACCGGCGCCACACCTGCAGCGACGAACGCCAGCCGACCGCGACCGAGGCAACATCCGCGACTCAAGATCAGCGTATACATGGTCACAGATCCAGGATCCGGATTCGGACATCAGACGCTTCAGATTCCGCGCATCCTCGATCACAAGATCATCCGACGGAGTCCGTGCGAGTCCTGCTGGGAGTCCTTCGACGTGACGCAGGCCGTCAACCTCTGGAAACAGTCCGTCCAGACGAACCGCGGTCTCCGAGTCGTCATCTCCGAGATCCAGAGGGAGGGACGCAAGGAAAAGTCGTCGCTGCAGCATTCGACGCGCGGAATGGCCTTCCAGTTTCCCTCCGGCGATCCCGATGAGACGGAGCAGGTGGAAAACCCGCTGCTCATCGTCTACTCCAACGACGGGAGTCGCCCGGCAGCGGTCAGAAACAAGCTGAGAGCGCCATCGAAGACGGCAAAGAGACGGCACAGGAAGCGGTCTCCTGCGGCGGCAGTGGCTCCTGTAGCCGTGGGAAACAAGAGAAGACTGAAGAAGGAGATGCGCTGTCGTCGTTGGCCGCTCTACGTTGACTTCAGCGAGGTCGGATGGAACGACTGGATCGTCGCCCCAGCCGGTTACCAGGCCTACTTCTGTCAAGGGGAGTGTCCCTACTACCTGCCCGACAACCTCAACTCGACGAACCACGCCGTCGTGCAGACGCTGGTCCACTCCGTCAACCCGCAGGCCGTGCCGAAACCGTGCTGCGTTCCCACAGAACTCAGTCCAATCTCGATGCTCTACGTCGATAATTCTGAGAAGGTCGTCATCAAAAACTACCAAGACATGGTCGTCGAGGCGTGCGGTTGTCGTTAGCGGAAATGCGCTACAAAAGTCAGAGCTCTAAGCGCAGTCGCGAACCAGCGTACACATAGGGCACAACAATGATTTTGTAACTAGTCGTCGCCAGGCAGAAGAAGTCATGAGAGGTAAAGGCGTGTAAAAGGAGACAGGCAATAATCTCGATCGGCTGATTCGCAAGCGATTACAACGCGAAAAGCTCACTTTTCTAACCTCAACTAACCAACCACTTGAGAGACGCGGAGTATTATTCGGAAACTGCATTGTACAACGTATAACAAAACGCATGAAACGCAAAGAAACGCGATAGACTATCTGTTAAGTGCAGAGAAAGTCAAGGATCTAACAATCCACTGTGTGGCCGAATTCTTTCATCGTGCAAACGGAGAGTCGTATTTGATAAGGCTCTCAAAAGTGCCTTAAATGTGCAGTAACATAATAATTATACACAATATTAGAGAATCAATGTATATTTGTTTACCACGAAGTTGCCTGAACGCCTATCTGTAAGCTTATTGAAACAAAAACATATCATCAAAGCTAACTCAAATGACAAGTTAATCAGTAACTCAAATCCCTGATCTGCAGATTCCATCCGGTTTGCGATGTGCCAACGTTTGGACATTTTCAGCATTGTAACCCCCGTAACATCGAGGAAGATACTGGCGACACGAAAAAGATTCACGGAGAAAACCTGTCCGCAGCCCTTTGCATTCTAACTACATTTGAGTAAGAGTTTGCTCGATTTTGCTTATTAGAGATAGAAGAAATCGCAGTTTTACGATAGAGTTGCCTTAGAGGCTTTGATGCGAGCGACGTAAATTATTTGCCATTAACAAGCCATGTGATATTTGCAGAACCGCGCTTCTATAGAGTTACTGTTAGATTAGAGCGAATGGACGTCTTCGTAGGTCAAACTCGGGTTTCTACTCCACTTCAAAATTCAAACTGATGTCACGAGTTTAATTAGTTACGTAATCGTGTGAGTTTACGTCATAAGCAAATTACGCTTCATCCACGTTAGGTCATTATGCTCCTGCGTCCAGCCAATATTATGTAGGCTAAGTGAAGAATATTTTAATTAATGCAACTAATTTAATCACGAGTCTAATTTGCCTGCTGACTCTTATCGAATTTTTCTCTACTCATCTAAATGGGTAAATAAGAAGTTTAAATCGTAAACTGTCTACCCAAATAATTCGTTGAAGATATTATGCACTTAACAAATTGTTTGGCCTGAATAAACATGTCTTGAAAGATTATAAAGCAGCGTTTTGGTCTTGTGGTATTCCGACAGCACTTCACCTCTGTGCCCTGGGTTTGAAACCCGATAGACCTAGTAGCGTATACGGACAATTCGCTGTCGAACCCGTGAAGAAAAATTGTGGAGCTCTTGAATTGCTGTTGTGTTTGTGATTTAATCGAATGTTCTAACAAACCCGGGATTTAAGTTTTCCAACTGTTTATCTCTCGGTTCTAAATGCAAATCGCGCAGCTACTAAGCAGACGTATACGCGAAATAACACGTTTCTCAGCGATCTGTTAGTCTTTCGGCAGAAGAAAGAGAATTAGGCTGACAGAGAGAAAGACGCGAGAGTCCATTGAAATGCGTCTTTACTATACACAGCTTAAGTGTCGGCATATATCGCGGTCTGAGTGGAAGCGTTGCATGATGGTTGTATACATTCCACTTTGGTTTCATTCGAGTGTTTCAAAGTAGCTGATGCTTCTTCCCATCCACGCAACAACTCTTTCCATTAAGAGCTCATCATTGCACGATATCTCGGAGGACTGTATAATTATTGCTCTCTACGCCTGCATGCCATGGCCTGCGTGCAATAGATAACCTATGCGTACACACGTCTGCTCTATATATACAGTATACGCGACATACATGCATACGTTGTGAATGCATTGTATACATGTATGTGCGTATTTATATGAGCACATGGAGTGGATGCTTATGTCTGAGATATCATCCACTCTTAGCCTTCGGGCCTCCAGACGCTGCTCAGCTACGTATAAGCGCGGTACTCGACTCAGGTCCGTGGATATCGGAGGCGTATTTAATAGTCGGCCAACGGAATCAAAGGAGAAAAAGATTATTAGGGTACTCTGCTGCCATTGGTCTACAACCAGCAACTGCAGCTGAGGAGGCAGCCGAGCCATCGGAGCTGCTAACGATAGTTTAGACATGCTCCGTCAACGCCACAAGTTTATGGTAAACGAGCGGAAAGGAAAACGGACGGTACGAACGAGGTTGCAGAAACCCGGTTAAAAATATCCATTATCGCCCCCCAGTTAAGAGTGCGTGTGTTTTCTCGTGCAGTGACTTCCAAAGAGAGATTGCAGACTGCTACAAACTGCCACATACACAATGTTTAGCGCACAAACTGCTACAAAGTGCCACGTACACAATGTCAAGCGTGCAAACTGCCACAAACACAATGTAATGCGCACAAACTGCGAGAATGTTCTGAACTGCTGTCAATGAATTTCACCTTATTATAGTTGTAGGGAACGATGAGTTAAGAGTCATGTGTAGCCTACAGTGTTTAGGTCTACCGTTGGCCCAGTTGGCAACATTGGTTGAAGCGTAGGCTGCATCCCAATGCGCCTCTGTGTTAGAGAGCGTGCGGATCGCGGTTCGCTTCCCGAAGCTGGCTTATTTAAGAGATTTGGATCTCGGGCTAGCGTGATCCGTGCACGGGGACCTAATGGCGTGGCAGACGGTGGCACCCATTCAAACGGGCAAGCGGTGGTGAAGGATCTCATCCGATTAATTCATTGAAAAATTATCAGGGTCAAGGCCATATACGGTTGGCGGTTGCTATATAAAAACTTGTACATTTACTGAAATAACACCACAAAATGTTCTTAAGAAATGTTGACATCAATGAGCCAAACACCCGAAGAATGTATCGCAGCCGTTCTATTCAGGGTGGCTTCTTATCTCACGTGTTTGAAAGCAGTAATTTTTATGCTTTGTATAATCTTATTTGCATTTATGTAGAAAAGCCATTCAGTTCATTTTTCCTTGTTATAAGCACCGATTTAGGCGTATTATCTCTTAAGAAGCTAGCAAACGGTCTAGTAGTGGTGTAGGCCAACACAGCTCATAGAGACTGCAGGCAGATTTAGACATGGCCACTTGTTGATCTACCTAATCATAAGATATTGCTGATGATAGTTCCAGTCCAAATACAGTTGCCAGGAGCTCCTTTTCTATTTGTGCATAGTTGGTTTCTGCTGCTGTCAGTAGCATATGCAACCGGTTGACCTTCTTGCATGCATCATGAGACAAGCTCCTAAACCCTTCTCAGAGGCATCGCACTGGAGATGAGTCTCTGTCCTGACATCAAAGAAGCGTAGCACTGGAGCATCAGTTAGGATCTGCTTTACTGTGTTCAAACACTTGTGTCCCTGGACTAAGGAAGTTGAGCAAGATGGTGTCCACTGGTTGGCTTTTCCTCTGTTTTCTCCCATTTTCGCACATTTGACCTTTTACAGTGCTATGATTGAATTCGACCTTTCTGTGTGCAAGATTCGCCGAAGAGGGTCAGATTGGCAACTCAATACTGTCCATGCATACTCAAATGGGCCGCGTGGAGGGATTGTGCATTCCTATGGATCCGACGTTGTTGGGGCATGAGAGTCGAGTTCATGGCTCCTGTTTAATTTCTGTGGTTTATTACTTGGGCTGCAGGGCCGTTTTAAACGATATTGGTCAGGAGATAATGAGATGGAAGTGTCTGGCAATGGGAAGAAAGTTCAAGGATGATGGGAGTATGATTAGAAGAAGACAAGAAACTCGGACGAATTTGTGAACGTTTGATATAACCATATAATTGGACAATCAATTCTGACAACATGCAGATGAAAAGCCTTTCAATTCTCTTTCTTCTGTGCCTGTGTCCGTCGCAGCAGGTAACAACTATGGACCCTAATTGCTGTACAGCTTTGTGCACCTTAGATCGCTGAAGCTTTTGGATATGGCGAGTCTACAGTGTGTGCATAAAATTGAAATGCACCATTACACCTTAAAGGAAACGTCTTTGCGTCATAGAAGCGTAATGTAGGCTAAGTGTATTGTGTGTTTGTGTGTGTGTGTGTGTGTGTGTGTGTGTGTGTGTGTGTGTGTGTGTGTGTGTGTGTGTGTGTGTGTGTGTGCGTGTGGCGTGTGCGTGTGTGTGTGTGTGTGTGTGTGTGTGTGTGTGTGTGTGTGTGTGTGTGTGTGTGTGTGTGTGTGTGTGTGGTGTGTGTGTGTGTGTGTGTGTGTGTATGTGTGTGTGTGTGTGTGTGTGCATGAATTGGTTGTGTGAGAGCTGACATGTTCCAGATGCCTTCTCTTCAGACGTTAATAGAAGGATCGAACGACAGCGAAATTAATAGTCTCTCAATGGACCGAAGTAGGATATCAAAATCGGACAATCACTCACTCACTCGCATTCGTGCAGTGGGACACATATCAATGCTATAAGCAAGTAAACATATGCATTTCAGCCATTACATGCCAGCATATCGGCAATAGATGACGGCTTAAATGAAAGCCTACTGATATGCCAGCCATTCTATATCTCGGATATTATATAGGTTGTTGAGTATATTTGTACATAAGTAGGCCGTATCATGAGGTGTTGTGCCCTTGGGCAGGTCTGTTCTGCAGGCTACGGCATTGCCGCTGTTCTTACGAATATAAGTGAAAGAATTTGGTTTCTGCTGGAAGGAAAGGAACGCCTTGCTTATCTTTTCTTATCTCGGGCCTGCTGCAGATTGGTGGATTAATCGGCGTACAGAATAGTACCAACCACGAGCTACGTAAGGTCAGAGGGCAAGACAATTGCTCGTTTATTAAGCGCCCGAGGAAGGTTTAGCGCTCGAAAAAGGCGTGGTCCTGGATTAAGCGATCTTTCTGCTGATGCGCAAACACTGAGAACAGTCCTTCACTTAAAGAGCTTTTCTTATAGCGGCCTCTTCTTGGCTTACTAGTGTGTTGGGGTTCGAAGTGCAGGCGCAGCAATGAAGGCCAATGGTTTTAGAAAACAGTAGGTCAGGCTAAACTCAAAAGCCTCCTGGTATCAGGTCAAGTTCGGGTCAAGTTTTGATCTCAATCAGATTCACTTGACGCAGAAGCACTCTTCAACATATCCATCATTTTTGACAAAAACAGCATAAATTTGGTCTTATAACAAGTAGGCTTATAATGGTCGGCTGAGTTTCCCAGCAGTTTACCAGAGTTACCCGTTCTTATGCTAAAGTGTATGACTTTCTGACCATTTGTCATTAACTTCCTCCTCTCAGCTATTTCAGTCCTGTACCTCGTTAAAAGTGTTGTACACGTGCATTTGGAACATCAGCAATTTACCAGTAATTAGAGCATTGTAATAAGTACAGTAAAACTTGGGTTGAACGTCATAACAACACTAACTTTCATAAATGTCTAAAAAGAATGGAGATAATTTATTTGTACTCAAAGCCGCCAAACGACTAGCGTCAGAAAGTGCCGCTGTTGCTGCTGATGATGATGCTGAAATTCATCTTCAGCGTTTCTATTATAAAAGTCTTCGTAGACTTGTGTGACAAGCCAATCATCGCATGCATGATATATTACATTTAATGCCATTCCTAGTCAACAACTGAATGCGTACAACGACGTAGAATCTAACGTCAGTGTCGTTGCCAATTGCAGATAAACACTGACTTTAAAGAGTAGTCAGAATAGCATTCATAGTTTGTCGTTTTTGCGGAACGATCATAGACATGAATCGTCAAAAGATGCAGTGATGGGCAAAATTTAACTAAACAGTTGAAAACTTTAACAAAATCAGCAACTATCTTCCGCAATGATTGCCATGAGTAACTGGTTTTATTACTCAAGTCAAGTGAACTGCATTGCACTGCACGATGCATCATCGTTTATATTAGCAACTTTCTTCATGATTTTCTGGTAGAACTGTACTAGGACTATTAGTCTAGTACACATTACATAGTTTTAAAGTGAACTTGTCATTGACGCTCTGCATTATTACAGTTCACTAAACCTCTGTCATTGTGAAAATGTTCGTGAAATAGTTTGTTAAAAAGTTGGAAAAAAGTTTAACTAACTATTTTTAGTTTAGTTAGCTTATTTACAAAATTAGATGCAAACTTTAGTTAAACTATTTTATTTTAGTTGGAAAATAGTTAAAGTTTAACTAAAAAATTAGTTTAGTGCCCATCACTGAAAATGTGACAAAAGTTTATCGTCTGAAGCTCAGATATACTATTATACACTTGATACTGGAATGGAGAAATTAAGCTCTTCTCGATGCCTATATGGCTATGACCCTGTATTTCTGGCACATGGAATGTTTCAGAATTAACACTCGATCATTATAATCGGAATGTATTTCACCGGAGTTTAGTAGTGCGACCTGTTGCAGATCCGGATAATGGCACAGGGGCTCCTTAGAACGCAGGATTTTAACACGTGGTAAACTGTTCGGCTTGTCTGCAATGGCTTTATACTCCGGCTTGTCTGCAATGGTTTATACTCCGGCTAAAAGCAGCTTTTGGCTCTCGACACTGTCTATTCAGTTCATTAGATGGAAGTCATCTTCAGCCAGCAACGACAGATACACAAGGCACAAAAGACAAATATCTCAGTCAATGATTCCTGGCTGATTCCTTGTTCACAGAATTCTTACTTATTTAGCGATCGATTTCGCACTAGATGACTCATAGTTATTAATCTACTGACAATAGGAAGTGAATCAATGGTTTTGTGTATTAAAATCAGTCAGACACTGACTTTCCTCTAGAATATGAGTTCGTTGAGTTTAAGCTGTGATACAGTCATTGTTAGGAAGACCTCATTTTCTTAACCTCGGCGCATATAGACCAACATCAGATGATCATCCAACTACAACTATAAGCGCCCTTTCAAATAATTGGCACGTTCGATTGACTCTTTGTTTCAAAGACTAAACCGGTTGAATGGATACGTAGTTGTGATGCTATGCGTCGTCTGCTGCTGCAGCTGCGATGGTTGTGGTGATGGTACAGCAGACACAGAAGTCGTGTACATGGGATACATGAGGCTGTGAATCAGATCCCCGGATGTGATCTGGCTCTGGACGACGGCAGAGGTCGCCTCCTCCTCCTCCTGTGGCCATGACAACAACTGCCTCAGATCGTAGGACTCGATGTCTTCTCCCGACGACTGCATGGCTTCCGTTGCCGTACCTACGCTCTCAAGAAACTGCGATAGGTTACCGGAACTTGACATTCCGAGACAGGAAGTCGGAATCAAGGTCTCCGAAGTGGACATTACGTTTCCTATAATAGGAAAACTTGACCGAGAAACTAGATTGCCGGGAAATTGCGACGTTGCTGGGCAGTGATTAGTCACCTGAAGCAAAGCGGTTGACATTGGTCGGCCTCCAGGCAAGCCTAGCACCAGTTGTTCATTCAAGATCGTATCAGTAGACTTACTGTGAGACTTTCCAGACGATGATGGGATTCCAGTAGGAAGAGATGTGCTGCTAACACCGAATGAACTGGTAAAGGGCGAATCACGTGATGTATGGAGCGTCGTTTCTCCATTCTCCGACAGACCTTTCACTAATCCGGACAGATCTCCGCTGATGGAATTGCTGTTGTCGGAAGACAGATTCGAAGTATTTCCGCTCGAGTTGGTCGCAGTCGCCACCTCCTCCTCATCCCCGGTGGTCGAAGACACGAGCGCCATCTTGCGAGATTCCCGGTCCCTCTGTGCCATTGGACACCGGAAGCGTTTCTGACGGCGGAGGAAGCACCCGTTGTCGAACATGGAACCGGACTGGCTGTGCAGGGTCCAGTAGCCACCCTTTCCAGAGGCGGAGGAGAGGGAAGAGGAGGAAGGGTGGCCGTCGGCGTCGTTCGTTGACGGTCTAGGGAGTTTCACGAAGCAGTCGTTGAAGGAGAGGCTGTGGCGAATGGAGTTCTGCCAGCGACGCTGCTGCTGGCGATAATAGGGGAAGTTGTCCATGATGAACTGGTAGATTTCGCTCAGAGTGCACATTCCGGTCGGGGAACTCTGGATTGCCATGACGATCATTGATATGTAGGACAGCGGTGGCTTGGCATTCGACGCCGGGTATGGCGACGCTCCAACGACGGCCTGAGACGATGTGCTGAAACTAGGAGTGCCCACAAGGCTTTGATCAGTCGTCCACTGATGTAGTTTTCCCTTGACCTGCTGTAGTTCCATTCCTACGTATACTCAGATAAATTCGTCAGACAGACAGATCTCTTTCAACTCTCGTCAGACTCTCGCGTTAGGCTGCGAAGTTCCGTCCTCAGAATTTTACACAGTTAGAGGTACATAAGTCTATAAGTAGTCCGTTTGGTAGGTGTGTAGAACTTAAAAATCGACGATATCACAGTAGTCAGTAGGCCCTACCTCTGCTTCAGAGATTAGTGTTTCGACAACTAGAACAAAAAGAATCCTGTGGTCCACATATGCCGCAAGACACCATGATATTATAAGTCCACATTAGGTATGCATGAAAACCCAATTGATTGACTTGTTGAATTGTCTTTAAAAAATAGTTAGCCTAATAGGCCTATATCTCAAAGAAGTTAGCCTAATAGGCCTATATCTCAAAGACCTGCCTATTTAGTCCTCATAACAGTTCGAAGATTTCAACTGAACTCCCTGTCTCGACGAAACTCTCCGGCTTCAAGTTAAATTATTCAGAACCACGCAGGCTATTAATAGCCAACCAATCGGCGTCGAAATTGCATTACGTCACTAGCACCCTATAAACTTCAGTGAAAGCGCGCAATCAAATGTAAGTGCTTACTATTACCAGCTACGCCCATACCGTATTATTGCGAAGGCATGTCAAGAGAGTTCCCATATCCGATCGTTACTCTCGTGGCTTCTAATGCAGTACTGTTCTCCAAACTCTTTAGTAATCAAACTACGGTGTTTGCAAATTGTAGATGAAAATAATGGTCGCAAAACTATATCGATGAATGAATTTTCTCGGTGCAAATTGGTCCCGCTTTATCTCAATACGATCTTCTGAGTCGCTCACGCCATCGACACTGATTCATAAATGGCCTATCGACTATGCATATTCACGCATGTAGCAGATATATTTATGACAAACAAGATAAGGCTACGTCTATGCACGTGCATACGCTGTTGCCGTCAAGTGTGGCCTGCCAAGCGTAGGCCAGAGAAGAAGGCTCAAGGTCCAAGTGATCCCTCCTTTCTGTCTCACTCTGTGATCCCTCCTTTCTGTCTTACTCTCTCTGTCTGTCTGTTCGGCTGTCTGTCTTCTGAAACGACATACAGGTGGTCGGAGTTTGGGTCGGCGCCGGTGCAGAGCTTTGGCGATATAGATATATCGAGCGATCTCTGAAAAATCAATGAGAATAATACGACCGCAGAGAAAACTACCGTATACTGTTCATGATGCAGGTTGTGGAACAAAAACGTATAGACAGAAAGTCAGGCAGAATGAGAAGCAGAGAATTAGACAGACAAATATGGTAACACACGTACATTGATACAGACAATATTCATTCGTCGATGGATTGAAGTGCTTCGGTCGTCGACCAAACAACCGCACAAAGCACTCAGTGGATCCGACAGATTTCAAAACCAGTAAAGAAGAAATAGGATGAGACAGAGGAAAACATAAAGGCTGACTAAAATACAGACAAATACAGCAAGAAAGGCAAAGGAACAGACATATAAAGGAAGAGCATCAAAGAGAGACAGAAAGGACATGAATAAGAAGAGACAGAGACAGACAGAGACAGACAGAGAGAGACAGAGAGACAGAAAATTAAGCAGAGAGACAGAAGTATTCAATAGAAAGAGAATGAAGATAATTCAACGAGAAGCAAAAATAACTGAAACAGAGAATTAAGCAGAGGAAATTAAACAGAATCAAACAGAGTTACAAAAGTGAATAATTAAGCAGAATGACAAAAACGAATCTATCAGAGTGACAAAAAACATTATGCAGAGTGGCAAGAATTAGGCAGATTCATACAAATGAAACAAGCAGAAATAAAGAATTAATCAGAGTGAGAAAGCTGAATTAAGCAGAGGGTCTAAATTGATTTGATTTTTGGTACTAACAAGACTAAGAGTAAGAGGCGAGTTACATTAATAAACGCGACTGGAGACTAATACGTTTGACAGAGATACAATCAAAGACAAGGAAATAAAGCGCTAATTTCTGCAAATGTTACGAAAAATATACATAGCCTATATCACGACTTACAAATACCAGTTACATCGCCGGAAAGAAACATTGTAGAATCAAAAGCAACCCTCAAGTTACGAGCAGTTTAGCCAACTCAACAAATGAGTCATTCGATTTCAAAGATGAAAGCCAAATTTCTTAAGTTGTTCAGGAGTCCCCTGAAATTCAGTTTTCAGTGGGTTTGAGGGGAGTTTATTGGCCGCCATCCAAGACTGGACTTCTTCGAAGGCAGCGGACGACAGCAGCTGCGCAAACTGTCGAATAAAATGCACATTTTAGCACCATCAGCTCAGAATGATATCCCAGTGAATGCATTGAATGATTGTCGAGCAGTGTGTCTAGTGTTGTGGTATATAGTGTAAACCAGTGCTGTCCAACCCGCGGCCCGCGGGCCCCGGATTCTAAGTGGCCCGCCCCAGCTCCCTAAATATTTGCAATTTCTGTAAAAATGAAGTAAAAGACAAAGTCACTGCCTTAATTGCATAGCTATTCGTGGTTGAGCATTTATTTTTTTACTGAACTATTGTAAAACATGATACACATTCCATACATACATTATTCATTATTATTATTCCACAATTAATTTTAATACAGTTAATAATTTTCAATAGGCCTACATTTTAGTCGTTGCTTTTTTGTTTAATGGTGCGGCCCTCGGCTTCATGAATAACTTCTTCAGTGGCCCGCGGGGTCAAAAAGGTTGGACAGCACTGGTGTAAACAAATGAAAGCCAAGCACGAAACTGTGAGTAGCTCTACATGACAATGCATGACCAGGAATCCAAAATCGGTGTTTCAGACGACACAAAAGAAGAGAATTCATTCATTCATTCCGAGCATTTATATAGCGCCCCTTCAAGGAACCTACTCAGAGGCACTCAAATGGTATCAAAAGCAGCAGACAAATCAAGAAGAATTGTAGAGTTGTCACCTTACCCAAATCCATAGAGCATCTATGATGTCATTGTGAACAGCAACTGCGGATTCAGTAGAAATAAACTTACGCCATGCAAAGAGAAAGAGAGACAAAGAATTAAAAGAGAAAAGAGAAAGACGAACAAAGGCAGAAATTAGAGATAAGAAAGAGAACACAATAATTAAGAGACAGATAGAAATAAGTAAAGATCGATAGAGGTAGAAACACAGCAAAATGACAGTAACGAAAAGCAGAAGACGGAGAGAAAATGGCGGTGCGAGAGGGGATTCGGATAGCCAGGTAGGAAGAGACTTAGCTGGGCCAAGACAGACTGACAGACAGACGGACGACAGACGGACAAACGGACAGACGGGCAGACATAGACGTAAAGACAAATAGAGCGACAGGCATACAGTCACTAACCATTACCCTGGTGCGACGCGTGACGGTTCCAGCAGTGTTCCGACCCCTTTTTAATAACAAATACCCTTTGAAATTATTATTGGCATCAATGGGAGGGCGTTCAATCGAGCGCTATTATTATTACTATTATATCGTGTCTCAACAGGGACACTCAGCGGCAGGTTATTAGGTTCACAGACCCCACCTCTCTCTCTCTCTCTCTCTCTCTCTCTCTCTCTCTCTCTCTCCCTCTCTCTCCCGCCCTCTCCCTCTCTTAGGTTAAATTTTCGGAGCTCAATCTGAAAACACAATCAAACGGCTTGAAAGGCCTGAAGAAAATTGACCTGTACCAATCATATACATAATACATATACATCATGTATGCTGATGATCATGTATATGAATTAATATATATATTTGAACGTATAATATGTGTGCGTGGGTATCTATATGTGAATTATTTGTTCTGGTTGACTGTGAACGTTGACAAGTTTGCACCTGTCTCAATAGGGATTATGTCGGAATGGCAATTGTCAGGAGGGAGAGCTGCCTGTCAAAGTCGTCGGTCGGCTATGCCTATCGTCTGTCGACCGTCGAACCGTGGAGGACGAAGACCCGACTGGCCTTCAGGAGACCGCCGACGACAAAAGTGGTCTTCGAATGCACTCTATGATTCACTCGATCGCGCTTTTTGTGCTCTTTCTATTTAATTTTTTGGGCCTATTTTTACGCATTAGCAAAGCGCAAAAACTTATTATTTGTATTTCATTTAAATTTTATGTTGTTAATAATTCACAAGCGAGTACAATGTTTAGGCCAGTTTGAATGGCATACGGTGACGGAGAAGTATGCAGGTGGTGTTCGTTCCCATGTTGGACAGCCACCGAAAGTCTTTGCAATAGGTTGCCGTTCCCCCAAACGATCATGAGCTGCACTTGTTAGCCTGCTGACTGTTCTTTCTCAAAGGATATATCCATAGGATCGCCCTGTCCAATGTTCACTGCTATGTCGTTGTGCAAACGGTGTCGTTGCTGTCTCCAAGCAGACAGTCAAGTTGTCTAGAGTCGAGACTCGTTCGCCAAATGACGCAGGAATCGTATCATTCGGAGTCGCATTCA
>JACEVL010000786.1:590000-647500 GCA_020284085.1 Aporrectodea caliginosa
GATCGCTGCAAAAAAATTATCTGGAGTGAGAGTTGAAGTCGTTTTATTCCCAAAGGTCAATGGTTGCAACTAATACATGCGCCGTGACAGAAATATCATCTCATTCCTGATGCCAGCAACGATGGGAAAGAACAAACGGTATCTATTCATTTCGATCGGTTGTAAAATTCAGTGCTGTTATCCTTATCTATCTTATGTTCAAGTGTTCTTATGTCCGCGTTACTTCGGTCTATCCTGCGTAGTTGTGGTATTCCTATATAGCCTATAGGTTATAGTGCGCCTCTGCTTCGCGTCTTGCATGCAATTCATTATTCATTGTATGGGATTTGGTCAGTGGAAATCCTTTCCATTTGTCAAAAACCATCGGAATTTCCACTTACAAATTTTCTTCTTATTTGTCTTCATAGCAAAAGATTGTTATACTTCATCATTTCTGTTTATAGTCTTGGCAATCATTCAGTTTCATTAACCAGTTCATCTCTTCCAGAGTCTTCCTACCACCACCACCACCAACAACAACAACAACAACAACAAAAACAACAACACCATTAACAACAACACCACCACCAACACCACCACTACTACATATACGAGTAGCCTACGGCTACTCTAATAGGCATACTACGACGTCAACGGCCTGTTCGCAGGTCTCCTCGTTTTGGGAGCGCCTCTGATTAGGTAGTACTATAAATCTGTAAATACAATACAATACAATACTCTAAACTGAGTTCACAATAAACTTCAACAATATTATGCAAACCTCAAAGTGCTAGCGCATATGCCTAGCCAACCAAACACTAAGTTGTCCACACGTTCTTCATTGTAGGCCACTTTTATTCTAAACAAAACGTTTTAATATTCGACATGTGTTCATTTTGTTCAATCGTTAAGATGCGTTTATTGGTGCAGTATCTCAAAACTGTTATATTAATTCAGGATCCATCCATCCATCCATCCGATAAGATGTGTTCATTTCAAAACAGTTGGCCCAAGAATTCAACCATCAACGACGATTCAACGTATTGTAGAAGTCTCGAAAATCTTCGTGTTATGTCTTGTCAATGTAAACTCATAGTTGTTAACTTTAGGCCTAAACAACTGTGTGGCTTACGACTGATTAAGACAAAATCATCGAAACACTCAACCTCGAGTAGCCTATACACCAATCGACATATGCAATGCATTTACTCTTGAAATAATCTCTACACTAGAAAACCTGTTTGTGAGTGTGGGCGTGTGTGTATGGGTGTGACTGAAAACTCATCGAGATTTCTACTCCACCTGCTCCCCTATCCAACTCAGCTACAATGCGTACACTGACCGTTCACTGTCGATATGAGGATGAGACGGCAAGGGAGAGGGCTGGCCACCCGCCCTCATACGCCGTGACGAAGAAAATATGACCTCAATAACGTTTCATACTCATGGTTGCCTGAACTTGCCTCTCAGACTATATCTTTAAGGACTGCCCTTCCTCTTTTTCGGGCGTTGCTAGTCATAATCCGCGATAAAGGAGGAGGGCGACGATAATATCATCTTCGTTACAAAACGCAGTGTCGTTTAACAGAAACTTACTAACCCTGTATTATTTATTTAAAACAAAGATAAGGCTGGTTTAACAACCCTGAAGCCATATTACAAGATGCTACCCCGCATTCAGAACCCGACAGCATAATTATGCTTGTAAACATATTATACAGTGTTTAAACCCATTGAAACGACAATCGCTTTAATAGGTTGTTTTGGACGGAAAGCGCTAAAAATTAGTCGAACCGAAAAGCGTCATAAAACGGTTTTCTCAATTCAATTTATTTCCTGAACCAACATAGTAGCCTACAATTATGGAAGTAAACATAGTAATTTACATTAATAGTGGTCACCAAGGGGGAGACCCAGAAGGGATGATGAATCCTGCTAATATGGCCATAACCGCCACATAGTAAGCCTAATTGTGAATAATAGAAAGTCACAATAATGCATGACAGCCAGTTCATAATTATTACAGGAATAGGCCTACGTTGATAATAATGGAATGGCTTAGCCTAATTAATAGAAGATTACTGACATAACTTAACTAGGCTAACACTTAAATAAGCATTCAAGTAAGCTCAACCTAATTTGTTGAATCAGATAAATTAGCACCTAATAGCTTTAGAAATTTCATAAATACAAAACAATACAATAGCGCTGGTATTTGATCTGGTCTATCTTAACGCGGCTTGCAATGTGCGGCGCTTAGATAATTTTTTAGATTTAAATTTACATTTACATTGCTAAACCCACGTTTTAAACCTCAGACTGCAAAGCATTCTGAAAATAAGCAGAATGCAGGCATACAGCTGAAAGCCTAGTAGAAATGGCAAATTCGAAGTTGGCGTCCAACGCTGTTACTGCTAATGCTCTGCCGATCACCTAGCGCCCCTGGCGAATAAACGAATCATAACTAGGCTTCGATACATTACAAAGACCTACTCAAAGTAGGTATTATTATTATACTTGTTTAATGGCACACACAAAAACAGCTACTCTAATGGACTGTTGGGTTGGATAAAAAAATTTCATCCGTTTTCTAAAGACCGATGACGTCGGCTACTCTGAATGCGATTCGCTTGAATTTCCATCGCTTTCTTAACAGTCATTTCTTGCGTTCAGTTATTGGAAATCTTCTTGATTTCAAATAGTAGGCCTATATTCATGTTTCTTCTCCTCATACTCTCAGCTTCTCACTATTGCAGCGTGATTTTCTCCCTGTAGCGTAGCCTATATATCTGTCTTTCGGCATGTTTTCTGATGAAAATAATATTATTAGGCTATTTATAGTCATAGCCAATTACACGTAACCTGGTAGCTGCATTTGGCGAGTGGTTTAAAATTGCATTATTTACGATTTTCACTTAAAACCAATCAGCCGCATAGCCAATCACTTTGAAGTCCCATTACAGCTGTATGCTGATGACGCTCAGCTGTTCATTGTATTGACAGCGTAGGTCTGTGAGTCGGTCGAGGTAAATAGCTGTCCCTGGTTGACATCACCTCCCTCTCCGATGTTGATCCCATGTGACCCATAAAGACTTCGGATTGCACGTTGAATACGTTGGCATAGGCGTCGAAGGTGTTTTCGTTGTAAATGTAATTGTAATTGTAATCGAACATTTATATAGCGCTGCTCAAAAATCAGCAGCGCTCTCGACCTGCTTCAGAGGACAGGAAAGTCGTAAGGCGTCTACGGAACTGGGAAGATGAGATGGCTATTAACTAAAGACGAAGAGACTGGAGAAGAGAGTTCCAAGCTGATGGGCCAACACAGGCAAAGCATTTATAGCCTCAACTGGAGTAAAACACTTTCGTCCTTTGTTACTTTACTTTGGGCGGAGTCTTGTAAATGGACCTTATTTTCGTCGACTCTGAGAGTCATTCAGTAGGCCTCATAGTCCGTTAACACCAGAAGGTGGGTAAAGAAGAGATAAACGAAATGATCGAATTCGTTTCCGCTGTTCGTGTAGATGGTGCACGTGTTGTCTGTCATACCAAAGCTGCACAACAAACTAATGTAAAATAAGTACCGGGTAATTAATATAATTACATAGTGCAAGTATAAACACTTCATTCAGAAAAATAAAATAAATCTTCAGGCGTATAATTATTCAGCCACAGCGAGAAGCGGACGATCTTCGAACAAAACATAATGCACTTGCAGAAATACTAGCCAACAAACTCGTGACAAAGACCGATAACAAAACACCTAATCGTCAAGACCACAATCTGTACAGAAAGCAATCCATCCAAGTCATCACTCTAAAAAAGACACATCAGTGCATCGAAAAACCCTTCAGTCAATCGCAGGTCGACTTAAGAAATCCGGCAGTAGATTCAATCGTCCCGGCCTGTGACGAATGTCCAAAGAGTAGGCTACTGTTGCGTTTCCTAGCTCAAACACAGTAGTTTCTGGTTGGAGTTTGTCATGGAATTGATAAATTGTAGGGGACCGTGGTCAGTGTACACGATGACAGGTGCAGAACAGAAGTATACACTGAATGCCCGGACAGCGAGAACCAGCGCCACCGCTTCTTTATCCGCCGTTGAGTAGTATAGGCCCATAGCTCGTGCATCTTCAACTTCGAGCTCAAGTAGCATACCGGATGTTCCATTCCATCCGTCATCTAAAACAAACAAGAGAAAAGGCATATTGTAATCAGATGGTCTTAAGATAGGACGAGAAGACAATCTGGACTCTTAGTAAATTGCAATGTCATTATTTAGTTAGGAACATTATTGAGTTGACAGTTTCTTTTTTTTCAACTGACTAACCAGCCATAATTGATTATTGTTAAAAAGGGTGACCCTAATTAAGCGGGGCTTGTGCCCCTTTTGGGTCTCCCCTGTTCCCTAGCCAATGCACCGATATGTAATAATCAAGTTATAATTGTTGTTAATTGTAATATGCATTGTGCTTCTGGAAATAAAAAAGTTGTCAGTTGACTCAAAATCAACAAAAGTTCTTTGAGACTCTGCCGACCAACCAAACTTCCTATCCTTTTTCAACATTTCTGTTAGAGGAAACGTTAACTCGGCGTAATGTAGCATGCAAGTAACGACGATAATAACCTGCAAGCCCCAACAAAGACTGCACTTGTGTCCTATTTGTAGGCTTACAAAATGTCAACAATAGGCCTACATTACTTTCTGAGAATGGCCGAGTAACATTCAATCCAAGATGATGTCCCAACAAATTTATTTCAGCATTTTCGAAAGCACATTTTTTTAACATTCAAAGTTAAACCAGCATTCGCAACTCTAGACAACACCTGTTTCAATTGATCCAAATGATTAAACTAAGTCACACTGAAGATAATGACGTCATCAAGGTATACTCGTACGTAAAAAATGACTCCAAACCAAGTAACGACGATAATAAACAAGTAGACACACTGCGATTGGTCACCTCTATGCGGATGATGCTCAATCTTTCGTGCATGCATGGCTCACCAGCTGATCAACTCTCATTGGTCTCCTCTGTTGATGCACTTGCCCTTGATTTACATTCTTGGATGTCATCAAACCGACATTGTCTCAATTCGGCTAAAACTCAACTGAGTTGGTTTGGGACCAGGCAACAATTGCTTTAACTTTACCTCACAATGCTGATTGATAAGTTTCCCTCTTTTACTTACTCTTACAGTGTTCGAGATTTAGGTTTCACCCGCGACTCCTCCTACCTTACCTTCACTCAGCACATCTCGAATTTGACTCGCTCTTGCTTTTTTCATTTGAGGCGACTGAGAGCCATCAGACGATCAGTCGCTCCCGCTGTCTCTACCACCATTGTGCATGCATTCATCTGCTCTCGTGTAGATTACTGCAACTCGCTCCTCATGGGTCTCCCCAAGTTGCGACTCTCCCCCTCCAGTCAGTCTTAAACGCCGCTGCTAGGCTCATAGCACGCCTTCCTCGGTTTACCCACATTTCCACTTATATGGCTGAAGTGCTACACTGGCTCCCAATCACCTCACTTATCCATTATAAGACCTCCTGGTCTCCAAATCTCAACTTGGCTTTGCATCAAAATATCTCTCGGACTTTATGCGTAAGCCTCTCTATGCAACATCTGCTCGCCCTTTGCGCTCTGCTGACCGTCTGGAACTCTTTGTCCCTCGCGTTAGGTCTGCCTTGGCTCAATGCCGGGCATTTGCTGTGACAGGTCCCTCCACTTGGAATGGCCTCCCTCCTCTTCTGCGGGTTAAGCTCATGTCTGGGATTTCTCACGCATCCTCTCGCTCTCTTAAGGCGTTTCTTTTCTCCAGGTCTTCCGCGCTGAAAGCGCCTCTGAATAGTCTATGCTGCGAGCGGCGCTCTATAAATTTTTAGATACGATACGAAACCAGAAAACAATTTTCTAACGAAACGATGCATCAAAGATACGCTTTAATTAACGCAGTTCCTGGATAACAAGAGGTGCCACATACATGAAGATACATCCACACATATATAGACAGGAAGACAGGAAGGTAGAGAGGCAGACATACATACATTTAGGCAGATAAATCACACTGCAGACAAGTACAGAAAGGCCGGAAAGAGTGACTGGCGCGAAATATAACTAGATTCGAGGCTGTTAACACTTGGAGATTAAGGCGGATTGGACGTCGAATGCAACATGAAAGCATTCATTTGGGGACGTAGAAGGAGAGGAAGAAGAAAAAAGAAGAGGAAGAGGAAGAAAAAGAAAAAGAAAAAAGAAGAAAAAAGAAGAAAAAGAAGAGGAACAGGATGGAGAAGAGGAGAAGGAGGCGCATGAGGAGGAAGAAGAAGAAGAAAAAGAAGGAGAAGAACGTTTCACTGACCATCGTCTGCCTTCGATATAGTGTGAATTTCAAATTAACAAGGATTTCAGGTGAAGCTCCATCCGACTCTACGTGACCTAATGGCGTTACTGCGGGATACGTTTTGATCAAAATAATGACGATGTTTTAAATACAACACTTGCAAACATTAAACAACATCTATTAAATTTATAATAGTAAAACAAACTCTGAAACATTCCCGACGGCTAAAGACCCGAAACGGAAGTTATAAAACTGCCAGCAGCTCAAATTTAGCACGGAGTTCACATAAGGCTGGGACTTCTGATGGAAACCAGATTTCTGTGAGCTTGATTAAAGCATTTAGAAGAGTTTCTTTGATGTCAGAAAGCAGTGGTGCTCCCTGGCGCTTTCGTTTGGGTTTCATAGATTCATAGGTTGCCCTAGAAGATCTTCGGAAAACAGTTCTCCTTCTCCTCTGCCTCCTTATCTCCTTGGACTCCTGTCAACTGTACTTGGACCTCCATTTGGTATCTCTGAACAACCCCTCGGATAAGACGCAGCGCTCATGAATAAGCTGGTGCGTTGCGCTTAGACAACCAGGGAGACAGCGCCTGTCTCTGTGGTTGTACTCTATCCTACTGAGTAGGCCTACTGAGTATATTGTTTAAAGACCGACGAGACTGGCAGCAGCGGCAGGCAGACTACATAAGAATGTATACAAAGGCATATACAGGCAGTGAAACAGATACAGTTAGAAGGAGATGGAAGCAGACGCGAATGAAGTGTGAGAGTAGGTCCTGAATAGAGAGACGTCGTGTCTTCTTTAGCTGTTCTGAATGGACATTATTTCATTCCGTCGTTACAGAATTTGTCGATAGATGTCAGGACGATCGACCAATTCACTCGTTATAACGACTCCCGCTGAAAGGTCCCAGATGTGTCGATTGAGACCAATGCGGGCGACAGAAAGGAAGAAGGAAAATGAAGAGAGGACGCAGAAAAATAATGCGGAGTGGAAGACAGAGAGAGAGAAGCAGAGAAGCAGATGCGCCAGATGACGTCAGATCTTTGTCAGAAACGTAATTTAGAAATGGAAAATTTTCCATCTTTTTTCCACTGTATTCTTTGTTACGCGCCATTTCCAGATAGAGCTATCGGACAAATCGCATCTTGAGAAATGTCTTCTGCAAATTTGTCTTCGCTCGAATTAGAAACTCGTTTTGCAGAATACTTGGACAATATTTACGACCGATTCACCCACCTACACTCGCTGACCCTTTCATTTACGTTGTGCCGTGGGTTCTGGTTCGCATACCGACGGTGGCTCATTTCAGAGATTTGAAACTCAGGTTAGCACGGAAACCTTAAATGGCGTGGCATCCATTCAAACGGCAGCAGTGATGAAGGCTCTCAACACTTCAATTCATTGAAAAATGAGCAAAGTTAACGCCATGTGGTCGTCATATAGAAACACGTGCATTACATTTCCATCTGATTGTGCTCGAAAAATCAGTGGGTCGGAGCGGATGGAGTTAGTCGGAGCGGAAAGAGGGAAGGGTTGATGGATTGTGAATGGAATTGCAGACATACTCCAGAAGCGCTGACTCTATCCTTCAGACTCATTTCATGCGTATCGTTGTTGCTTTGAGCATAACGAGGCGGTATATAAAGTCTCCATCTGATGTAAAATTTCCAGCTTAAATCGAGATGTGTGTAACGCCAGACAAAACAGGCCAATCGAAAACACGCCCGTGTGCTTGTTCCTTTTCACCTATCTGTCTGTCCTTCTGTATTGTATTGTATTGTATTTGAACACTTGTTATCGCCCCTACCAGATTTCCCATTCAGAGGCGCTCCAGACTACTGCGCGGAGTCGGAGTTTCACGCCGAAGCGCATGAGCAATTGCGAGTGAAGGGTCCCTACGCGGCGACTTTGAGGTGTATTCGAACCCGCAACCCTCCAGCTGCAAGGCACCGAACATACCCCCAAACCACTGCGCCCCAGTATGTCCTTCTGTCTCTCTGTTGGTCTGCGTCCTTTTGTCTATGCATATGTGTCTGGCCTCACTTCAAAGAGAGGTAGCTTATGAAGCTGGATCCGTATAATAGTCGTCACTAGCTAGCGTTACACTGTTCTGGTCAATTTGGTCAGGGTCTCTGGGGTCATCATTGACTGCCATTCGCTTATCCACCGTCCTTATGATCAAAGCTACTTCCAACGAAATCCTCATAAGCCAGACATCATTTGCATACACAAGACGCCCATGTTTGGTTTTCTATCAAACAATGAACGACGGTTGGTCTCCTGAGACCAAAGATCGCTCCATCATAGCGAAAACACGTCCGCCCATTCTCAGATCGACCGACAGACACTCCTCCTTACAGCAGCAGAACTCTGCAAGCGAAACGTACCCCTAATCCCTCAGTTTTCTGTTCACCGCAGCCCACTACAATTTCACGATATTAATCCGTAAACAGAACTATATACATACACATAATGTATATACACACACATAATATATAGATATATAGATAACGTGTTGTCTGTACGACATCATACCATTATAAGTATAAATGAGCCTTTCTGCTGTAATCCGTGTGCGTATGTCATAATATTATGTACATGTAGGCCTATATTGCAAGTGTATAATGTTCATATAATTATGTTGGCCTGTGAACTATAAAATATAACATATATGTAGGTCTTTATGCCGTCGTATACGTGTGCATGCATTGGGGAGGGGGAGTGTGCATGGGAGACGGTGCCTTGGTTGCAGCAGCAGCAGCAGCGTCCCATCATCATTAGGACTGAAATTAAGTTTTCTAAAGAAAGACATGTCCAGTGGATAAAAGGAATGACACGTGCGACAAAACCTTAATTGAAAACGACGGAAGTGGAGATTCTTTTGACATCGTCACGTGACTCTCAGTCTAGCGCATGCGCATGCACATAATGCAATTTATAGTCTGATTAGGACTAAAGGAAAATTTGGGACTCGGTATAGAAACTGGACCAGTTAGAGAGAAATACAAGGCACACTGGGACATGCTATGAAACGTGTGGCACTTATAGTCAGACACATGTACGAAATCGAAGAAAGCTGAGAAATAGCGTTGGATTCGAATGAAGGAGAAGACAGTTAATTGCGATAGCCATAAACGACATTTCTCTAACTATTTATAGGAAACGGCAGATGATTGATAAAACTGTTCAGTCTCTTGCTTTNATCAGTATTGCTTCAGGTTCAGTTACGTATTGCTTTTTAATTTGAGGTTGTAACAGGAACTGGACAGAAATTTCATCAATACGCAAACTGATCCACAGTTATGACAACGTTTCACCACTGCACCTCGTTGTTAAATGCTTTCTTTTCTCTCTTATATGGAGTCAACGATGCATTGCCTTCTCTCACGACAAACCTTGGTGGTGAGTTGTTATATACCTGACGTTGTCTGGTAATCATCGACTCTCTATTCTCAAGACAACCGGAGAATTTGGTTTCACTTATGCACCTCTGAACTGATTTCCTGTTTCTTGATTGCTCTCCTTCCAATGAAAACCAAAATTTGGAGTGAACTATTGTTCTTTTACATTGGGTGCAAAACCAAAAACTTGTCTTATTCGGAATTGCCAAACCAATTCTATTATTCACATGAATGTCCGCTAGGTCTGCCACAACACTAGCTTCGTAAAAATCAGTTCCTTCCTTCGACAATACAAACTGTAGTGGACCTGGTGGTAGTGATTCTTTCAACTTATCCGCCACTAATAAATCAACCAGCTTCTCAAAATTCTTTTCCACTTTGCGACTTTTCACATAATGGTTCAGCAAGTTCTTCAGCCTTGCTGTAAACAGTGTATACGTTTCTTCAGCTGTCTTCTTCGCATCAATAAACTTCGATCTGTACTCTCTCGGTGTCAACTTGAATTCTTTAAACAAGTGCTGGTTCACGATAAGATAGTCATGCAAATAAATCGAATGACAATCTGTTTAGAACATTTCTAGCTTTCGGAGTCATCAATGGCAATAGTAACTTCACCCAGAATTGTTCTTGCACGTTGAAACTACGAAACGCGTTCTCAACCGTTTCGAAATATAATGGCACCTCCATCATATCGTTTGGCATTTTGGGTAACACATGTTTCATGGCATCACCAATTTTCTTTATTTTTGAAACCATCGTTTCACTTTTTGTTTCCTTTTCTGTTCTTCTCGGTTTATTCTTGCCTTCTTTGTTCTTGTTCTCTCTATTTCGCGTCTCCTCTTTGAGTTGTGCTTCTTTTCAATTTTTGTTTTTTTCAACTTTAAACGTTCTTGTCTTTCCTCTTCCGCCTTCTCCATGCTTTCTTTCTGTAATTTCCGTTCTTCTTCTTGTCTAACCTGTTCTGCTCTCCAACTCTGAAATTCGCACTTTTTCTTTTTCTTCTTCACGTAGTCTCTTCTCTTCAATCTGTTGCTGACGTATCTCTTCGTCCCTTTTCCGCGCCTCCTTTCAAATTCAATCATCTGCTCTAATCTTCTCCTTTCAGCATCTTCTCTATCTTTTCTCAATTTGCTCTAACTGAATTTCAAATGACCGCCTTTGCAATTCTTTCTTTCTCTCTTTGAAGACGTAATTCTTCCTGTCGTGCATTTTTCCTGTCTCTTCTCTTCTTTCTCTGAAGACGTTCTGCCTTCTCTTCCTTTCTCTCTGAAGACGTAATTCTTCCTGTCTTATTTCTTTCTCGTCTTGTCTTCGTTTCTCCTCTCTTTCTTTCTCGTCTTGTCTTCGTTTCTCTCTTTCTCTTTCTCTTCTTGTCTCCGTTTCTCCTCTCTTTCTTCTTTCATCATCATCCACTGCATCATCATCTCCATAGACATAAGTCCAGGCGGTTTTTCAATAACCTTTTCCACAGCACCGCCGACAGCACCTTCCTCTTCTGCTTCTTCTTTAAGCCAGACTTCAGCTAGCGCTTCTAACATGTCCTCACGTGACATATCTTTCAGTTTCTCTTCTTCAAAACCAGCCTTCAACAAGCGCTGTTTTAATCTTTCAGAAGACATCTTCTTCAGTTCTGCTTGTTTTTTGACACTTAATTTCTCCATCTTACTTCTTTACTTCAGTGCTGTCCTTTCTGGAAAACACGAGTTTTCTTTTTGTGTTTGAAGTATTGGGGATTGTTCTTTTTGTTTGATAACAACAAACTTGTATACCTTTGTCGTTGAGGCTTTCGTTGTCGTAGATTTACCAATGATTTGAATGTGTATTCACCAGTCGACGTTGTTTCGAATCCCAGACGTTGTTTCGAATCCCAGACGTTGTTTCTGAATCCCAGACGTTGTTTCGAATCCCACCGCTGCCACCAAATATGTCACCAACTCTTTTCTTTCTTAGTTGTGACCTACCTCAAGAACTTTCCTTATCTCTACATATAAATTGCTCAACGTCTTCTAACTGTTTAAGAATTAAATTGACACAGTTCTTTGAATGTTTTTCTTTTCTTCAAACACAGTTTTATAACAAACAACTCAACTCTTGCCTTACAAACAACTGTACTACACTGTATAGTTCAAATTCACTGTCATCAGCAGTTTCTAAGTTTGGCGCGCTAACTGCACGTGTAAAAGAATCTACCGTCAGCCAATGTTTAGGCTACTTTAGGCCAAGCGCCCACGAGCCGACAGCGCAACTAAGGCCTAAGACTAAAACACTTAACAATCGATACACATTATATATATATCAACCTAAAGAACACCTGTGCTCATTATATATGCAAAACACTTGTTCACACTATCTATCTATCTATCTATGAAATTTATATAGCGCCCCTTCAAGATAACTACTTAGAGGCGCTCCCGAGCCAGACCCGGTCAAAAAGGAAAGTCTTAAGTAGTTTATAAAAAGAGCCAGAGAGGTCTCGCGGAAGAGAACGCAGGTCAGAGGGGAGACTATTCCAAAGAGAAGGACCCAAAATCGAGAAAGCCCGACGCTGTCTAGTGGCAGAGCGAGCATGCAGAACCATAAAGTCACCTTTAGAGGCCGAGCGCCGAGATCGGCGACCAGAGCAGGCCAAAGTCAAAGTAAAGAGCTCCCGGAGATAGGCAGGTGCTCTGCCCAGAACACAGTGCCACACGATAGATGAGACCCTATAATGGATACGCTGCTGGACCGGGAGCCAGTGGAGGACATCGCGCATAAAGGCAGAGATGTTGCCAAACCACCAATTAGCAAAAAACTTCAGTCATTCCACATGCTGATGGTGAAACGTCAGCGATGTGTTTGGAACACGGTAAGCGAACTGTTTATTGCAATTTGAATATAGACAGTTAATTTTGTCGCCATCTTTGACTTTTCATAAGCATTAACCTTAAATGCAAACTGATCGCTTAATTTTCCACTCAAACGTTTCACATTATCATTGCTCGCTATATTGTTTACTCCCGAAATGGGCAGCTCGACATCATGAAATAAGTTTAAAAACAATTAATCGAACAAGCCCAAATTAATCGATTAACACTTCTAACGATTAATCGATTAATTAATCGTTAAAATAGGCAGCCCTGTCAGAAATAGAAGAGTTTTTAAAGCGATTATCAATATATATGTGCTTACTATGTGTGTATGTTTGTGCATTTGTGTCTTATCTCAGTTTGTCTCTCAGTTTTCAGTTTGAGGTTTTATCAACCTGAAGTTTTATCAACCTGAATTTCTATCTCTCGTTACGCTCAGCGGTGCAAGCAGAGCTCCTTGTCCCCCGTGCTCGGACTGCTATCCGACAGCGCCGCGCCTTCTCTGTGGCTGGCCCAGTGACCTGGAATGGGCTTCCGGTGGCACTGCGTCTGACCTCAATAGGACACTGCTCAGTTCTTCTCTGGCCTTAAGACTGTCCTGTTTGACCGAGGTTGGGCTGGGAGCGATCTTCCTGAGCAGACTGTCTTGAAGGGGCGCTATATAAAACTACTGTAGCCTAATAATAATAATAAACGAATATTTGATGATATTTGTCTGTATAGGCCTATTGGAAGCTGAAGTTAACCTTCGATCCGACGATAGTGTGGATAATATAATTCCGATCTTCTGAGTGATATATAATTTGAAGTAGTAACTGTAGGCGTTTATGTGAGATCATGACATTTCGAAAAGAATGTCATCGATGTGAATCAACCAGAATATAGCAAGACTCGTTATTTTATGCAGAAATAGTCCACGGTACTACAGATGAGAGATTGTAGGCAGGGCCGGATTAACATTTCGTAGGCCTGGTTCCAAAATTGTTTGCTAGGTCCCAAATATATGTTCAACAAAAAAATGTTGACGAAATTTAAATTATAGAACAGATATTTATGAATTTAAAACTCTTTACGGCGTGCTTTCGTAGTAGAAAAACTGTCAACAATATCCTGAAAAATCTTGCCGTTGTATACAATTTCACACTCAATGTTCATAAGTGTTAAATTTGTCAGTCTATTTTGTGCCATAGTAGATCTTAAAGCATTTTTGATGCGTTTTAGGTGGCTACCCGATCTTTCACCGCTGCAGTTAGACACAGGAAGTGTAAGATATATTCACGGAGCGATGCAAACGTTTGGAAATCCTGTTTGCAAATTGAAGGTCTATTCCTTCATTATTTGCAACATTTGGAGGCACTGACGGCAATTGACTCAAAAATGCTCGCCATTGCATTCATTCGTCATAACGTTCCACATTCACATCTTTTGAATAAAAACTCACAAAAGACTTTACATATTCTTTGGAAGCCTCATTTACATTGCCGACGTAGGCCCTATAGAAAATGACAACGTCGATCAAGTTTTGCGTTTGCTTCAACTCTGCTTGTAAGATCAGAAACGACAGCATCAACAATAACATAAAATGAGTCAATTTTAAACTGGCTTTCGCCAGTCAATACAACAGGTGCTCATTATTGTCATCAATTCTGCGCTTTGTACGACGTGCATGCTTTTCTTCAACATTTGGCAGCGTCCTGGTGGTGTTGATCAAATTTGTTCCTTGGTGATGACAGAAATTCTGTCAGTGGCTTTAGCAGTGCGACTGCAGTGCAGATATCCATATAGCTTCAGTTTGAAGCAATTTACTGGATTCGCTTATACAAGACAAAAATAATGGTATTTAGATGTTCCAAAAAACAGGTAGAAATGCTGTTTCCATTTGATCTATTTTGTTTCGTAAAGACATTGCTTCACTCCTAGTTTCAGCTTTTTGCAAAGTATCATTACTAAGTTCTTCTAAAACTGATTGAAACGTTTTATAATAAGCCTAAGGACAGTAAATTAGAATGTATAAAATTTCTAAGGTCGCATACTAATGGTAGGCCCCTTATTTGTTTAACTTTTAGAACGCCTGGGTCCGTTTACCCACTGCATGGACCCGTGGTTAATCCAGGCCTGATTATAGGTAGCCTAGTGCTTGCAACAGCGAAGTTGTAATATATGAGATGAGCATAGTGACACTATTCTTGGATTTTTCAATGAAAGTATATCTGATAAATTATTAAAAGAATTCTGACACAGATTAGAACAGTGGTAGGTGATGTGTGACACGTCGAAATTGAGAGATTATGCGAACAGTTGTAAAGGCCCATTTAGTTTGACAGCGACTCATATGATGATATTTAAGGCCCATTGGCTCACAGTCAGGTTGTTATAATCTGTGGACCTAAACCGTATATTTAGACACTGACCATTGCATTCAACTATGAATGAATTTCATTATAATCGGGTCTAGAGTTACCGATGCCATTATGTTCTGTATATTTAGTATAAATGCGATGTTGGTTAGATGGCTGCGATGACTGGCAATGTTGAGTTTTCTTTAATCATTGACAGTTCTTATGTTGAAGAATGAGGTAATATATGCAAGTATGAGGCAGAAAACTTCTTTCAAGGGCGATAGCTATGTGCTGCATGTATCAGAGAATGTATGAATGCATGAGAACTTAATATAGCGCATTATTTTTAGTAACTCACAAATACGCTATATACCCTTGACAATCTAACAGATCTAAACAAATGCGTTTTAAGATAGTTATCAAATGTAGCCCATGCTGCGGAGAGTCAAAGACAACAGTACGTATAAGTCAAGCGGCAAAATGTTAAAAGAACTACGGTGTGTTGAAAGGCTGAAGTGTTTATGCAGTAGGTTTACAGACATCCGAAAGATAGGCCTAGGACTAGGAACGTTTGAATGAAAAATCAGTTCTAACTTGGATGATCTTCTGTTCATCCTTGATGCCCTCAGAGTTTAAACCTGGATGTACCAGTGGTAATCGATTCCAGTGGCATGACCTCTCTTGTACAACGAACCACGAGTGTCGTTTAGAGAAATTGATTTTGTTATGTCTTTCCAGTATTTGATTTCTAGCCTACACGATCCCGATTCTAAGTATATAGTATTGATGTCAGATGACATAGCAGGGAAAGATAAGAGATGGAAAAGAGAGGAAACGGTATAGAGTAAGAATCCTAGCGCAGACGGTAAGAGCTAGTGGAGAGAAGAGGATGTCAGTTGACATAGCAGGGAAAGATAATAAATAAGAGGTCGAAAAAGAGAGGAAACGGTAGAGTAAGAATCCTAGCGCAGACGGTAAGAGCTAGTGGAGAGAAGAGGATGTCAGTTGACATAGCAGGGAAAGATAATAAATAAGAGGTCGAAAAAGAGAGGAAACGGTAGAGTAAGAATCCTAGCGCAGACGGTAGGAGTTATAGTGGAGAGAAGAGGATCAGTATCGATGGGAGATAGAGTGAAAGCAGCGATAGAGAATTCTTTTCAGACACAGAACCTGGACAGCATAAGACAGTAGATCAGTCAGAAGACGCAGATTGCCAGACGGACTGAAGAGGAGAGAGACGAACCTTAGGAAGACCAACAAGAAGGGAATTCGGCGGCGATTCACCAGAATTCACTGATGCATCATCGATTCAACAGCGGACAGCTTAATTCGCCATAGATCCGGCATTCAGTTCATTTGTAGCCGTCTTCGTATAACTTGGAGCCATCTGCCAATGATTTCCCGGCTGTCGTCGTCGTCGTCTTCGTCCAGCCACTCAATTAACTGACCACCACCCGCAGATTGAGAGACTTGGCCGCCGCCGACGCCGACGCGCGCCAGCAACATGGGCTGAGAGCCAACAGATGACCAGCAGCCAGGGAGGAACTGACCGCCGTGAAGGACAACAGCTGCAGGTCCAGTCCGTGCGGTATACAATGCACCGGACAGAGACAGATGCTTGCAAGCAGTCTCTCATGGCGACCGGACGGATTTATCGTCGAATGTCTTTCTGGTCACAGCCTATTTAGATACATATAGTTTGTCAGAGTGAGTGGTCAGTTAGCGGATACCCAGTAATTAGAAATAGATTGATCATATAAACGAACGCCTGGTATACGCCTGCCGTCGTTGATTCCATGTGAGAAAACTGAAGGAAAATGTTCCTATTCACTCCAACGGAATTCCTGTGCGTTCCAGGTGACTGATTGAACTAAACGAAGACTGGTAAGCAGTCGATATAATATTTACAACTTCACTCATATAACAAATAGTTTAACAGCCTGTACATGTATGTCTATATTTAATAGTTAAGCATTACGACAAAGCGGCGCTGGCAACTAGAAAGCAACTCATATTGAAACTGATTTTTAAACTGTATATATTCATGCAATCCAGGAATAGGTTTCTGTGCATGACATATACTGAAAAAGTTGGAACTCGCTCAAGTTTTTGTGATTTTTACGAGAGACATTTTCTCTCATTTAGCCACCAAAATACCTAGCCTTGCCCTGCAGATTCAATGCCAAAAGCTTGTTGTAAAAGATGATGGAGACAATGGCATTTATTATGAACTTCCAAAACATATAAACTGAACTGCATTCGGTTCTCTTACTCGCGAACGCAGCATAGGATGCTCAGTAACAAACACAATACTCCCCAAAAGCACTGTTGATTGGCAGCGTCAATGCTATCGTCTCCAAGCAGCACAACCAGTGAAAACTGAACAGTGCGTGCAAATCAGTAGCAAACTGGGAAGAAAAAAAACTGTTGCCTGATGCTAAGAGCGATGAAAGCAGCAGTTGATCAGATGTCGTTGTTGATTCCTTCACTCGTCGGTGGCAACACAAAGCTCTCTGGATTTACAAATTGACCACTTGAAATGAATATATACGCATGCAAATGTATGTATGTATGTATGTATGTATGTATGTATGTATGTATGTATGTATATATGCATTGCATCGCATATGTATGTATGTATGTATGCATTGCATTGTATGTTTGTATGTATATATGTAAATATGTATCTGGACTTCTACAAAGCGCATTTCACGACACCATCAAAATCACAATGAACAGAAACCTTGAGAGACCCACATACGTAATTATAATAACGCAGCCGCATAATCTGTGTTAATGTAATTGTAGCAGGGTTGAATTCGTCATAACGTTTTGACGGGGTTTGGCCTCGGAACACACAAATTGACGTGTGATCTGCAGGAGACTCTCTGGCACGACCATCACCACCCAATTATTGCCTGCAGGATTATTGCAAAAATCTCTTAAGCAAATTGACTTTGAAGTAAAGTTCGAGGACCTAAACCTTAGGAAATGAATTCATGAACAAAGCCGCGCTTTTTCGGTGGTGGTTCCGGTGATGTGGAATGGCTTCCGTTTCGAGCTGCGTCTGCTTCTTAGATCGCCTTCTGACACACGCTACAATCATTTGAAACTGTTCTTTTGACCGTGCTGAAGTCGGGAGCACCTCTGAGTAGTTGTCTTGAAGAGGTGCTACATAAATCCCTGAGTGAAAGAATGAATGAATAAGACCCTGAATGTAAAATAGAAACTTCTGTTCAGACTTAAATATTTTGCACGACAGTGTGCGACTGATTCGTTTCACTTAAACAATTCTTAACCATGAAAAGTTTTAAATTGTAGCAGAATGTTTACTCAATTTAATTGTAACAACGACCACGAAGATAACAATGTCAACTACAATGATGCCGATGACGACAGTGACGACAAAGATGATAATGATTACGATGTTGTTGTTGTTGATGATGATGATGATGATGATGATGATGATGATGATGATGATGATGACGACGACGACGACGACGACGACGACGACGATGGTGATGATGATGATGATGACTACGATGACGATGATGCTGCTGAATAAGATGATGTTTTATTCCAGCGTCTTACTCTTAAGGCTAATGCATCTGATATATGCCATACTAAAAATAACGTAAGCTTATATAAATTATGCACTTACACAATGTCTTGTATCAAATTTACTGTTGGTAAATATGATGATAAATTATAAATATGCAAATAAACATATAATTTGCTCTTGGGGTTAGATTAACGTCAGCATCGACCCGTCTGCACTCTACGAAGAGATGACGTATCTTATGAGATGACGTATCTTACGACCGTCGTTCATCATCTCAGTCTATCAATTAGGCGGCGCCATGTTCTGGCACTTACTGGTAGATGGCGCTTAGGAACGCACTCCATCTGGCGAGATATGAAAGAGATAAGTGCAACGCGTGTAGTAAGGATTAGGTCAACGGTTTCGCGTGAAGAGACCATCGATGATGCCTCATACATTATGATAAGGG
This sequence comes from Aporrectodea caliginosa, assembly GCA_020284085.1. NCBI lineage: Eukaryota > Metazoa > Annelida > Clitellata > Crassiclitellata > Lumbricidae > Aporrectodea > Aporrectodea caliginosa. The sequence goes on from JACEVL010000786.1 coordinate 608,924, forward strand.
CGCTATAAAAGTTATTAGATTCTGTTAGATTGGACGCAGTAAATAAAATAATCATTTATTATTTCAAATTGACAAGCACAGATTACACGATATAGTAGTAAACAGACTACAGCAAGTTTAACAGGAGTCGAATTTAACTATGAATGGCGGCCTGCAAGGCGCCTATCATTTTAACATCGCCCCTAGGGAGTGGAAGGTTGAGTAAACCTCATGGGGTTATCGGGTATCGAACCCGTGTCCTTTTGATCTTCGTGCCAGTGTGTTAGTCTACCATTCAACCATCTCCTCGTCGTTTCTCAGGTTAATGAAGTTCTTAGCGTACCAAATGATCTGAAAATGACAATGGAGCCAATGCAGTGATGCACAATGTGTCAATCAATAGTCGCTTCGTCAAAGCAAATCGATGCACATGACAGAATACGGACTGAGTCCGGTCTAAAACCCAGCAAGTCCACATGCACGGCTATAGGCAAACCGCTTATGGTCGAAAGATGATATCAGAAGTTTCAAATATTATTGTGACCTGAAGGTCGACACATACTGTGCTGAATGAACATGGACAGGAATTGACAAACAACTGAACAAAGCCATCCTCAAACTGGTAATGAGTAAATCCTAGGATCTGGTCGAGTAGCGGTCAGTCACGGAGTCAGTGGCTGGACAGAGACAAAGTGGAGGAAACGGTCTGCGTCAGGTGCAGTTTACCTGTTGTGCTTCGTCTGCGGCCGTCTATAGTAGGCCGATATATATATACATATATATATACATAATATATATATATATATAATTATATATATATTATATAGGCATATTATGGCAACGGTTCATCACGCATGGAACGAAAGCAACGCTTAGAGAATGAATAGCATCAGCGAACATTCGAGAGGTTTAATGACACCAAGCATCTCTCTCTCTCTCTTGAGTCGTGTCCTCTTGTTCAGATGATGCTGTTGGCGTCTTAATATTATGGCCAATGTGTCGGCAGTGTTCATCCGCGTGGGAATGAGGTGCTTCAACCCTATAACTGAACTTCTTCCACGATCTGAGTGCTAGTTTAATTAAGACAAGATAACAATGTTTTTACGTCAATAAGACTGTGCAAAACATGGCCGCCTCTCGCTTGCCTTTCTTGCCTTTAGTTCTGTTGTTTGTTTAGCCTACATGCGAAGCGATTAACTTTTAGTGCTATTTGTGATGTACATGTACGTGTTGTTGATGTTGCCACTGTGGCAATTTATTACCCGTCAAAGTTTGAGTTTATTCGGTAAAATCCAGTTAATTCTGTCAATCCGATATGGAATGACTTAGTCATATCAGTTTAATCTATGCCTATTTTAGTCCATGTTCATGCTTTCTGGTCTCCACTAGATTAGTCTCATTATTTTAATCTGTCCTGGCCTTGTATAGGAAAGCATAATTTATTCTAGTCCATGTTAGGCTGATATAGTTTAATCTGTTACAGTTTTATTTTCGTCAAGTCAGTCAAGTTTGTGATATATATGCTGATGTCGTCTAATTTAGTCTGGTAATAATCAGTATGATCTAACGTGGTCTGGTCTTATCTGATTTAATCTAGTCGAGATCATTCTAATTAAGCAGGCTTCTAGTACGCGTGGCCATGCCAATTCTACTGTAAGACTATTTTGTTTCCTTATAGTCCAGGAGCATTAGTCAAAAGGTGGAAATAGCTCACAACAAGCTGAATTTTTCAGGATAAGTCTAGGAATATGAGTAGAATAGCATACTAAAAGTCCTCAAAAATCCCCTTGGAGCTCCTTGAGAAATCCAAGATGGCGTCCAAAATGGCCGCCATTTTCTATCAGCATTAGTTACTTGGTGGAAATAGCTCACACAAAGCTGAATTTTTCAGAATAGGTGCAGGAATATGTGTAGAATAACATAATAAAACCCCTTGAAAATCCTCCTTCAGCTCTTTCAAAAATCCAAGATGGCGTCCAAAAGGGCCGTCATTTTTCATTATAATCATTAGTAAAATTGGGGAAATAGCTCATAAGAAGCTCAATTTTTCATGATAGGTGCAGGAATATGTGTACAATAACATAATAAAAGTCCTCGAAAATCCCTCTGAAGCTCTTTTAGAAATCCAAGATGGCGTCCAAAATGGCCGTCATCTTCCATTAGCTTTATAATCATTATTAAATGGTGGACATAGCTCATAATATGCTGAAATTTTCAGGATAGGTGCAGAAATATGTGTGGAATAACATACTAAAAGCCCTCAAAAATCCTCCAGGAGCTCTTTCAAAAATCTAAGATGGCGTCCAAAATGGCCGTCATTTTCCATTATAATCATTAGTTAAATGGTGGAAATAGCTCATAACAATCTGAATTTTCAGGATAGGTGCAGTAATATGTGTACAATAACATAATAAAAGTCCTCGAAAATCTCTCTGAAGCTCTTTAAGAAATCAAAGATGGCGTCCAAAATGGCCGTCATTTTCCATTATAATTATTAGTTAAATGGTGGAAATAGCTCATGAGAACCTGAATTTTTCAGGATAGGTGCAGGACTATAACATACTAAAAGTCCTCGAAAATCTCTCTGGAACTCTTTTTAGAAATCCAAGATGGCGTTCTAAATGGCCTACATTTTTCAGTATTATCATTATCTTGCAACATTAGAAGTTAGAATCGTTAGAATCTTCGTGGAGTGGTTTCATGAAAGTAGCCACACCGAGTGGCCTATACGAGTAGACAAGAATAGAAACGTTGCCCTTCATCAATCTGGATCCCTCCAATCCAAAGACTAGGCGAGTAGACCCTATTTACAGGTCATTATGCTTTGCACAGAAACGATGTGAAAGCATGGCTTGAGAATATATCCAGTGTCACATTTGACCATTTGTCCTCTATACATGAAGGCTGCAGAGGTTGTAGCTTCTTCACAAGATCTGCAGAAAGTAATATTCCGTCTAGGAGGATTTCATCTCCTGATGTCTTTCCTTGGTGGCATAGGCAACATAATGACAGGTAGCTGGCTACCAGAGTTTTGTCAGACGGTATATGCCTGCAAAGGATCCGTTATACATATGCTATCTGGCATTGCCTTTTCTTGTGCTCTTCGTGCTCACATTCTTACTTTATCAGCCCTCATTGGGGTTTGTTGGGCTCACGTGGCAGCTTGGATAGCACAGAAAAAGTCAATGACCAGTTCTTGATGCGGATGCTGAAAACATCGGGAGGAATGACGCATGGTCGGGGAATCAGAGACAAAGTGGGTCCTCGCAGTATTCCTATCTGTGACTGGAGCAGTTCAAAGGCGTGCACACTGGTCCATCATATCAACATAAGGACATGCAGCATAGTACACAATTAAGAGATAATAAGGATCGTTGCTTGCGACATTGTGCACAAGAAACGGGACTTTGACTTGCTAGATACCTTCAGAAACAATAGAAGCACCCATAAAAAGGTGAACAGAGCTGCGGAAACCTTTATGCTTAAGCTCTAGGGGGTACAAAATTGTGCTTCACTTGATGAATACCGCCACATAGCGTGCAAACGGGCAATCGGTCACAGTTCCTTCAGTTCATCATTTCAGCTAGCAAGTCAACTATAGTCCAACTATAGTGCTGCATCAAAGCGACATTCCTTCCGCACTTATGTGATTCAGTCGCAAATAGAACGGAAGGAAGCATCCATGCCACAGGTCCACAACAAGCGCAAAGAACCGAAGGCGACGTAGGAGCTTCTGATATCCCGACACCAAGACCCTGCATTGGCAGTCGAGAATGGGATCTAACAGAGGCGACCCGAAACCGCGCAACCTGACACTGCTCAACATGGTATCATGTGGGTGCAAAGCTTATGGCTTTAGCAACATGACACGTAGTTGCAAGAAACTTTGATTCTTTTGCACCTCGATCTGCAATCAATGCAGTGGTCAAACAGGGCAACAACACTCCACCGATAGCATAACATGTTATCAACGATCAGATTAACAATGACGTGACACAGAACTACTAAAGTGAACAAATGCTTCATTTATATTACCATTTGTCATCCTCATTCTGGCTACTTTGAGTTTTAGAGACTCTTGTTCATTATGACTTAAAATATATGTTCATTTCCATTTGCGATTCTAGCTTCTAATGTTGCAAGTTAATAATAATACTGAAAATGTTGGCCATTTTGGACGCCATCTTGGATTTCTATAAAGCGTTCCAGAGAGATTTTCGAGGACTTTTAGTATGTTATAGTCCTGCACCTATCCTGAAAAATTCAGGTTCTCATGAGCTATTTCCACCATTTAACTAATAATTATAATGGAAAATGACGGCCATTTTGGACGCCATCTTGGATTTCTTAAAGAGCTTCAGAGGGATTTTTGAGGACTTTTATTATGTTATTGTACACATATTACTGCACCTATCCTGAAAAATTCAGAATGTTATGAGCTATTTCCACCATTTAACTAATGATTATAATGGAAAATGACGGCCATTTTGGACGCCATCTTGGATTTTTGAAAGAGCTCCTGGAGGATTTTTGTGGGCTTTTAGTATGTTATTCCACACATATTTCTGCACCTATCCTGAAAATTTCAGCTTATTATGAGCTATGTCCACCATTTAATAATGATTATAACCTAATGAAAGATGACGGCCATTTTGGACGCCATCTTGGATTTCTAAAAGAGCTTCAGAGGGATTTTCGAGGACTTTTATTATGTTATTGTACACATATTCTTGCACCTATCATGAAAAATTGAGCTTCTTATGAGCTATTTCCCCAATTTTACTAATGATTATAATGGAAAATGACGGCCATTTTGGACGCCATCTTGGATTTTTGAAAGAGCTGAAGGAGGATTTTCAAGGGGTTTTATTATGTTATTCTACACATATTCCTGCACCTATTCTGAAAAATTCAGCTTTGTGTGAGCTATTTCCACCAAGTAACTAATGCTGATGGAAAATGGCGGCCATTTTGGACGCCATCTTGGATTTCTCAAGGAGCTCCAGGGGGATTTTTGAGGACTTTTAGTATGCTATTCTACTCATATTCCTAGACCTATCCTGAAAAATTCAGCTTGTTGTGAGCTATTTCCACCTTTCAACACATTTTGATCTAATGCTCTTGGACTATTAATGAAGTATGAACATCATTACTTTTTCCAATTTATGTTTGCTCAAAGAAACCACGGCAAGAATTCCTTTAGATCAACCTTATCGCTAAATCTATAGATCATATTCATTATCCAGCAGGGAAAGAAAATAATTGCATTTCCCAGAATACACAAAAATACACACATAAACTATTTTCGAGAAAGTCCAGCGCTGATAACAGCGGATGCTGGCATTAGGTTCTTTTTTAATTGTAGTCATAATAATAATAGGCCTAATTGTCGTCGAGCACTAATATGACGCTATTCTATGAAAAATTCAGGTGATCCAGACCTAACTACGTCAAACTAGAATCCTAGAATCTCTGTTTGTAATTAGATGTAGAAATCTGTTCAATAATAATGCACTAGAATTTAGGTGAGCAAGAAAAGTTTCTTTAAAAAACCCAATGTATGCAACTATGCATTATAACATAATATTACGTGTTCATGCATTGATGTATGTATGTACGTTTGTTTGTTTTCATGTGTGTATGTATTTATGTATGTATGTATGTATATGTATGTATGTATGTATGTATGTATGTATGTATGTATGTATGTATGTATGTATGTATGTATGTATGTATATGTGTATGTATGTATGTATGTATGTATGATTGTATGTATGTATGTATGTACGTATGTATGTATGTATGTGTGTATGTATGTATGTATGTATGGATAGATGGATGGATGGATGGATGAATGACATGACAATCTACCAGATCCAAAACAGCGTGTCTTAAGATGACTTGAAATGTTTATTGATTTGTCTGTGACACAATTGCTAATGTATACATATTATTTGCGTGTAAATAATAAATATGTATGTATTTGTCTATGTGACTACTTATATAGCGTCTTTTGGTAACCTTGCAAAGCCCAAGTTAAGTATTTGAACTTTTTTTGTGTTAGACCAATAGACTGACAAAACTATTCGACTGCATTTCAGTGTCCTCTTGACTGCATCGTCCAGCGAGTGAGATGACCGGATGCATCGTAATCGGCGGAGGGGGTCGATGGCTGCCGACACCCGCCGTTCTCCTACTGTTAGTGACGTCATGGAGGTCTCACGTGACGTCACAATCGCTCGGTCACTTGGTCAGATTCGATGATCCAACCACAACGACAGACGCAAAAGACGGGTAAGAACAACTCGCCGTCATAGATCCCTAAATGTATTCAAGATAGTGCTCGGAGTCAGTCGCTAACGAATTACCAACTGATTTCAACAGTTAGAGACTGACTTAAGAACTTAGTTGACTAAGGGGCCGTCCATAAATGACGTCACGCAATTTTGGCAGATTTTTAGCCCCCCCCTCCTCCTCGTCACACTTCGTCACAAAAAGTAACACCCCCTCTGCAAATGACGTCACAAAGCTCTGACCCCCCCCCCTAAAACCAAATTTCCATGGCGAAGCAAAATGCTCCTTCATGGAACAAATAGGGAAACCATGAATATTTTAAAATCTAACGGTGACCAAATATTGAAATAATTAGAAAATTATTAATAATGGTGCCCGTATACATTAAAATAATTTAAAAAATAATTAAAATTTAATCCTCAAAATTAGTGCTGTCATTAATCAAATTAAATTGTTGTTAATTGTTAAATTTAATAACATGGACCTGGTGTGACGTCACACTTCTCAGACCCCACCCCCATGTCACACATCGTCACAAATTTCGACCCCCCCCCCTAGGTGCGTGACGTCATTTATGGACGGCCCTAAGTCGCATGCCTATCAACTGGCCAAGTCGCTCATACTTGTCGACTGACTTACCGACTTGCTATCCACTTCTTAGGTAATCAGATATGTCTCGTAGCTACCAAATAATGTAGTGCATTTTACCACCTACTGTACTGACAGACCAGACCAATGACTGAGGAATGATAATGTGAATTTACGAAAGAAAGTTACAGACGTATACGAGTGTTTATAAGAGGAATAAAACACATGACTAAGTCCGAGGCTGCACTGCAGTTGCTGGTTCAGCCTTCAATCCATTCCGTATTGATTAATCCAGTGGTTTCCAACCTTTTTCAGAGCAAGGCATCCTTACTAAATTCATTCAGTAAAAGGCCCCTGGACTTTATTTTTCTTCCAGTTTTTTGTTATCTTAATGACGAGCAACTTTCTTCAATTGCATTCAGCCACCGTTTTGCGAATATTAATACACTACGTTTAAAAAATAGTAATAGGCCTATATATATATATTATATATATATACTTTATTTCGCACAAAGCAGAACAGAGAAACTAAGCAAACTTAGCAAAGACTAGAACAGAAATACAAAAATACAAAAACTCCTTCCCAAACAGACTGGGAGACAACTCAAACTATTGCTCCTGTCGAAGCATAAACGTAGTGGACCCGCGATCAGCAATGACATTTTTACCACTTCTGTAATCCATCTGCGGCTCCCTATAGAGCAGGTTCACGGTACCATTATGTGCCGCGGTACCGAGGATTGGGGAAACACTGGATTTAACAATCAACAGCAATTGAGCAGTATAACAAGCATTTACGAATGCATTAGATGGAACCCATATGGGCTCTATACGAGTTCCATATGGGAATATGGGTCTTAAATGGGCTCCATGTGGTCATGCTGACAGGGATTCATTACAAATAACTGGTTAAGCTTAGCAACTAAGAGTGACGAAACCAGTTTCAGTTTCAGAGAGGGCCAGTACGCTGCAATCACTTGCTGCTGGTTTTTAACATGCAGCTTATAATATCACGACTGCATGCTCTTGTGCTGCTGCTGCTGCTGCCGCTGCTGCTGCTTCTGCTGCTGCTGCTGCTGTTGTCTTCGTCACAAATCGAAACTCGGAGACGCAAGTTAAACAATAAGCAAACTATTAAGTGAACCATGTCCCTATCGTAATCGTAATCGTAATCGTAATCGTAAACTCGATATTTCTACAGCGCCCACAAAAGCGAAGTCGCGGGAACCTGCAGCTTATTCACAGGCGCTTAATCAAAACAGAATCGATAGGCAGGAGGTCAAAATCCAGAGAGTCAGGCAGGCAGACAGTCAGACGGCTAAGGTGGATGATGCTTAGAGTTGAAATGGTGAGGAAGGTGAGGGGAGGAGAAGGAATCGGGATAGGATTTGTGAAAAAGCAGTGTTTTCAGTTTTGAGTGGAAGACCTGTGGAGAGATAGCAAGAGGTGAGGTTTTGGTGAGTTCATATTATAGCAGTTGATGGCTTAGCGATGCATGGTTTCGACTTGAGGGCTTAGGGGCGGCGGCGGCGAATAGCGGCGACGGCTCCGGGGACTAATTCAAGATTGATGTTGTTGTGTACAATGTTTATGCGCTATGTGACGATGTTTTTATATGCGACGCGGTCTAAGATGCATGTACATGTATGTGGCTGCTACCAGTCTCTCATACTACGTATGCACATTATTTAGGTGTATATATATATATATATATACTCATTTGGAAACTAGTGTCAACTCTCAACTACGATAGGGAATCCGTTGGTCTGAGTGTTTGAGGTAATTTTGCTGTTCTTAATGACTTTAACGCCATCTCTAGCACATGGCATCACTTTTGTGAAGAACTTCAAATTCGTTATTATTTAAATGCCTCGATAACTATGTAGCGGCAAGGTGATTCGCCGATTTAGGAGAGATCTGTAAAGTGCTTTCTCTTTTCGTTTAATGAAATACCACGACAAATGGCAAGTAACAAATCTAACTAAGAAATCGATTGCTCACCAGGTTCTTCTACCAGATTAATATTAAACGCAATAGCAGGTATTGCTTCAGATGGAAATTGACAGAGTGGCTAGAACGCAACGCTCCATTTCAAAGATGTTCAAGCAGCAGCAGCAGCAACAGCAACAGCAGCAGCAGACCTAGACGGCACAGTCCATTTAATAACAGACACATTAATCGCGGTATAGATGAGCTGATGTAGCGGCTGCAGAGACAGCGGCATCTTTTCATTTGGCGCTCTCTCTACCTCATCTTCAGGATCCAATATGTCCTTATTAAGCGACACAAAGGCGGCTAAATAGGGTCAAAGGCCGCGAAAATTTCAAAGTAATCCAGACGACCAGCATAAAGGCGTACCTGAAACCTCTATGCCAAAGTACACACGCACACACACACACAACACACACACACACACACACACACACATATATATATATATATATATATATATATATATATTGACCTATAGTTTTATACAGATTTATATATGTAGAGGCTTCATATTTAATCTATAGCCTACACTCCATTCCAATGCATAGGCCTATATACATTGCATTAGGCATAATTCTGCTATTACGGGTTGTGTGCAACACTATGCATCAATCAATCAATCAATCAATCAATATTTATTGCAACCTTTAACAACTCATAAAATACATACATTGGTGCTAATCAATAACAGAGTAATTAAAACACTGAACATTAAAGGCACATAACAGTTATTTTAACAGTATCGAGGGAGGAGTTATTAATGGGAGCAATGGGAGGCTCCTAAGGGATTGATATCCCGCTGGTTGGAGACACCCAGCTGCGTCAAGTAGCAAAGGTTCGGAAGAAGGCTGGGCTAGGAAAGCCAAAATCTTATTTTATTTTATTTTTTCATAAAAGAACAAAGGAGTACATCGGGTAACTTAACTAAACTTATCTAATATAGCTTAACTAAATAACTCGAGGACCGGTGCGTCGTGCAACAGGTGTAAGTTTATATGTGCCTATACTTTCAGAATATTAGTTCCTCATTATGTCAATTGGTGTGCGCCCATGAGAAAGAAGCGTAGTGTTTTTTTTAATTCGTGTCGTGTTTTAGAAGAACGAATTTCATATGGGATAGAGTTCCAAAATAATGGTCCTGCCGCTCTAATGCTAAATTGTCTTGTGTTGGTCCGTGCTTTTGCTGGACGGTAAGATGCAGCCCTCCTTGTAAAGTGATCATGAATCTGAGAGCCAAGAGTGAAGTACCCTGCAAATGACGTTGGTAGTAAATTGTGTTCGTAGCGATAGATAAATTCTCCTATTTCTCTGTATTTCGCCAACAATATTTTTTTTAATCTCAAATGCGCATTATTATATCAGATATATATGCATTAGTGTACATTTACATTTACATGTACATTTGGTGCTTTGCCGCTGTATAGAACAACATGTAATATCATGTATATGCTGAAATGATTTTTATGATGTAACTCATAACGTATAACAAGGATTCGTCTCCATATGCAGGGGTTAATCCTTCTTATGTCTTCTTGAGCAGACGTTGCCAGCAAAGATTTAAGCGCCGATTCTCCCATGCATACAAATGTCGATCACCAAAGGACAAAGGTTATAATTATTCAAATGTTCTGGTCCACTGGGTTTTGCAATGATTGGTCAACCGTGATGAATCCCTTAAACTTTATATAAAACGCATTTATTAATACATTTCGCAGATGTATTTCGCCAACAATATTTTTTTTAATCTCAAATGCGCATTATTATATCAGATATATATATATTCTACATTTAGGCTATAGGCTTATTACGCCAGCATTACATGTATTATCGTTATTATTGCTTCTATTATTGCTATTGGGTGTGCAGTTAATGGGTGGCCGGAGACATGTAACGCTTGTTGTTTATCCTTTGAAGCGGTCTCTCTATGCCGGGCATGCAATTGTATGGCGTGTCGTGCCCCCTAATTAGGATGAAATTTTACATCTAAAGTTACAAGAGACCTAGGGCCCTAGGGGCCTACTACTCCTTACCCCTTTTGACGTACGCCCTCCCTCTCTTGATATTTTCAGCAAGGCTATCCAATGAATTGAATGAATTCTGGAATTCTGTGTACATTTGAACTGATGTACCGTGGGTTATAATTAATGCTCTATGTTTTTCTTTTTGATTTTTCTCATTCTTCTTTCGGTTGGTTGTTGTTTCTGCCTTATAATTCTGCATTCATGTCTAGTCGTTAGATGATGACTCTTACTAAATGCAGAATAATAATAACAACTTAAGACTAACCTTTTAAAATTGCTTATTTCACCATAAGCTGCCACTCTGTCTTTGTGGACCGATCTTCCAGATATTTATCTAAGTACAACTTGGTTGCGTTTGGTTGCGCCAATAGATGATGCCTGGTACACTAGACACAGGCGCGATAGAAGTAACTAAATAATGGGCACCTTTATAGCGTCAAATTAGGCAGAAACAACAACCAAACGAATCAAAAATTAGAAAAATGGTAAAGAAAAACAAAGAGCATGTGCAATATAATATGTATGTACTTAAATAAATAAAGGCATCGCTTGGATTTCCTTATTATTCGTCACCATCCTGTCGTTAACAGAACTTATGCGAATTTCGCTTTTTAACGTGGCCTCGGTTGTGACGAGCGGCTGCAGACTTTCACTGGTCGTTGATAAGAGAACGAACGCCTTGCTTGCTACTCCGGAGATTTCGGCGAATCCAGATCGATAGGTGGCCACTTAATTCGCCCATTGTTTTTGGTCCGAGATGGCGACGTTACAGCCGCGCTTAAGCGACAACACTCGCCCGGCTTAGCTAGATGTCAAGCCATGCCGGACCCATTTACGACACTCCATGTCCAGCCACAGTGCTCCGTACTCAGCCACGGCGTTCCCACATACAGCCACGGCGATCCACAAGTAGCGCTAGAAAATGCTGTTCGATTAATCCAGCTCAAGGAGCTATACGTACGATGCTTCAAGTGCATTAGCACTGAAAAATGCTGTATCGGCGTTCTAAGTGCAGCCTTGGATCTGTAAGTAAGTGGCTGACTAAGTATATGTGTAAGTAATTGCCTACGTTTTACAGGGCGCTGAGATTCTGTTAAACCAACTCCGCCACTGCACGTCCATGCCTTATTGCCAGGCAGTGCCAGTCCCAAGCCTGGATGAAGGAGGAGCGACGCTAATGATCTTTGTTATCACACAGTGTCGTTATCTGGGGGGCCAGGTGTTTCTTTTCGTTGTCTTAAGACCACTCTTTTCGCTCGGAGTCTTTCGCACTGGGAGCGCCTCTGATTGGTGTTCACTGTGAGAGGCGCTTTATAAATTTATAAATACAATGCAATACAATACAATAAATACAATACAATACACAGTGTCGTTAAAAACTACTACAAAAAACAGTGTTCAGACCAGAGGGGAATTAAACAACACAAAACTGCATGACATAATACAGATAAGTTACTTATCTAAAAATAGTAGTCATCGTGTGTCAGACGACAAAAATTTCATACCAGGGGTCTTATAAGGGGTATAAGCATACCAACCATTCTTGCCACTGACAAATTCAAATCCAATCATTCTTAAATAGTGATGATAACGCTTAGTTGTTCTTTTTCTCTATTATTACTCGAACTGTAAGTTGCAGTGCGGTTTGTCACCCGGCAGGAATTATATAACAATATACAAATATCACCATTTACGTGTAATAGAAAATTCCAGAAACTGCCTGGCCACTTATAGGCTTGTAGATTTCTACATAGATTTCTACGGCATTTCCTTGTTGTCAGTGTGAGACTTTCTATCGAAGCAAAACAGAAGACTGCATCGTTCTGATTGCGTCATGAGTTGCTCTAGTAGACATCAGTTGAGAAAGCGTCGGATTGGAGTCGATGTATCATCATCAACGACGTTTCACTTGCGATCGAATTAATTCAATGGAATGAAGCAGAAACGGAACGGAAGAGATCGGAACGAGACATCTGGTGATGAGGTCCAACCAGACTCATAAATAACTCATCAACTGGAAGCGTCTTAACGTGTGTGTGTGTGTGTGTGTGTGTGTGTGTGTGTGTGTGTGTGTGTGTGTGTGTGTGTGTGTGTGTGCGTGTGCGTGTTCCTGTGCGTGGCCCGCTGGAAGGAAGTTACGAACCGGGAGTTTTTGGACTTGATTATGCCCTGTTATCGGTACAAATTGGCAAACTGTCAAAAGTTATAAACTTGATAGCACGACATCAGAAAATTTCATATAGGTAAATGACGATAAACCAAGATCATTTCTGGACAGAAATATTTCCCATTTGAACTTTATCGGTCAGGATCGATTGGTCTACAGATAAAATATCCAGTTGGCAAGGAACTTTGTGAAAAATCAGAAACCGCTTTCGTGGTTGCTTTTAGTGCTCATGCATCTTGTTAACTTGAATAACGCAGTCTGTTAATCTGCCAATATGGGTCTGTCGACAGCTTCCAAAAATTGTATGTAACATTTGACTCAGAGCCAGGTGGAGAATGTATTTCTTCACGTCTTATAAGGTGGGCCTCTTTGGTATTTGGTGTGAAACTTTATCGAAAATGGTGCCTAATGTAATACCTGAAGGAGCTATTACAAGAAATTGTTTAAATCATATAATTTCCATTCTGCATTAAAGTGTACCAGGTATCACAGATACCAAGCGCCACAACTTTGAGTTCTTGAGCGATAGCCCACCTGTTATTATCTGTAGAGAACATACAGCCAGGCACTGTCCATGATCCATGAGTCTGAACAGCGTCTGTCGAGACTCATGCTGATCTTCCGGTTGCAATGTATTCATTAGGTTTGTCTCATTAGCATCGGTCTAGTTTGCTCGACCAATTTCCTCAGCATGCATGCGGCGGAAGACAAACAGGACATACGCTGATTGCAGCCGGAACCACAGATCGATAAATCAGATGCAGAACCTGTTGCCAGCACAAGCAGTTGAACGAATCTCAATCTACTGCATATATATGCAAGTTCCTGTCACATATGTTCAGCAGTCAGAACATGCCATGAAATGTCAACGAGGCTTTGCATGCCACTACCATAATTATTGACAAGACTAACCACTCCTAAAGGATAGCCACCAGAGTGTTCTATCTGTAGTGAAGTCGGAAACAGAAACCTGATTATCACAGTGTATGAAGTGAAAAAACAGTGTAAGTGGCGAATTGAACTTGATCAACTGATCTGGGCAGGTTAATGTTTACTAAATTTTAGCCAATTTATTTCATTGGCAGATTAATTTATAGCATTTGAAACTCTGGTAAAATTACTATTGAATGCTAGACTAAACGTTGTTTTGCTTTCGATTTCTTTTATGAATATGACTGTGACAGTTGGATAGCTCGCAGCTTCACAAGTTGTGACTTGTTCCAAACGAAACTATTTCTTACATACGACTTTTCCCAAAAAGCATGTACAAAAACAAAATATTATTTGTTACTGCGCATAACTGTCTGAGCTGTATTCTTTTAAATATCTGCAGTTTTGATGTCGACTGTCGCAGAAATTCAGCTATTAGATGGCTCTCTTTGGATTCTTTGTTTGATAGGTTATTGTGGACATATTGATATATAGACTGAACCCAAGTCAAATATAGGCTTCTTCCTACGCTACGTGAACGACTAATATGTCACTCAATACAATGACTCCACACACTCTTCATACTTTTAATGAACAATCTTCCCTGTGAATTCAGAGGGAAGAAAGCAGAAAGTCAGGATTCTTCAATCCAGGAATTGGATTCTGCCACACCGAAAGAGCATTATGCACCGCAAACATCTCTTAAACTGTAACTGAATGCAGTCTGACAGATAGTGAATGTACACATATCAATGATCAATTGACACTGTTCTGTAGCGGCTTGTTACAATGCTATCAGAAAGTACACTTTCATTCAGATACCGATACAGTGCACGCTAAGAGCAGATAAGTGGCAAGCTGTAGACGAAGAAATGGCCACGAATATTTTTCTCTCGTGAGTCTTGTTCTTTGCCAAATTTGCTTTGTCAGAGATGGCTAAAACACAATTCAAACCGACCAGAAGAATAACTTGCAAAAGTTGTCGAGCTTCACTAACGTGATCCAGTTCATAGGAATTCACCCGGCCTTTCATGACAGTTTTCTTTGAGGATGTCTCGCTACATTCAGTCTACAACATGATCTGCCCTTGAATGTTGCAACAGTTGCAGTTTGACATTTGTTATTCAGTTCCAAACTACTGGTAAATATCACTGTAGTCATAAGCTAAAATAGGACGATCTGGTTGGTTCGCGGCGGTGATAGGCAAGGAAATATCTTCTAGAGAGTACAAAGTACCTTCAGCAACGTCTTCATCACTGCCGTCGTCCCATATTAAGCCCACTTTGTCGAGACTTTTCGGAGATCATTAGAGGTGTTCAGACCATGGCAGCAGAGTTGAGTGTTTTCGCAGTTCCATTAATTAGACACATGACCTAATTTACCTGTAACTTATAAAGCGAGACTTTGATTTTCAACATTGACCACTAAAACTACGCAGCATCCTTATAGACTTAAGTAACAAGGACTTTGTAGAAATTATTTTTTCTCACAGCAGATATCAATCGCCACAAACTGTTACATATTCCAACTTAACAAGGCAGGTTCTCTATACTCTGTAAAATTGACGCACTTCAAAAAGGAAAAAAATATGAGATATGGGATGAGATGGACCTCCACCTTTCCCAAGTTATAGTTTTTGTCACATAAATCAGCATAACATGTCATTCATTCATTCATTCATTCATTCTTCGTTTATTGAATCCCAACAAATCAGCAAAAGAAAAATACAGACATGAAACATTGACATGGGTATTGAGAAACAACCGGTAGACCCAGAAGGAACAGAGTTCCTCTTGAATAGGATCACCAAATTAAACACATTACAGATGGCGACGAAGAACAGTCATCTTTCTAATTAAACATGCATCGAAGTCTTAACTATGACAACAACAAAAATTGGATCATATACATGACCCACTGAACAGAGAGTTAAACTTAACTAAGCTATAAAACAAGTTACAAATTACAGTCGTGTGTCATTTAAGAAACTGCCCAGTTGTTGTTTAAATAATTGTAAAGTCGGCGAATATCGAATATGAACAGGTAATGTATTCCATACTAATGGTCCATTGCATTTAATATTGAAAAATCTAGTATTAGTTCGAGCGTAAGTACTACGAAAGTTATCTTGCGATCTTGTGTTATATGAATGAATTTGATAGGAGTGCAAGACATAACCATCAAAAACTTGGGGCAATAATTTCCGTTCATATTTATACATAAATTCTGCAATTAAGAATTTATTTAAAGATTCTATTTTTAGAATCCATAGTCTTGAGAACAAATGATCAGTGTCATCTTCATAATATGTCCAATTATAATAAAAGTTTGATGTCACATCATTAGTTGGATCCAGTACAAGAAAAGCCATCAGAAACACAAATTGTAAAAAAATAAGCCCAAATACATTCAAACTAAATTTTCTCTGTAACTGCATACTACACTCCAGTTTTTTTAATTTTTCTCTTAGCGAATCACACACATACACACAGACACACAGACACACAGACACAGACACACATACACACGCACATACACACACATGTATATATTAATGATTTTTTGCCTGCTCTTGTTGTGCTTCGTAATAAATAAATATATACATATATAATGCATAAATTGATTTCATTCTATATCTCATCAATTCTGATACTAAAACAAGAGGAGATTTTATGGATTCGATAACGTCATTACTCATAAAGATGAAGTGTAATTAAAACCCATCGGGCGCTTTTAACGGAAAAGATGTTTCCGATTAAATGCAACTGAAGAGCAGATAAAGTATGGATACATACAGACACACACAGACACAGACAGACAGCCGGAGACAGGCACAGACAGACACAGACAGAGAAAGAGACAGACATGCTTCGTACAGATGTACAGAATGTAATGTAACAAAACATTTATACAGCGACTTAAGACACAGACTCAACACAGACAGACACAGAAATGCGTCACAGAGAGACACAGAGCCGCGACACAGCACAGACGGAGAAGAGCAGAGATCCGTGGCGGCAAGAGAAGTCCCGAGAGAGAGAGTGGAGAGAGACAGAAAATGCTTCGGATGGAGGACAGTGAAGTATATGTAAGGACCAAACTGCCAAAGATAAAAACGATTTATTGTTGGTAATCAGCTGGTAGTCAACAGAAGGTGTTTTGTGTCGCTATTCATTAGATGGCTTCTGTGGCCTCATTCTACGTGTTTTCTACATGTCGTTCGTGGGTGCGTTATGGGGGGGACAGTGGGGACAGTCCTTAGAAAAGACGAGTGCTCTGGTACTCGAAAAGAATGCCCGTTATCCTATAGAATCACAAATCTATGCAGCAATATCTTACGCGCCATTGAGCAAGACCAAGTCTTAGAAGAGACGATGTGCTCTGGTGCTCGTCTAGAATGACGTTATCCTAGTAATTTACTATATGCAGCAATATCTTATGCGCCATTGAGCAAGAACGAGAACAGTATAGAGATGATATATATATATATATATATGTATATATATGTATATATTTTATATCCATCTGCATGAAACTTTATTGAATAGGAATGTTTGCGTCAACTTTTCCAAAGAAGGCTCTACACTACAGTCTACAGCGCTCTTTAAATTTCCTATGTCTCACCTATTATTGTGAGGAGGAAAGTCCTTTGTTTCCGCATAAAAATTCAGTGGTTGGCTTTCGAATCCTGTGTACGATTAATTAACGATATCAGTAAGCCGATATCAGCAATTGAAGAACTTCGGAAATTGGTTCAGACTCAGGTCTTCTTATGACAATGGCCTTGCACGTAACAACCTGGATCATTTGTCACCGACGTTATGAAAACAATTGCTTCGAGTTTATATCCAAGAAACTATAATTTTACTTGTGCATTTAAATACAACGTTTCAAAGGTTTAGATTTCTTGAGTTCTGAATTATTGTTACTACGAATTATAACTACGAATCGTTATTGCCAAAAATTGTTGAGGTTATAGTTAACCTTTGGGGTTCCCATTGACACTGTATGCACATGTATAACTCAACTGACTGTTTCCGTGTTTATATGTCTTCGGTGATCAATAAAGCATTGATTGATTTATTGATTTATTGATTGATTGATTGATTTATTAGCATGTATAGCACAAATTTTGCGAAATTTAAGGCTGTAGTCTATGCATTAAATATTGATCATGTTTATCTTGCATTCAACGTTGGTTGTGCTAACTGCTCAGTCACACGCTGGTTATTTAGCTTTCACTTGATTTATTTTCATTCCTGAGAAATCATGAATCTGGTTTCATAGCTGTGCGACACTGAGAACGGTTTCTAATGTCATTTATAGTGGAGATTCTGACGCTTGGCTATAGCGTCCAAACTAATAAGTCAGTTGTCGTCAGTAGACCTAGGCTTTTATATACTGGGTTTATGTGTCAACGTCGTTTCGATGGTTTTATTCAGCTCTTCAACTTCCAGCGCAATGTTGCCATTAATAAAGCTTAAATTTCTTAAAAGGTTCTGATTAGGACTCAAAGGCTGCCCCATTATGTCAACTGCGATGGACGTTTCGATGGTTCATTCAGCTCAGTTGCAGACCAATATTATTTCTTCAAATGTAATAATTAAACAAGGATTGAATGCGGCCAATAACGCCAACTCGGGAATGTGCACTCGTAGACGCTGAGTAGCCAAAGTTTAATGCTACAACGCCTTAAAAAGAAAGTGCAGACAGGCATCTACTTGTAGCATATGAATATGATGAACATTGGGATACGGACAATACTCCACCTCCTTTTGCTACTCGGAAGCTTAGCCCCTAGAAAATATAGAAATTAGAGACAACAAGTAACGCATTTGATGAATTATAAAAGAAATTTAGTGTGAAGTTTATTGTGAAGCATAAGACACAACACGTAGAATTTCAATAAAAAAATTAGTTAACACATTGCAAATGTCTAGCAGTATTCAAATTCTCACAGTTGTTAACATCATCCACAATTATTGTCCGATTCATCTCAAAATAGAGTCTATAGACTCATACTTTTTACTTTTTGCAGATATCTGACCTTGTGCAATCAACTGCACATTATCATAATTTTGCAAACCCTGTTGCCTTTTCAAGAATCACGACATACAGACATTTGCAAAGACGTCTGTAAGGCTCGACAATAGTTCTTGAACGGTCCGAAGTTCTCACCTTATCTCACATATAATTATGTTTACAAAGTAACATGTGGTAATAGGCCTACACGCATAACAAGAAATAATTCAGAACTTCTGGTATGTTTGTTATATGTACTTTTTTGTCTATTTGACGCTCTTATTAATTATACCTTTTTCTTAAAGTGAAATAAGGTGGGCGAAACTTCTAAGGGGCCAAATGTGAGGAGCAAATCTTCAGGGGCTCATTATGGAGGGGAAAAATTCCGCAAATCGGTGAACAGCAGGTTCTTGCACAGAGGACATGAGCAGATTTCACACTCGGTAAAAAGCTCTGACCATATTAGGGCACTGCATTAGGAAGAGAAAAATAAGAAGAGAAAGAAAACTAAGAGGGCAAGTAACTGAAGAAGAAAGAGAAAAAGGAGAAGGACGAAAACAAGGATGAAGGGAAGAGCAGTAAAAAACCCAGCTGAACTCTCGTCATTCGCGGTGGAAATCCCTAAATCCCTTTGGCGCCCAGCTATAGCTTCGACAAGCAGGCAACCTGAGTTCAGCACGTCAGTATGTACATCTGCTCGAGCGATCTCACGTCCTTCAGTGAAGACGGACCTTGTAGAAGATAGCAGATACAAAGCTACACTTCTAATGCGCTACTTACACAGTAACCAGCAACGCATTACATAGCCATCGGCCCTTGAAGACGTGCTCAATGAATTGCACATGATGATTGAATTGGAGCATTTCTGAACTGATGAACGGTCGAAGGTAAGAGCTGGGGTTAAGAATGGAAAGCGAAAGAAGAAGAAGAGGAGGAGGAGGAAGCGTAATAGAAGGAGGAGGAGGAAGCAGAATAAAGTAGAGAAAGTGATGAAGTAGAGTCAGAAGAACCAAGCAGAGACAGAAGTAGAGGAAATGATAAAGTAAAGTCAGAAGAACTGAACGAGGGAGCAGTCGCCCTCCTTCTTTATCCAGGCTTGGGACTGGCACTGTCAGAAAGCGAACAGTGGCGGAGTTAAGACGAGGAGAAGAAGAGAAGAAGAGGTTAAGCAGGAGAAACACCGTAGAGAGAGGAAGGGAAAATGAAGATCAATAGAAGATGTGGAAGAATGAATGGAGAGGAACATAATTGACTGAATTGCATGCACCGGATGCAATGCGTCAGAAATGAACGACATCATTAACTAATGGACACACACACACAACGAAAGACACAAAGACACAGACAAATGGCCAGAGAAACAGAGACAAACCATGGCGTTGAGCGGATTTTAATACGTGTAGCGACAGTGTAGCGGAAGAGCCTGACCTCCTGACCTCTTCGCTGGCCATCGGTCATCTTTCCTGTCGATTCCACTCTCCATTGATGCTTTCCAGATTTATCCCTCTCTCCTCTCTCGTGAATCCCCCGCTGCAGCTCCGACGACAAACAACTTGAACGAGCATTCATCCATCCATAAACAGACAAAGAAAACTTAACTGAGACAGATTACATGCTCGAATATTACATAGATATAAACTGTATTACATATGCATATACACATACATGTACCTATATGTATGAAAATAACAATACTGAGGCAAGAGGCATAGTTTGGTCTCAACTATAAAGAAACGGGTGAAGACCTTGCGGGATGAAATAGCTGCAGGGACAGGTCTCTCTATACCACATAGAATTAGTAATCTTCAATACCCAGTGGCACGAGCGGATGTCGATTACATATAACGGGCATCGAAGCTTAAGAATGGCAACACCCGTGCAATGGTCCACATCCTGTGCTCTGATGTTCAGGCTGGCTCAGAGTCCGTGTATGAACTACTTTCCAGGTAGGCACCCTCCTTCTAAGAGCGCATCTGTGCCTCCTCCCAAAACACTCACCCACTTTTCAGACAACAAAAAGTGAAATATTTTCCCTTCGTTCCGCTCCTTTTCTGGTGGGTCTTCCGATGAATCTGATGGAATAGACTGTAACAGCTCTTAGTTCATTACAATAAACGAATCTATGATGACGATTTACACCGTGGAGATGCGGGCTCAGCTTCCCTGCCATCTCTGACCTACCGTATCAATTTGCTGTTACCAAAGGGCGCCTGCCCTTAGCGGTCTGTCTCCCGGCGTCTGTTGAAGGCTTCCTGTTTGCCCTGCGGAAACAGAAGTCTCGCCCAATGGCAGTCGGTTATTGATGGCGTCGATTGGCATCCAAATGAGCAAATGCATTAGCCATCATCACCCGGCGATCCAACCACGTTTCTCTTTTGCAGTTCGGCGCTGATGTGAGGCCACTGTTAACGCTGCTTGGAGTCTCCTTGCAAATCAGCAAGCTCTTTGCTGGACTTTACAAATACATTTAATAATGCACATGTATAATGCACATGTAGACTATCAGCTGTTTCTGACATCTTCTCAAAGATTTGCCGGTATTGCTATCTACCGTGCAGCAGAAGTTTCATTCTAGAATATGTGAATTTCTTGACAACAGCTCAAAATCACTCCCCAGAAACGAGAACTTTCTCGGTTCTCTTCTGTTCTGCATAGCCTATACATTCAGCCACTTGGCTCTATTCTTATTTCCATTGGCGCTGGTTCTCTCTGCTTGATCTCAGCTTTGGTGTTGACGTCCAGTTAGTCAGTTAGTGGCTGTTAATGCTGATCCAATCATTAAAGAGACAAAAGAAACAAGCTTAGCACTGAACTGCAGCTAGTCAGTGCGAAATAATATCACAAACCCAAAATTTAGGCGATCCTTCTCCGCTTGATCGCTTCCTGCCATGCACTTCTGTTAAGGATGCATGGCCTTTGGGGGTTCCACTTTCTACGGGTAGTTTCATTTAGCTGTTCTGCAGTATAAGCTCATAATTCTCTATGAGCGTAGCATATATCACGCCATTGTTCTGCAGCTATCTTGGTTTCTTCATACAGTTTTATACCATCCGCTGAAGACTCCTTGGGTCTCCAGGAACCCAGGTCAGACGACATTAGGCTGGTCCTGAACTCCAAACCATACTCATAGAATGGACCATGTGTCTCAAAGACCAAAGAACGAACTATAAGAACCTATAAGCGGCCTATTATTATTATTATTATTATCATCATATATTATTATTATTATTATAATCATTATTATTATTATTATATTTCATTATTATCTATTTTATTATCATTATCCAAGGAAAGTAGAAAGGCTCCCTCAGGATTTGTAAAAAATATTATTCACTGTTGTATTGTTTTGAGGTGACTAATCCTCGCGCTGTTGTCCGACTCTGTGAATACTTTTGAAAGACAGCTGCTCTAAGGCGCTGGATGTGCGTGGAAATGCGCTGAATGCTGTCTCTAATGCCAGCTTACTGTTCGTTCTTCTTGGCCTTTGAAAATCTTGGCCCTCATCAATCAAGGCTGTCGTCATTGTCTTGGTAGACATTTGGCCAAACAACCAGAGCAACTAGAGTGAAACTAAGGCAGTCTGAAGCAGTTGAGATCTGTCAACTATTGTATCGCATGAGAAAGTGAGCTGATCTGCATACCCTGTTGATTTGGTCACAGAAGGAATTTGTCGCGTGAAAAGTTAAAACGCCAAAACTGCGTGAACATTTGGAACAATCAGCATTCAATCAACCTAACAAAACAGACGTTAGCCATTCAAACTAGTAGAGTTGTTGCCTTGTGCCTAAGAGGAGGAATTAAGTCTTAGAATGATTCAGGAGCAGCTCAGTACTGACCATATATGCAACCAAAAGCATAAACAAGTAATTGGACAACTGAATTTGACAAGGAACTAACTCTAGCTCGGCTCAACAACTAATCTGTGTTACTTGTAACAAGTTGCGTCTCTGACAACTGGATTTATGGAATTAAACGAATATTGATTGTTAAATGAAAGAACAGATGGGTCAAATAAAAGAAACAGCTGGGTACTCGTAACAACGGTAACATACAAACTGCAGTTCAGTGTTCGAGGGAATAAAGAAGTTTATCATAATCGACAGAATCAAAACGTCAGAAATGAATTGAGCGCAGTTACTTTTACTTTGTCCATGAAGCTGATTTCGAACGGTAAGTCGCGAGGTTTCAGTGGCAACTGCGCTACTTACCGTTTTCACCAATTTCAATGCCTGCTTCCCGTGCTCTGAACAACCCTTCTGACTTGATGCAGCATATATAAATCACCCACAAACTTCTCCGCAAACCTTATATACAACTTAACCATAAGCCCTGTTGCTTTGGCCCATTTATAAGAAAAAGCTCTGGCTGTTTAGTCTCAGAGTAATGCTTCAGCACTATAAAAAATTCAATAGTAAGAACAGAGCCAGATATCCACAGCAGAACGAAGGGAGGGAGGGAAGAGAGAGGAAAGAAGCAGCATGGCCGTAGACTCATATAGCAAGATAAATGCTCCTCTCTGCGGGCATTATAACATCTCCTGATGACGTCAAAGACTTCGGTCCACAAAGTAAATCATGAAAATTGCTATTACAGACTGCGCGATGGACTAGGAATATGACGAGTGCAGCTTTCATCTTATAGAACTCGTAGCGTAAGTTATATTTTACACCAACTGGAATTTTTATTATTTAATTTTCGCATTTCTATCAAAGTACACAGTTGCCAGATTAGAGCATTTAGCGTTTAATGGCGATTACAAAGGGAATCAATTGTTTCGCTGTTGGTACCTTAAGTTGCCACAGGAAGCTTAACCAAAGGCGACATAGTATATGTTACGAGTAGGAATTGCATTTGAAATGCGATGCTCATGCGAGTCACAGATGAGCAGTGCATATAACATCATGTGTTAAAGCCGTGACTCAGGCGTATTGCCTCTGAAAATGAAGATCGTAGGCTGCGTGGCGAAATATAAGAAGAGAGTAGTGGTTGAAGGTAGGCTGGCAGAAGTGTTCGCTGTGACGGTTTTATAGGAAAGCCGCAAGACATAATTATGCCAATTTAAATCTTATTCCAAATTCTATAGAAAGCCAATGCAGTTGACCGAGCAGAGTTAATCAACATGAATGAATGAGACAATGCACGTAGAACCACGCGAGGCAGATAATTTTTGATGCGTTGAAGCCTGTTGACTTAATAAAGACAATGATGAAAATGAAAATGATGATGATAAAGGTGATGTTGATCATTAGGCCTAATATGCCTGCACACATAGAGTTGGCATAATTGAAGCGAGAGCAGGCTATGGTCTGTGAAATGTCTTTGGTAAGAGCAGACCTTTTGTGACGTATTGCTCTGATTTGATAGAAACAAGATTTCCGAAGTTTTGCTATGTGGGATTGGAATGTGAAATTACCGTCCAGAGTCACCCGAAGTGTTTTTACAGTTTTGATATCGGAACAAAAGTGCCAGCAAGGTCAACACTGTAATGAGAAGGGATTCAAGGGAAAGAGCAGGGATTCAAGGGAAAGAGCAGGGATTCAAAGGAAAGAGCGCAGTCGCTGGCATGAGCTAAACGTCATTTCCTCAGACTTATCAGGGTTTATGGGTCCATCGGGGGAGGATTTAGTGACAGTATGATTAAGAAGAGACAAGACTTCCTAGTTTGTTACAGGGGTCATTTTGCTTTTCAATATCGTTATATTAAATTAAAAACATATAATCAATGGTGGTATTGGCTTTAGATAAACCTAAGTACGCGAATAGAAAATTTACTATTGTCAATAGTTGGAGAGATAGGCCTACTGTTTTGCAGCACAATGAAGCTAAAGTGATGAGGTTGGAAGCTTTAGTTGTTAAATGTCAAACGATGATTTGTACTTTGAGAAATACAGAAAATCGAAATAGATCTGTACGTGTCTAAGTTGTACGGTCTCCACGTGTAAAACATTTGGGGATTACCGTACATAACAGTCTTTAATGATTTTTACAAAAGCTTACGGCGACGGGACTG
The DNA here is from genome assembly GCA_020284085.1 of Aporrectodea caliginosa. Taxonomy (NCBI): domain Eukaryota; kingdom Metazoa; phylum Annelida; class Clitellata; order Crassiclitellata; family Lumbricidae; genus Aporrectodea; species Aporrectodea caliginosa. The sequence goes on from JACEVL010000786.1 coordinate 633,927, forward strand.
TGACTATAGGAACGACAAAATGAGCAGAAACTGCTTCAATGCAACTTCATCCATAATTTCGTAGCATAACGCAACACGCGCGAAATTACATTGGGGCCTACATTACATAACATGGCAATAATGATTAAATAAATGGCATAGCATTGTACTGACATGGCATAAGAAGAAAACAACAAGAGCATAACATACACAACATATCCATAACATGACATGACATAACATGACAGGTCAGGGCAGAAAATACCAGACATGTGTTAGACATCTTGTTGACTCGAGTTCTGTTGCTGGAAAATTGAATTAGGCTGAGACAATGGGAGTCAAAGAGCTTAAGTAATTGTTCATTTATTGTGCATTTGGCTCAAGGGACATAATTGTCCTGAACATCAAAACAAGAGGACAACCTTGTTGTTGCCGTTCTCCCAGGTGCACGGCGTTGCGAGGCATTCACACGAAGGACCCATACAATGAATAATACAGCACTTGAATAATCAGCCAAATGCAACGAAGATGACTACTTCATTGTAGAGTGGACGATCATGAAAACAATAACGTTAGAACTACTAATTAGGCCAACTGTTGTTTTCAGAACTGGTCAATCGTCCGCCGATTACCCTTTCTACACCGGAGACAGCGCCAACGTCTCTCGTCTCCTCGATCAACTGATGAGAGGATACGATAAAAGACTCCGACCCAACTATAAAGGTCAGACACACTGAGAATCTCAGCTGTTACTGTTTGACTTGCATTTGGCTCAGTTGCACTTCAAATGACAAAAGTAAACGATTACAACCAGTCACTCGAACAAATATTACGGTATTTTAGATCAGCTGCTAGTTGCTTACTATAGAAGACAGCCTACAAATACACCCGCTGTTGTACACGCAACCGGTGAAGATAATCGTGTTTCGAAGCAACGGTCGCACTGCGGGGCACCGTGCTGGGCACCGTCCTGCATTAGACGGGACAGAAGAGTTTTGCCCTGGCAGATTTAGCGCCGTCTGTCACCGGGGTAGGTCCATCGAAATGCTGGCTGTTATAGTTCTCGACCATTTACGCAATTAAGCTGTGCAACAGGATAACTCCTTCACATTAGATAAAGAGACAGGCAAATAGACAGACAGATAGACAGACAGATATAAAGTCAGAGTGAAAGAGATAGCAGGGAGAGGAAGGTTGAGACGAGCAGAAAAGAAAAATCGACAGGAAGAAAAAAAGGACCGTTGCCTAGAAACGGACAGGGTCGTGCTGTGCACCGCTGGAATTCAGACGTTAATGATTCAACTTTGAGGCAACAAAATGTCTCCAACTAAGGCATCTGAATAATGTACAGCTCTGCTTGAGCTGCTCTCTAGAGTTGCTTGAATAAAATGTAAGCTGTGTGCCTACAGGGTCTTTACCCATCGTAGCAGTGATGGGTAACAACTTGGGCTCAAGTTGATAACCTCAGCATGGGAAGCAAAGCAAGAGCAGAAGACGATCAAAAGTTTATTACTTTAGATAACATTCTTCTTTGGAGGAAATCTTGTTAGATCCAAATAGTAGTCAAGTAATGCCGTGGCTGCCATAGGTAGGATATAGGGAATTTAGTACCTAGTACTTTCGTCTGCAACGCATCTCCTCCACTCGTCTCTGCCCTTCGCCAAGTTTTCCGTCCTCGTTCCACGACATCCCCTACCACCTCAACTCGTCTCTGATGGTATCCGGCCAATTCTCCGTCGTTGGAATCGGTGTGATGATGCATTGTCCGTATGTTGCTACACAGGTTTTTCTATTACCGTCTTCCCTCCATATTTAATAATTTCAGCTCTTATTCTGTAGTTTGCTGCAGCCTTCCCATTTGGTAGACTCCCTGTTGCATTTCATATCGCTTCCTCATCAATAGCCTCTAGGTAAAATCCGGCTCCTCCACTTCATCCTCAGTGTCGAAGGCCTCGAGAACATAAGAATCCTTGAAACCAGACATTGATAATTCACCTGTCTTTTTGATCGAATGTACATGGTAGGAACTGTTTTTGGACATTAAATATTTTATGCATAACTGAGAAGAGCCGATTCCTCATAAATTAGTACATCTAGAAATCTATTTCTGCAGTCTGTGAATGTAATGTAAAGTGATCGAGCACAGGATCAACTGCTAAGCGTCACAGCATTGACAGTTCTTTTGAAAGCGTTGGAATCCGACTTGCAGACCTTTAACACGACGAGTGATCGTCCTATTCACACCTACGATGCAACGGTTGACATCACTCAGCATCCCTCGCACCTGAACTTAACCGGAAAACAGATCGTAAACCAGTGATTCCTCCCCATTGTTGTTTATTGCTTTATCTCCATTGTTCATTGTTTATTCACTAATCCCCATTGTTTATTGATTTGTCCTTACTGTTGTATCATCAACTGTAATGCTTTATCGTCGACACAGTCTATATCTGCAGAAATGAATAGTTATCGTTGTTTCAAATATAAATTTCACCGTAAAACTAAAATTTGCTGGTAAGTACAATCCATATACTTTTGCTGCAGGTCTATATGTAGTTTATACAGAGACAGAGTTCTCTTTGGTTCCTTATATATAGCCTATTTATTCGTTCTTCGTTCGTGCAGACATAGGCCTACGTCAGATACAGCTAGAAGCAGATCATCAATTATTTCCGTCTGCGAAGAACAGGTCATATTTCCAACTATAAAGCTACTCATGGAAATACATTTTGAGAAACTAAAGCCCAAATGAGATGGCTGCCCAACTTCGCATACTAGATTGCATGCAAAGGTCATCCGAAAAAAGATTTCATCATAGCTGAATGGTGTTTCCATGCCACAAGTCACGGTGACCTTAACAATCACATCATTGGATTAACTCAATAGATTAATTGAAAATTAGTTTTGAATTAACATTTTACAAACTTCCGTGATTTTACCATCAATCTGCCAATTTTCTCTTGAGAGGCAACGGGTGAGAAGCGCTGAATTATTAAATGCTGTTTGCGATCAAACATCTACGACAGCGTTCAGAATGGACGTTGGAACCCTCCCTATTTGGTGAGCGCATTGCCAGACACTGCTAAGCCATAGTTAACGCCAGTCAATGTCATTCCTGTCATATCAAAGTCCTTTCAGGCTTTGATTTATTGCCGATACAGACAAGCAGTGTATTCAGTGCAGTGCATTCAATTCCAAAGAACAGACTGGACGTCAACCACTTTCAGCTTTGAGGAGATGGCGACCAGGGCGGATGGCGGATTGCATCGGGCACTCTGTGTACAGAACGAGTTCCACGTCCTACGTGGCATGTTCCCGCCGGTGGCCAAGAGACGCTACAATCTCCGGCCCATACAGCACCCGTTTGAACTGCCAGTCAAAGACAATAAAAAAACTTCATACCTAGAGTCCTCTATGCTAGTGTTCAATGACAATTTCCATTCCTCATTTGAACATTATGGTCAACTGCGCAATGAGCAAAACTAAACACCTATTATTTCTCTAAACTCTATGACGTTGTACCTGATTGCGGTGTGCCAGTCAGAGTTGTCTTTCTCAATAAACGACTATAATTATTTCAGTTGGGGTCGAGTATCGAAAGCAGGCTAACCGACGCTGAGTTTGTAAGACAGTACTTTATTCAGCCCAGACTCGTGCTAATAATCGCCAGTTGGCAGAACACAGACTCTTAAAGAGTATCACGTACGCGGATAAGAAAATGTAATTTACATCTGTCAAACGGTCAACGGTAAAGTGATGCATTGCTATCCCCATAGGTGATTACGGTCATTTGTTTTAAGCTGTGTTTTTATGGGACTTCTAACGCAAAAGAAAGTCTAAGATGTCGATGACAAATACAGACAGCCTGTATTATATGCACGATCATAAGGAATCATCTAATTGTTTCCATAAATATACATTTTCTATCACGACGTTGCCGTTCTTATTTGCACTGCATCGTCATAGGCAGCAAGCGGAAAAGAAGCCAGTAAAGTCCCTAAAGTTCACATGTAAACGCCTACGCTAATGTCCAAATCTCTCTCACTGTAGAACAGATCGACGTCATAGACCCCGGCAGCAATGTGGTGTCGTGTAACACTGGATACTAATAGTTATGACATAGTCATATATGATGCTCTCTAAAGGCTCGAGTCATAGAATAATATCAGATTAAACATAGGTTGATAACAATGTAAACATTTAAGTCCCTTTTGTTCTATTGTTTAAGGAAATGAATTGAATTATAGACGAGTTAATTACTCAAATTACAATCTTCGGATTTCCTGCGGCGTCTGCTTTAGGCTAAATTGAATGAAAACATTCAAATCATGTTATAACATTTTAATCTGTCCTCTGATGATAAATTGTACTTAAAAAAAGTGGTGGGCCACAACCGTAGGTTTTGCTTATGTACTTTCTATGAAGGCCATCACTGTTAGTGTTGTTTATTTACACGTACAAATTATATAGGCCTACATGTATGGACAAATGTAGGCCTAACTTCCTTAGAGTGACTCTCACACCTGGGTAAGTTATTCCACTCCACTCTAAATAGGAATATAGGGCACCCACCTACGTTCTAGTCGGCGGCACATCTAGTTTTCAAATGATAATATCAACTAATTCCTACAAAGATCTTATGCACATGCTTAGGACATACATAAACTGGGATACGGACAATTCGCCCCCGTAAGATTCGCTCCCCACATTTATAATTATGTTCAATTGTAAAAGAAGTTGAGAGTGCAGTCTATTTTCTATCAAATTCACTATGATACAGGATATGATCAATTTATCCTGTATCATAGCAAATTTGATTATTTTCTTATTTGACTGCGTAAATGGAAGTTGGATTTATTAAAAATAATTCGTTGCGTAAATCGAAGTTGGATTGATGAAAATAAACGGCATACTAAACTACTTTTACAATTCAACAAATATGTGATTCTTCATTTCTATAGTTCCGGGGGCGAATTGTCCGCAAACCACATAAACTAACGATCATGCCGGAGTGCATTGAGATTGAATTAAACATAGGAATATCTTCATTTCTTCTGTCCAGTCATCTACCTGCATCACATACGTCAGAACAAGAAATCGCCGCGTGGGGGGAGGCGCACTCCCATTTTCATCTGACTTGGCGGGTTTCAATATCTCACAGGTCGAATGTAGGGTTGGACCAACATTTCAGGATAATTCTGCCACACATCCGAGAAAATACAGCGAGTTTAGTCGGAGATGTGCAGCCATCTTCTGCTTAGCTATTAGTGGACTCGTTTGGGAATGATTACGGCTAAAAGTGGAGACATCTAGACTAGACAGCACACGTGTAAATACACGCTCTATTAAGAAAAAATCAATTCTACATCATGACGTCAATGCAGAAACGAAAGCAGACAGCTGAAGAAATCCCAGGACTGCACCGTGCCGCGCTTTGCAAAGATCGTCTGCTCTGAATCAAACAATCAACCGTTAATTTAAATTTATTCAACTGAGTCTCTGCTCTCCATGTTGTTTCGAGACACAGTAAACAGCTTCCCACAGCCTAACTTTAATATTATTATCCCTACGATGCTGTTTTATACATTGAGACTGGCAATTTTGTAATAAAAAAACAACATAACTTACATTTAACCTTAAGCTGGCATCATGGAACCGATATAATCAAACCCACATTGAATATAGACGAATGCGATTACAAAAAGAATCACCACATGTTATCAAAACTGTTTTTGCAGTTTAATACAGTTTATAAAAGAACAAAAGCCTAAACAATATTTCAAGTACTTTTGACTTTTAGAAATGCGCATAATAAATTATAAATTACTTCACCTTTACCTCAGATCATGTTAGCTGTAATTAGTGTATTGTTCCTTAATTAGGTATGCAATTTGGTTTGGTTTGGTTTATTCAGAATCGAACAGTAAAACAATCGAACAGTATGGGTGATCAAAGTACATATCAAGTTAAACAGTCTCAGAATTGTTCATCAATGATCCTGTGTAGTAAACGATTCAATGGGGAGAAGAAGCTGACTCAGCTTATCTAGTCATCCCCATAATTATTATGTTAGCAATAGAATATTCCATCAACAAGATGTACTGTGATCGTATGTGACCAAACGTATGAGACAATGAAACACAACTGTTCGAGTGTCCAACAATACTTAGTGAATGCAGTCAGTACAAATCAATCAAATAGTTTTTATAAGTACTTTTAAATGCTATTAATGAATGTGACTCACGTATATTAGTATTAATCGAATTCCATAACTGTGGGCCTTTAACTCTAACAGAAAAATATCGGACATTTATTCTGCAGACCTCAGATCGATAGTTCTGCCTATATCTGGTGTTATGGTCATGTATTACGGCGTTTACAAGAAAGAATTTCTACGTCATCTCCCATCATCGTCGTCATCGTTCTCATCGTTAGACGTAATGTATATGAATAAGTAAACAAGTAAGATAAGTGCGCAGTGGCATAGGCTCATAATAATAATAATAATAATAATATCTTTTCTTTAATTTAGCGCATGACAAACGCACTGCGCTGTACATTTACATGTTATGCAATTGAAACAATCTTAACTAGTTAACTACTAACAGAACAGACAGCTTGTAATACAACGGCGCTAATAGCAGCCTACAAAGCAAATCCGCCCTAACGGTGTGGTGATTATGATCAAGTGCTAGTGAGACTTCGCCTCAATGCACTTCGTAAAGTGCACGCGACAACAATTGACCCAGGTTTGTAATGTAACAATGCAATGTAACAAAATATTTATATAGCGCCATTCAAGCGCCTCCCAAATGCGCCGAGCACCTCCTAATGGCGCAGGGGTTCTACTACAACTGTTGCCTCTTAATTGAGTTTCGTAAACATAATGCATGGATGACACGGCCAGACGACGCTTTTGACCTCTATATAGCGACCATTACCACGAGTCACGCTCTCTGTCAGTCTGCCTGTCTGTCTGTTGATCAGTTTGTCTCTTCCTTCATACGTTTGTCTCTCCGCATATATCTGCTAGTTCACTTCTCTGTCTATCCGTAGAAAATGGGTTCTTAAACCGTCCTTCTGCTTGCTCGTCCTTCCTTCCGTCTGTCTGTCTTTTTGTATGTATGAATGGCTGTCTAACTGTCTGTCTGTCTGCTAAGAGACCTGCTTGTCCGAATAGCATCAGCAACTGCCTGGAAGGAGGTGCTGCATGAAAGCGCAGTGCAGGGCTACTTCTGCAGATGTTTTTACAGTGTCAAATGTGAAGTTGTGAACGCACATTTTCCTATATGACTTCGACCTGATTTTTGTTTACATTTTAGTCTATGATTCTTTATCATCGATGCATACTTGAATGAGTGTTGCGCCACTTAGAGTCCCCATGTGTGGACCGTGTTAGCCCGACATTCATTTATCTCTGATATCACGACGATCGGTGAACGACCCGGCATCCTCCAGCACCACATGTAGGCGCCCTGCATGACGTACGCTTTGACCAGTGTAGCTATGCAGGGTACAGGTTGTGCAGGTGAAAGCGGAAAATTGGTCGTCGCCATCAATGTCATGAATATTGGATGCATCTGCATCTGCTGCTGCTGCTGCTGGTCCCACTGCTGCTGCTGCAGCTGATGTCAAGAGACCGCGCAAGAGACATTAAAAGAAAGTGACTACTGTAATGATGAATAACGGAGATCATGTTCGAAGAGAGAATCAAAGAAACAGCCAAAGAAAGAGAGTCACAGCAAAGATATGGTAGAGATATAATATCAAAGTCTGTGAAGAAACAGGCTGAGAAAGAGAGGGCGAAAAAGTCGCTTAGAGTATGCAGACAGGCTAGACATTAAAGGAAATAGACACACTACAAGGACAGACACAGTACAGTTGCATTCACAGTACAAAGATATTCACAGTACAAAGACATTCACTGTACAAAGATATTCACGGTACAAAGACATTCACTGTACAAAGATATTCACAGTACAAAGATATTCACTGTACAAGGACAGACGCACTGCAAAGACAGACGAAGTACAAGGACATAGACGTTGCAGAGATACATTGCAAGGACAGACGAATTTTAAGGACAAAACACAATGCGAGGACAGACACACTTCAAGAACAGATGCACGCCAAATAATAGATACAATACACAGAACAGACACACTGCAAGGACAGACACATTCCGATGACATGCACTGCTATTTATATATATATAGTGAGTCGGATTCCAGCCTCTTTACTGTTGTCTTGATGGATGGGGGCCATGTACTACATGACCTGATCCCGTCGGTCAAAGCCGACTTCTGCCACCTGCGCCCACGGGCTCATAACCGCACAATCCCTGCGGCAGATGAGAAAAAACTTTCATCATTAGGATTATTATATCGGATTTCGGATTTATGATCATTTGTGTGAGTTTAGAATAAATGACTGTCTTGATCAGCTTAGTGGATGACGTATGTTTATTACCATGGCTGTACACCAAAATGCGGATACCAGTTGGTCAATTAAAGAATATTCTTATCTTTAAGTACATATACATTACATGACTGCAGAGTTGAATCTGTTGCGCACAGATAATCATGTTATATGAAGCAGGAGTTGAATCGCTGAGGATGTCCGTATAAAGAAACTTCATGAACATCCGAGAGAAATGTCAAAGTATTCATTAAGAGGATTAATCTCTGACGAATGCCATTAGCTTTCTCGAATATGAAATAATATTTTTATTATTCCGAATAAAGAGCTTCACCAATGAATGCACCGTATGATGATGTAACGCAGTCGCTGCTCTATTTGCAGGCAAACATTCTATTTGCCACGCATCACTCGTCGTTGACCCACGTCATGGTTTACATTTATGAGTCCTCTGCTCATTCCAATATCTAGTTCATGCATCCATATAATGTGCATAGGCTACAAGTATGTACAAGGTAGGAAGACCTACGCTGTACACATATTGACCTTAGCGTGATGTAGAGAAACACGAACTCATTGTGAATCGATAATAAACGCTTAATGTCTTTCGCAGACGTTCACATCCTTCCGGGATTTTCCATGCCCCTAGGGTCGGTGTTCTTCTGTGATTCTCTGGAAGAATGAGCTCTTGCACAGCCAGCCATTAAATTTTTACAGCGCACTTAATATTTTACGTGCCCCTAGGGTCGTGTTCTTCTCTGGTTCTCTGGAAGAATGAGCTGTTGCACAGCCAACCGTTTAATTCTTATACCGCACTTAATATTTTGGTCAGTGAACCAATTCGTGCCATGTGACTCAAGAAAGACCCCAATGAATGAACGTCTGCGGAAGAGTAGATTTAATGGTTAACTAGACCTATGACCTATACTACGTTAACCGTTTTAGGACAATGTCGTTACGCAAAGATGATAATCTCCAGGCGTTCTCTCGAATACTTACTCAGTTCCTTATCTGTACGACGGCTATTTACTGTCCTAAATTCCACCTAACTAGACAATTGGCCTAAGAGAAAAACGACGAGCTTATAAATGCGGACGATAATCCGCTCATTTTTAAAACAAATTGGTTCAATTTCTGGGAAAGCCGCACAAATGAACGTCAGCTGTGTGCGTTCGGAACATCTTTGTCTTTCGGAACAGATGCTAAGAATTCGGATAATGTTCTTAAAAGAGTCTTCGCAGTAATTTAATTTGGTAAACGAGGAAAGCGCGTGTCTTGAGCTCCAATCAGCCACAGATGGAATTGATTAACGAAGGCACAACGGTCTTCTTCTCTTTTTTCGTTTGAACAGAAAGAAAGCAGACGGGTCTGCACTTGACGAATCTCTGTCACACATGTATACGAACTAGCGTACAAATACACTCATACAGAACATAGGCATAATTAAAACATAAACATGTAAACGGTTTGCTGTCTAAAATTCCTCTTCTTCGGACCAGTGTTGTGAATCGACATCAAGGACTCCTTGAGTAGTGACTGAATTCTGTGCAACGCTGAAGCAGCACAGGATGGATGGATGTCTTGCTCTGCAGAATTCTGCGCGCTGTGACCCAATAGCTTTCAACAATGGTCTATAGAATATTTGAGCAAAATGGCGAAATTACGAGTAACTGTAATGCAGTAGACACTGTTTGCAGTAGACAAGCTGTGTACAGGTTGTTAAAACATGTAGTAGGCCTACACACAATGTCATATTCGGCAGAACTACCAATTTAACACTGCAGCACAGTGTTTGCATTTTTCGTCGAAACTAAGACTATGTAACGCCTTTGCGCTGCACTTGCTAACGTGTCCTCTCCCCTTTGCCCACTGAGTCTCGATAACGTTACACGCCTAAAACAGACGCTGACTGTTTTTTATATGCTGACTCGTGGATTATTTGAAATCTTGTCTTGCTCATCCGATCACAAAGGCGTACGTGGCGCGGCCAAGATGGTTGCATGTTTCATGTTTCTGTAGCGTGTTATTTTTTTTATCAATTATTAATTGGCCATATATGCGGATTTTGCTGGATAATTTTTGTTCGTTGAGACTTCTAATGTGACCTAGTATACTTTCTTGGAGTTATTTCTCTCTCTAGCCCTTGTTTCTAAGCGTGTTAGACGATGTTTTAACGCTTCTTGTCGAGATCTCCCGCATAAACATGACTCGGCCATCATAACATACGTAGTCTACATACCGGTACATTTATACATACAAAAACACAAAGTCCAAACTGAAAACGGAGTTCTGTAAAAACTGTCTTAATCTAACTCACGAAATTTCATCATTTTGCGGATATCCACGAAGCTATGAATAAACACCTTAAGTCTTTGTTTGCATCGCGCACGGTCTTTCTCGACTTTCCGAGATTTCAATCTGACACTGAAACTTATCAGACAACTTGTGTCTTGCGGGTTTTGTTTGAGTAAGTTTTGGTGATTAAGTTGGTCTTTAGGATACAGATTTTGATGGGCATTCGGAAATTTCGGCCGATAATATATTCGTGCACATTATATTATTCTAGATAATTATATATATACGGCGGATAATATTTACGTGCATATATTATTCTATATTCACGGTTTCTAAAGAATTTGGTTCTGTAAATTGAGTATTTACTTTGATAAATGGCGGTTTAAGTTTCCGCTACAGTTAGATATGCAAAGCACGTCATGATTGCTTAACGTCTATGCACTGCACAACCCGCACTTTATTATCCAAGCTGCAATAAGCGTCGCAATTTTCTTGGTTCTGCATATGGCAGCGACGCTGTCCTTCTATGACTGACGAATGGATTCAGAAATGGTCGAGACGAGCGTGACTTTGCTGAGTCAAGCGCTCAGCACACCATACTCTGCTCAGCATACAAGGTTGATGAAGCGACGGGACCCAGCGCTGATTAATCGCGAAGCCTGGCCGAGTACGTGCACTGCGATCGAAATAGCAACAGACGACAAGAAATCAAATGAGAACGACGTCACGCCGCTGGGTCTGAATAATTTATATTTATGGAAAGATCCTAATCAACTTCCGTCCGCTGACCAGAACCACACACTGCAGTCCAGTCTAGTTTCAGTTCATATTTTCTGACTTCTGATACGGAGGGAGCACGCGCAGCGACCCCACGTGTCTCCAGATGACAATTGAGCTTATAATATTATAGTGCCAGAATCCAATGCTTTTCCGAAGTTAGCCTAACTGTTCCCATTCTGCGCGGATACTATTAGCCTTCGCATAGCAAATGTATGTCTTTAAGGATAGACTTGCAGTTTGACACTGACTGTTCGCTGTCTTGAGTTTTACGCTAAGAAATCTCAATATCATACATACACGTTTTCTGTTGAGTCGCTGCATGTCTTAGTAGGCCTACATCTATCACATCTTAGTAGGCCTACATCTGTCGTGCTTGTACTCGGAGTAGAACTGGAGTTGAATTTTCCGTTTTACATCTGGAATTTTCGCCAATGATCCCAATTCACTGACATTTAGACACTGTATATAGTGTATACATAGGCCTACTCGCGTTGTTCGCAATCGTAGTAATATTACAGACGAAGGCGACAGATTCGTCCTGTCTGCCTAAAAATATATTCCAAGTCCTAGATTCATTTAACTGATGTTGAACTGGTCAGAATTCTTATACCAATGGGTGTCTCTTCGCTTCATCATTCAATGATGCAACAGATAAGTGGAAAGGATTGGCTGATCATTGTGCATTGAATTGGACTCAGCGAACCTTTGAACGAAACTCAGGGCACTGTAAATATTTGCAAGAAATTTCAGTCTGTTTTTTAAGCACCACTGTCGTCTAAACACTGTCTTAACAAGTTACCGTCTGCGTAGCGCATAAATATAGAAAAATTGTATGATTCTGAATTACCACACTTTTGTTAACATCTCCATAGCAATGACATCCCTTTCATCAACCGGTCATTGTAATTATTGCCGATCATACAATTGACAGATTTATTATATGCTCAATCGTTTTAATGTTGAAGTACTGCATCCTCACGTATTTTGCAACTCTTTGCAAATCTCGAGCCTTCCATTATTCTTTGAGTCGTAAACATAGGCTGCACAGGTTCCCCTAATTAGCTTTCAGTGTTTCTTTATAATGTTCGATGTGAGTCAGGTGATGTCACCTGGGTGCGCCTCTGCCTACTTACGGAAACTTTCATGCCCCATTTAGGGCAGGGTTGCCAGGTCGTCGCGAAAAGCGCGGCTACTTTTCAATGCGCTCGCGACTGAAAATTTCTGCTCGCGCCCGCGATATTTACTTTTCAATTGTCTCGCGGTCGCTACGGCGACATTATAAATTCTCATAAATTGACCGAAATATGCTACTGGGTCACTGTTACTAACCACTATTCTTGTGTGGTGTCGCTTAGTTAGTAATAAATACATGCTCTTACGGAGTACGGACTTGGTAAGCACCAAGCAGTGTGTTTTACATCAATGGCTTCATAACGTGCCTTGGCGAAACCAATAAAGTAGGTATTTTGATGCTATCAAAAATTTAGATTTTTGTTTAGTTGTTCGTGACTTTTGGGCTACTTTTTGACGTGATTTCGCGACCAAGCACTACCAAAACCAGGGTCTCGCTGGCCACTGAAACGACTCGAGATGAACGTTTGCGTGACTTTAGTGCTGCGTGGCCAGTGACGCCACATTTACCTTCTACAAACGCTTAAAACTTTTCCTTTAGCCGGGTCTGGACTTGGATCGCCTCTAAATAGGTACACTGGAGTGGCAATGTACCTATTAAATGACATTAATGAATGAATGAACGTTAATCTGATTCTTATTGCTCTATATATAATACGGCAATTGTGACAACAGAAAACTGCAGGCGATAAGCGATTCCCATGTAATGACAGCAGTGATACACATTTTCTTAAAAGAATTAGGCCTATAAGCAATAATTGTATGATAAATTAAAATTATTTATGCTGATGCAGATTATAACAGATATAAGATTTTTTTTATTCATTGGTTGCCAAGTTAATCATTCAATGTTGTGCAAATATAATGTAGCATTGAGTGTATTTAGTTATTATTACTTTTGTTGAGTGTGTAAAGAGTCTTGAAAATTGTCTAACGGTTGAAAATGTTTCAGATTATTTAAAGAGTATTTT
>JACEVL010000786.1:652500-945000 GCA_020284085.1 Aporrectodea caliginosa
ACACCATGGCCTTTTGCGATAACCTTGGGAAAACTATAACTTTTCCTTTATACGCACAGACGCCTACTCGGTTAAGCACATCGCCTACAAATGGAAGGATGGTCCAAAAGATTCTGTCACGCTAGACAAGAATGTTCAACTGCCACAGGTCAAGGTCAGAGGCTATCGAGTCCGAGAAAAACTGGAAATCTTAACGACAGGTCAGGAGAATCATTTCAATAAGCCTTCGAGTAGATTCTTCTTACGTGTTTGATCGTATGCCTGATTAAATAAAAATTATATTTCAACGTACCTGTGTTCTTTTATTGTTTAAAGCAGACTACCGAATTTATATCGGATTAAAATTAAGCTCGTTGTAGACCAATGTGGATTAGAACTAAAGTTCAGAGCCATTTGTCCCCAAAGAGAATAAACTGCGTACGAGCCATCAATGTGCGATGACTATATTTGGGACCCGTTTAAGCTTACAGCAGAGTGCAATCACTTAGCGATGATTGTAGCTTCCATTTTGACTTTGAAGCTGTTAGACGACTTTACAAAGTTCCCAAATGATCGGCCCTCGTGCAGTCGACTTGTCCGTCCGATTAATAGCACAGAGCGACTTAAAACAGGACACAATCTCTGGGTTGTTGATTTCTTATTGTTTAAAATGAAAAGTTCAATAAAACAGTTCCAAAATCATTGATCTAAACAGCCAAACACAGAATCTACCAAACGCCATGCTAACTCATACGATCGATAAAGCTTACACCAATCCCTGTCCCACAGCCTTAACCTGTCACTGACGTAATACTCATACACAAACCCGCTTCTATCCACTAGCCATCGTTTTTAAACACACACACACACACACACACACACACACACACACACACACACACACACACACACACACACACACACACACACACACACACACACACACACACACACACACACACACACACACACACACTGATCTGTCACTTGCATACAACGTACGAAAATCCACATGTCCAGCAAGTCTTATAAGAAGACGGAGCTGGTCAGTTATGACGGCAGAAAAAGTCTTAGTATAATAATTTTAACTGAGCTTTGAAGGATCTACTTGGGTGATATTTGAGGTTATATGTTCCATACTAAGCTTAAGCATGTCAACATGTTTTGATGGATACGTCGAACATTTATGCTCTCGACAAGATTAGGCTGCAACGACGCAATCTCATATACGTAAATAAGAAGCTTATGTGTTTTTAAATACGTAAATAAGAAGCTTATAATTATGACTATGCTGTTGTATGGAGGATTCTTACATTCAAGGCTCTGCATAATTTATGACATGGACTTCGCCTAAAGGTAATAGATACTGAGCTACGAAGCATAGGGAATTAAGTCGATGAATCACGGCAAAAGTTAGTACATTAACAGTAGGTAGTAGGCTCTAATAAAATAATGCAGAATTCTGTTTGTAAAGAGAGATGTATACAGTGCATTGTCATTTGATAGGCAATTACTCCCGTCTGGCCTGCGAGTTCTACTTCGTTCGAAGTCTCGGCTACTACATCATCCAGATCTACATACCGTCCAGTCTAATTGTCGTGCTGTCTTGGGTCTCGTTCTGGTTGCACCGCGATGCGGCCCCCGCTCGAGTGGCCCTCGGTATAACGACCATCCTGACGATGACGACCCTTATATCGAGCACGAACACCGCCCTCCCCAAGATCTCATACCTGAAAAGCATAGACGTCTATCTAGTTACTTGTTTTGTGATGGTCTTCGCGTCCATAGTGGAGTATGCAGCCGTCAGCTACATAGGAAGTGTACGCGTCGTCTCGGTGGCGGTTGCGAAAGCGAGACCGACGAAGCAGAGACGTCGCGCGACGGAGAACGGCGGCGGAGAGCAGACGACCAGTTTCTTTGGCGCCAATTCACCGAAGTCGATGACCGTTGGGAACATGGACATTGCGCCCGTTGCTCTGCCAATTAAAACTTCTTTTTCCGTTGGGGAAACGGAACCAATTCAGACGGTAATGACTGCAGTTGAAGTGTTTTTGGAATTATTTCTGAAACGGCACTGGGAGGTACTTTCGAGTAGATACCAGTGCCATGTAAATAATGTGCTACATGATTGTTATGTTACATGCATTCAGCGTGATTGATTTCTTAATATGCTTTGTACTGAAGCACCCAACACATTTGCTGCGTTGGCTTACTAATCAAGGAAGCGTTCTCCACCTATAATGAGATGTTGACCATGCTCAAATATTCCTGAAATGGACAAATGTTTGGCTGAGTGAATGACAGTGTGAATGACTGACTGACCTAATAATTTACCTTATTCATGCACTCATCCATCCATCCATTCAGTTCGTTCGTCTATTCGTATAATTCCATCTGTTTAGTGTTTATCTACTTCGCTCGTCCTATTGTCTAATGGTGACTCTTTCACAAGAGCCACGGGACACTAGTACTGTAATTGTACTTAGTGACTTCTATTGCACGTGTGTCTAATGCACAAGGCAACATCCGATGGTTCACCAAAACAAAGCCGTAATCAGGTCAATATCCAGAAGATTAGTTCGCAAGACCATAAGTGTAGCTTATGCATTGTCAAAGTGTCAAATAAGAACGAGAGTAGAGACCGTCATATTATGTTATTAATTGCATGTTTAATTATAGAGTGACTTTTTCTGTCGTCTCTCCGACACATTTCTATTCCTTGCTCAGTTAGTAAGTAAGAGCGAGAGTTGTCTTCGTTCGTTTCAGGAGGTTCGTCTGACATCGATGCGTAAACTGTACACTGAGTGCGACCTACGCTACCTGAGTATCAGCGGATGCACTGGCTACGTCGCCGTGACCCCTTGCGTTGGCCGGGGTCCTGCCGCTGCCGCTGCTGCCCTCCCTCTCGGACCCGTAAAGGGCTCAACGATGGCTTCTGCCCCGGCCGCCGCCGCCCCCGCCTCCTCCCCGCCAGGCCCCGACAGAGGACGCTGCTCCAAATACGACAACATCGCCCTTGCGAACGCCATCGACCGATACTCTCGGATTCTATTTCCGGTTGTGTTCTGCGTCCTCAGCGCCATGTACTGGATCGTCTACATCCAGATCAGCCCAAGGGAGATAGACAACGACTTCGTCTTCATCGACTGAACGGCCAGACAAGACACGCCCGAAGGCCGACCCAGTGAGTCTATGCAGCGGCCATTTCAGCTGCATCTGCCGTTCGAATCCCGGTGTGAAAGTAACAGGCTGGTGGAAAACCTCGACAGCTGGGATTGCTTTTCGTTTACTGGGATGTAAACAAATCTTTGTTCCAGTCGAAAATTCGTACATGTCCAACACTTGGACCTCGCATTCCATGGAAAAATACAGTCGACAGTGTGGCGTGTATTAACTGCCCGTTTAACTTATCCAATCACAGATCGTTTTGCACTTTTAGGAATTTTTTCCGGATGCTAAGAATATCTGCCAGCTTTGTTAGAATTGTACACGAATTTCTGTCCATGGTTAAACTGCTCAAAATTGCTTTCGAGACAGTAAAAACTCATATGCGGCATGCCTATATAAACTATGTAAATGTTTAGGCCTAAATAATGCTACGTAACGTAGGCGTAGGATACAATGGACCATGAGCATAGGCATTTTGTGTCATTTAGATCTGAATTCTCGAGTTCAATAAATTAGGAGAATTTCGTCTCATTTTTTGAGAGGCCAGAAGGTTTGTAACAGACCTAAATGGGTTCTAAACCTTCTTATAGAATTGCTTCACTTTTTAGACAATATTATTTTTATTGTCTTCTTTACATCGATTACATTACAAATAGGCTATGTACTATGTAGTCTTTAAGCCCCGAATAGAGTTCGCATTGATTTGACTCTACTATTCATCGGGCTAACTAGTAAAATTTGGGTCTGTGATATGAACCAATAGAAGAACGAAGACTAAAAGAGCAACAGATATTGTTATTATAGAAACAATACTACAGTTTTAATAAATAAATTTATTTAGCGCAAGAAAGTCGCGTCCATCGATGGTGGTACATTGTACAATGATTGTATCGTTCTGTGTTAATTCACTCTATCTACTGACCAACGCAAATCAACTATCGGAAGCAACTAATATCTCGTCTTAAGCCTTGGTTTATTTAGGACTTTAGCTAAAGACAACGTGCGTGGCGATTTGAATACAGGAAGATAAATTCCTTGGTCTGTATCCCATATCCTGTAGCGATCCTGTATTAAAAAGAGATTGGCCAACAACGTCCGCCATATTTGCTTCAACCGCATGGCGTGATTCATACGACGCCAATTATAGTGTAGTACATCGTTGACCAATCTCTGACAACGAAAGGATCAATGTGCCGTCGACCACATGCATAAAAGAAACAAGCTACATTAGGAAAAGGTGTCCAACAACATTTTGCATGTTAGTAAGTAGGATGACGTGTTGAATTGGGAGGGAACCGTAGAGACAGGCTGCGACTTGGCTGCTGATACCATCTGCAAAATAGAAGAAACGAAGCTAGAATGAAACTCCTTTCAGTGCTTCCACGTATTTGTTGCAGACATCAATGTTTAGGCAGAATCACTTATACACAGAACTTTGGAATTATTTAAGTCGCTTTAGCCGATTTTAACTAGGTGCAATTACTCCACGGTTTCTTAAGAGCTACTCATACTTTGTGCCATGTCGTTCTCATGGCCTACTACAATATTGGCACAATCATGAAAATGTACAATTTTAATAGGCTATACGATATCAACAGACAATGCTATGTCATAGATCATTCAACTAACACTATAGTCCGACCATCTGACTATCTGTCAGCAAATAACACTTCATACCTTTAAAAGTGCAAATATATAGCACATTGTATTAGAAGGAGCTCCTTGTAAACGAGAGCTGTGTTTGTAGTGTAGTAGTAAGCTTAGTTAAGTGTTACTCACTTGGTTCCATTTAAGCTCGGACGACTCTCGTTTCTCTGGTGATCGACATTGACCTTGCTCTGCTGCCCCCGTGACCACGTGACACGTGTACTGTGATGTTGCGTTCAGCCGTTTCCGCTCTGCGTTCAGCTTCATCGAGCTGCTGCTGAGCCTTGCGGTACTTGTTCATCGTGATGGTCACGACCTCATCCTACAGCAGATGACCAACCCGTAGACACAACCCCTCACACCAAATACATGCATCAGCCATTCAAACGCCTCTCTGTCTAGCACTCGAAAGCCGCTCTTTACAGCATTTGCCGATGAAAAAGAGGTCGAAAGATACCTACGACGATGTTGATGAAGATAAAAATGATGGCAAGCATGACGACGACGGCTATTTACTGCTGCTGCTGCTGCTGATGATGATGATGATGACTGAAATGGCCTTGACGATTTTCTACGATGTCAGCAGATGATAATGAATAGCATATTTTCAGATGCAAAATGACTCTGGGTCAGCTTGGGTCTCCTTGCAAACGCTGTCTCTTGCACACGTTAGCGAGTGTGAAAATTCGACTCCCGATGGGTTACCTACATGCAGTGGCGTAAATCATGGGGGGGCAAAGGGGACTGTCCCCAAAGTTTTGACTTAAGCCTTTCTGTCCCCCAAAAAATCCGGCCCTCGTAGAGTCTGTCCCCCCAAAGTTATGTATAGATTTTCGCCTCCGCCTAAATGTCAGAAATCATCATGGCTGAGGAAGTGACTGAGATCATGAATGTTGACTCACGGCTTCATAAAGCTGTCTCTTAAGAGTTGCGATCTTAAGCAGAAGAGAGTTGACTTGTTCGGTCAGTTCAGTCGACAACCGGTGTTCCTCTTCGTACTGCGTGCGCAGCTCCACGACGATGCGCTGCAACTTCCGGTTCTCTGCGATGGCGTCACGTCCACGTCGCTGTTCGGCGTCGAGTTCCACCTCCAACTCACGCACCTGTCAATCAATGACAGTGGCGCCAATCAATTCATGCTAACAACTTAAGTAGGATACACTCTGTCTACCTTTAGCCATGCTGGAAACGAACTATATACTAAAATTGTGTAAAATAAAATCACAATTATTTTGATTGACTTGATTAATATTATCATGATTATCATTTTGTAGTTTTGTGTGTGCAAGAACCTCTTTACTTATTAATAAGTTGTTAAATGTACATCGAAGGTGCATATGATCCATGAGAAACAATGGACGTAATCATGGAACAAGATAGATAAACGTAGGACTTATGGTTATAGGCCTATGTATACTGGTTGTTGAATAGCAAAGTCCGTGACAACTTGGCTGTGCTTTACAGCATCCAACAACTGTTGTTACTATTGGACGTAGGATCCATTGATGCTACTACTACCACTGCCGCTACTACTGATGTTTTTATTATAATTTACCCAAGAATCCACCCACACCTATGATCTTGATCAAGAATGTGAGTGAATCTGTATAATTATGTTCAAAATATGCTGACTTGCGATAATGACTGTTCCAAAGAGAGAAGAAGAATAGCAAAAGCAGTTGGAGCAATGGCGGGCTTGAGAAGCATTTGGAGGAGCAGGTAGATCAATAACTATGCACTTCATAGTGAAAACTCATCAGAACATGTGTATTCGATGTGCTAATGTATGCGACTGAAGCACAATGAAAGCTGCACAGAAAAGACAAGGAAAGAATGAAGCATTGAAGGCTTTTGTAACAAAAGATCAGCAACGCTGGGAAGAGAACTCGATGTGTAGCAAAACATCGAAAGGAAACTCAATTTCTGTGAAGACATTTGCAGGATGGACAGCAACAGGGTAATAAAAGTCGCATTTGGAATGGTTGACGGCGCAGGGATCAGAGGTAGACCAGACAGGGAATGTCTGGACGATATGTGTAATTGGTACTAGACTTCAGAGGACAGAAGTCAATGAAGAGGTATAGCAGGTCGTGCGATCGACAAAAGCTGGCGATGAGTCCATTGACTAAACAAGAGAAAGAAAAAAAGAGAATGAGAGGATAGTTTTGAGGTCAATAACTATCCTGCTCTTTTAGTCGTTGTTATTTGTTGTTGGTGTTGTTGCTGCTGTTGTTGATGATGATAATAACTAAGATGCAGATGATTATGATAATTATCATGATGATGATTTTAGCAGTTATCGTTAGCCGTTGATGATGATGATGATGATGATGATGATGATGATGATGATGATGATGATGATGGTGATGGTGATGGTGATGGTGATGGTGATGGTGATGGTGATGGTGATGGTGATGGTGATGGTGATGGTGATGGTGATGGTGATGATGATGATGATGATGATGATGATGATGATGATGATGATGATGATGATGATAACGACGATGATCATGATGATCATGATGATCATGATCATGATCCTGACGATCGTGATTATCATGATGATGAGAATAATGAAAATGAAATGATGATAATGAGGAAGATGATGATAATGAGGAAGATGATGATGAAGAAGAAGAAGACGAAAATGAAAATAAAATGATGATGATGGTAATGATAATACGATGAGGCCTATACTGAGTTGTGTTTGGTCGACGTACCCTGGACTGTAGCTTGGCGACCAGACGCTTGCCCTCCTTCTGTGCAAAGGACTCGGCCTCCTCAAGGCGAACGCTGATCTCGCGAATCTCAATCTCCAGAGACTTCCTCAGTGAGTCGGCGTTCTTGTAGTTGTCCTGTTCCCTGCGCAGCTCTTCCACCAGTCGGTTGACCTCCAGCTGGAGCCGATCTCCCCTCTCTTCGGCCGCCCTGCGGGCCTTGTGCGCCTCTTCGGCCTCGGCCTGTAGAGCCAACAGGTCGGCTTCGAAGCGTCTCTTGTCTCCAGTGGCCGACTGGATGAAGATGTTCATCTCACTGATGCGTGTCGATGCCTCGTGAAGGGATGCATCGGCGGCCTTGCGCGCTCTCTCAGACTGTCAAGTAACCAAGAATACGCTCGTGTAAAGATATCGACTACGAAAATATTTCAAAGATTTTTTTCAGTTCTGTCATCCATATATATAATTATATATATATATTTATTTATATATTTATATATATTATATGTTATTAAAAGCAGTTATTAATATGCCAAAACAACTGTTCTTGGCTATAGTAGTCTAACAATGATTAAGAAAACAGTGAATAGAAAAAATCGCTGAATCTGAAGACTTTCTATCATATCTAATGCACAAGGCAGCGGTCGATGGCGCGCCAAACACCTATCCACATACTAGACTGAATTTCATCCATCCATTCCCCTTAATTCGCCTGTTTTCCGTTTTTTCTATGGAGACGCTGTCTGTAATATTACCGCTTCCAGAAGAGCACGGACGTCATCCAGTTCCGTCTGGAGTGCAATCCTCTTCCTCTCGGCCAAGGTCAGAGCTCCACGCAGCTCTTCCACGATGCGGCGCTCCTCCTCAAGGGTTATCTCCAGCTCCTACATACACAAGGCAGCATCTTCATCATCTTCAGCATCCGCATCAACATCAACGGCAGGGTTTGTCACCGCAATAGCAGCTGGCATAGTTATCAACAGCACATAGACATACATACATACATACATACATACATACATACATACATACATACATACATACAGTACATACATGCATATATACATACATACATACATACATACATACATACATACATACATATATACATACATACTTACCTAGTACATACATACGTATATGCATACATACATACATACATACATACATACATACATACATACATACATACATACATATATACATACATACTTACCTAGTACATACATACGTATATGCATACATACATACATACATACATACATACATACATACATACATACATACATACATACATACATACATACATACATACATACATACATACGTATATATGCATACATACATACATACATACATACATACATACATACATACATACATACATACATACATACATACATACATACATACATACATACATACATACATACATACATACATACATACATACATACATACATACATACATACATACATACATACATACATACATACATACATACATACATACATACATACATACATACATACATACATACAACATGTCATACATACATACATACATACATACATACATACATACATACATACATACATACATACATACATACATACATACATACATACATACATACATACATACATACATACATACATACATACATACATACATACATACATACATACATACATACATACATACATACATACATACATACATACATACATACATACATACATACATACATTCATACATACAGGCATATATGCATACATACATATACATACATACATACATACATACATTCATACATACAGGTATATATGCATACATACAAAGAGACAGACAAAACAAAGCCAGATAGACAGAGCAGGTCAGAGAGATGCACAGACTGAGACAGAAACAGAAAGTCAGAAAGTCAGAAAAAGCGAACACTTATGCTTTAAGACGCGAACAAAGACAGGCTGCTTACATACTTACTTACAAACTGTGTTCTTAATGACTAAGATCATCAAGGCTGGCCTAATAAGCCGTATGATTAGACTCTAGAAGAGGCGCTATATAAATGTTCTATTACAGCTACAATTACGATGACAATGAGAAGTGGATGGATGTAAATAATGAGTCTTAATTGCAATCTCTATTATAATTGCTTTGTATACCTTAACTCTGGCGGCCAAGGACTTGTTGGCTTTGCCCAATTCGCTGTTCGACCTCGTCAGCGTCTCCAGTTGGATTTCGATCTCTCTCAGTTCGTTCTCGTGTTTGCTCTTACTGCGGCTGAGCTCCGATTTATACTTCGTCTCGATGTCAATGATCGTCTTCTGAAGTTCTTCTACTCCTCTCTGGCCAGACTTTCTACAAAGACCATCACCTCTCTCATCAAATCCCATCTAATTCCGTACTCGACATCTTCGGAATAATCCGCACTATAGCCGTCAACTAATAGTCGCTTCATATCCAAAGTGCTAAACGATGGACTAACCATGCATATCCTTTTTGTTTGTTCTTTATTGCGCATAAAAACCTTTTAAAGCCAGCAGCATAAAAATATCATGTGGAAAAGGAACTGGTTCAGACAAATTTCCACTGATTATCCCCCAAAATTGCGCTCCTCCGCAAAGACTTTTCACCCACCTCATGACGACCATATATCGCAGCCTATAAAAATAATCTTCTATCGTTCATGACTTCCTTTGATAACACAGCAAGACAAGGCTCTGCATAGTGCAGAAACAGCTACAGCACAAGCTAAATGTTTTAAAACAGTACTTTTGAACGAACACGGTGCCTTAAATAGCTATGCAAAATGTGCATTTTGAATGTACATGTATGTGGGTCTACGAACCGGGCACTCTCAATTTCCTCGTCCTTCGCCCTAAGACGGTGCTCCAGGTCGATCTTGATCTGGGTTAGGCTGGACAATGCAGCCTCCAGGCGAGCCTGGGCATCCTTCAGAGCATCCCTCGTGTCCGAAAGTTCCGATGCCAGGCTGTCCCTCTCGGCCTCCAGGTGTGATCGAATCGCCAGCAGCTCCTGGACTTGACGAGACAAGTCCTTGATTTGACCTTGGGCATCGCGAAATCCGTCTGTGATCAAAAAGGAAAACTACCCTATAAATTACTTTGCCAGTAGCACCACGGACTAAGGACAATGCATCCAGTGGCCAACATCCCCCATGTGAAAAAACCCATTCAATACCAGATATATATCAATACAATACAGATAGCCGTACTTCGGCGCTCTTTATAGCAACTTAAAGGAAGCCACATGAAACTACATGCATATTAGAGTCAATGAAGACTGTTGATGAGAACTATTGAGAAGACCTACTGACCCGAAAGTTGTTTGTTCTCGCGTGCAAAAGCGTCGTTCTTGTCTTGCAGTTCTTGGACGAGTGCCTTAAGACGGAGCACCTCGGCCTGTAGGCGCGCATTTTCGCCTCCCGTGTTCTGGATCGATGCCGTCAGTTCCTCCGTTCGTTTCTGGAACTCGAGGACCTGAGTCTCCGACTGCTTCAGCCGCGATGAAAGGTGACCCACGTTGCCATTCGCCTGCAGAATGCATATGCAGTGTTGTATCAATTACATTACAAATGTAATTCAATTACAATTGCAATTACATGCTTGTAAATGTAATTCAAATTGCAATTACAAATACTTTATTGTGAAAAAAATTGAATTACAATTACATTTTGATTGTAATTCAATTACCAATTACTTTTAAATTATTCCTTTAAAATTGGCACATGATTTTTAAAAAATTCGATAATTTTTTATTTACTCTATTTTTAAACTAAGACATTCAATGGACCTGTAAACTGTAATAATAAAATTATATACATTCAACTGTATTAGAAGTTTGCCAGGTATCCAAAATACGATTTACAATTATGATCCATTAAAACAAGTTAGTTTTTATTTGATTTTTAGGAGTAGACGTTTTCAAAATGATAGTCTGCTAGAGAACTTAGTTGATTGCACCTGGGTGAGTGAGTCAGTTCGTCCAGCAGTGCTAAAGAGACGCTCAACTGGAGCTGAAGATGTAAGCTCTGTTTTCTGCAGGCAGCCGCAGTAAGCTAGCATGACTGCATGGATAGTCTGATAATGATGATCAGCCCTTTCCCTTTGGGTCTATCAAAGTGTGCTGTAAGATTGTAAGAGGAGTGTCAGGATAGATTAATGTTGACACTTATGTTGCCATGCAAACATAATGCAGAGCAGTTTATTCAATTAAACGGGTGGTCCGGGTAAACCCAGCAAGCTGCCATCTTTGCTGACTTTATGAAAGTAATTTGTAATTTACACTTCATTCAATTACAAATTACTTGCAATATTGTAATTGAAATACAATTACAATTACTGGACTTAAAATGTAATTCAATTACAATTACAATTACGAAACTTGTAATTCAATTATTACGTAATTCAATTACATGTATTTCAATTACTGAACAACACTGTACATATGACCACTTATATAGCGCCTGTTCAGTAACCTTCATTCGACAACCGTTATTCCCTTGACTTATATCAAGCAGCCGAATATATATATATATCTTATAGTTTCACGGTCCTTGCAGCCATGTGCTGTCACGGACTTCGCTGTGCAAAATCCAATAATTATACAACATCCAATAATTATACCCAGTTAGTTTTCTAATAAAAACTAATAAATTCTAATAAATGTCGTCATTGTCCTTCCGTTCCTCTGTTACTTACCGCTTCCAGTTCCGTGGTGATGTCCCTGATCTCAATCGACAGCTTAACCTTCTCCTTTTCCAGTTTGGCTGCTCTGCTTCGGGCCTGTTCCGCCAACTCTTCCAACTCCGCAATGCGCGCTGTCAGCTTACGTCTGTAATCCATCAAATAGTTCACAGGTCAAACCCTCAAACACTAGCACGAGGTAGATCTATGGAGCGTCTCTCTATATATATATGTATATATATGTATATATGTATATATATGTATATATAATTATATATACAGAGAGAGACAGACAGACATACAGAGACAGAGACAGAGAAAGGTGCGCATGCTTGTATGCCGACCTACCCAAAACCGTCTGCTGGATACTGTCATAAAATGTCTTTTCAAATTATGACGAATAATTCCATAATAAAAATAATAATCATCATAATCACACTTGTTGACACGCCATACCTCATCGCTAACTTATAGCCATCTCATAGCTACCTCATAGCTACCTAATAGCTACCTCATATCTGCCTGAAACATGGCTATTTGAATCGGGTGTAGGTGTGCCTGAGTCAGTCCTACCTGGACTCCTCGAACTCTTCGATGCGGAGCGTGATGTCCTTGTCGTATCTACTCTTCAGCTGAGCGTAGTCGGTCAGAGCCTTCTGCAGCTGGGCCCTGAGGCTGGCCGCAGCCTCTGCCTCCTCCTCCAGGCGAGCATTCGCATTCTCCAGGTCCACTTGCAGATTCGACAAAGAGATGCTGTACTGATTTCTCTCCTGGATTTCAAAGGAGATGATTGATTATCCATCAGTTAACTCAATCGTATATATCACAAAAGTAATGCGTCGCGCAATGGACATTACATGCTATAGACTCAGTTAATAACTTCGGTTATGTGATTGGTGTGTGATCCAGCGATTGAGGGATCGAGGTGACTGAGCGGACCTCGCATAATGACACTAACGACCTTGGACCTTGGTGGCGCCATTAAGCAGTGCAATTTGGTATCGAAGCGAGGTATATATTATGTAGATGCTGAGTGTTGCAGTGCGCTGACCTCATGTTTAGAATCTAGAGATAGTCCGATATCGACTGACGATGATGATGACGACGACGACGACGACGATGATGATAATGATTATAATGATGGTCATAAATTACTTATGATGATGACAACAATAATAATAATGATGATGATGATGATGATGATGATGATGATGATGATGATGATGATGATGATGATGATGATGATGATGATGATGATGATGATGATGATGATGATGATGATGATGATGATGATGATGATGATGATGATGATGATGATGATGATGATGATGATGATGATGATGATGATGATGATGATGATGGTGATGATGATGATGATGATGACGACGACGACGGTAATGACAATTATGATGACGATGGTAAGGAGGTAGACGTAGTCGTCTTCTTACAGATGACAGTTCGTCGAGGCGGGCCTTGGCTTCGTCCAGTTGGATCTGGAGGACGGACTTGGCTTTAGCGAGGGCTGCATTGCTTCCGTCGAGGTCCTGGACCTGTCTGTGCAGTTCGGTGTTCTCCTGGCTGAGACGGGCCTTCCAGCTGTTCAGGTCCTGGTTCTGGTGAGAGAGCTCTTCCACCTGCAGCCTCAGTCTTCTGATCTGGTCTTCCAGGTCACCGACCTTGCCTTCAGCGTGGGCCTGATGGTAGAAAAATTAACAGAGCTGATGAACGAGGAACTGAACTCGCATGCTAAACGAACGAGTCCTAAGTTCTTGGTTGTGTTCAATTGCGTTACAATGATCATGAAAGCCACATAAATGGCAATCAGCCGCGTAATTGTAATCTCCACAGAAACGAACGATTGAGTAAATAGAATCTGAGCTAAGAATGATAAATAGATTATAGTATCTTATCCATCATAATTTGTATCACTATAAATTCTTTGCTAGAACAATACGCATCTTCATAGTGAATTTGTTACATGGGCGTAGCCATAAAAAATTTCGGAGGGGTTTTAACATTTCGAGGGGGTTTCCATTGAAAATCGTTGCAAAATCCAGGTTTTTTGTATTTTTCATGTAAAAGCATATAAAAATTTATCGGAAACTTATTTGGGGGTTTGAACCCGTAAAACCACCCCCTAAATACGCCCATGATTTGTTAGGAGAATGGGGTCGATGCCTTATAATGCATGTTGTAGCCTAACTCAGAGGAAGGAACCTGGCATAGTTCCAATCTCTAAACACGAGGGATTTTCGCCTAAGATATGTTCAGTTGTTATTCGAATCATCACGTGACTATAGCGAAACTGTTCAATCAGTTTATATTTATGATTTACTTACGACAAAGACTAATTGTTCTGTAATAATTTTCGGTGCTTCCGTCTAAAGGATTCTTGAACCTTCAGGTCCACATGGAGTCTTGTTGATAGTAGCGCTCTATAACTTTCTGTGGGTTACTCTTATTAATCGAAAAGACATCCCAGCCTGACTGACTGTGGCCCAGTCTGAGTGCATGCTAGTAGGTCTCGATTGATCGCTTAAACTCTGCAAAGCGTTTACGACTGACCCTGGCTTTGTTGGCTGTCTCGTAGGCAGATGTTGCGCTTTCGATTTCAATCAGGTAAGTCTGCTTCTCCTTATCGAACCTGATTAGACAACATAGACATCATTAGCACTAATTATGCATCCGACAATCAATCAATCAATCAATTTCGTTTATTCTTAACATCAAGTCGACAGGTCGCAACTTGTAAGAGGTAGCAAAAATTGTCTCAGCTCTGACAGTTAGCTATTAAATGGGTTGAACTAGCAAATATTGCAAGCACTTCGGATCTTTGTCGATCCTTTGATTTAAGGATGAGCCGATTATCCGTTCGGTAATCGGTTCGGACCGGATTTTGCACTAATCGGTATTAATCGGAATCGGCGATCCCAGACCATAAAATCCGTCGCCTGGGCTCTTCGTGTTTGCGGGACCTTGCCAGTGGTGACTCTTCTAGTCATCTGTTATTCGAGCAGTGTTCGTTTTCGACTGACTGTCTGGTCATATTGACTCTAACATCAGTTAGAATAGCTCAGGGAGCGCCTCTGAGTAGGAATCTTGAAAAGGCGCTATATAAATTTTTGGAATGAATGGAATGAACATAAGTGTTCGGCAACAGTGCATCAGATTACATATATTAGATTTAGAGCAGAATGTAAAGACAGAATGTAAAGACAGAATGTAAAGACAGAATGTAAAGACAGAATGTAAAGACAGAATGTAAAGACAGGTAGGGACAGAATGTAAAGACAGAATGTAAAGACATGTAAAGACAGCCAAGGGTTCGGTCAGAGTGTTGTCGTTCAGACTAAGACTGAGTTCATTCGATGTTGCATGACTCTCACTTGGATTTGCCTTTGTTGAGGGCATCAGTATGAGATGCGAGGTCGTTCAGAAGTTCCTGCACTCGTTTACGGAGACTGGCCTCAGAGGACTCGTGCTGAACGGTCAACAGTTCAAGGTCCTTCCTCAGCTTCAATACCTCCTGCTCTCGGCGTCGGCTCAGCTCGCTCTACCATAACCAAACATCAACGAACCATGAAGGACCGATTCAATCAATCAATCAATCAATCAATCAATACATCGATCAACTTACATGGCAAACGGACAAACGTGAATATCCCCAGTGCACTTTAAATGCCACTGTATTTGGTGACAATAAGAACTTCCATATCCTAATGATAATGTGCAGGCCTACATTATGTCGTACATGTATTGTAGACCATATGCGTTAATCAACTCATCGTTTTTCTTTGTTAAAAATCTCACACTCCTGAGTATTCTATTGCGTTATGTAATTCAAATTTCACTGACGATATTCACAAATATTTTCAGAGTTAATGCGTTTCATATTTTGTGTCTGTATAGCTCTTTTGTTTAGACTAACATTTGCCTTTTCTGCTGCGGGCGTAATACAATGCTCAATACGTATTCTTGTCATCATAATCGTGAAGTCCAAATTTCTAAAGTGTTACTCTAAAGTTAACCTGCTTATCTAAGACCTTTGATGATGATGGCCTCAGATATTTTGCTTACCTGGGCAGATGATTGACCGTCGGATTCTTCAAGGCGTTCCGTGATGATGTGCAACTCGTAGCTGGTTTCGGACAGTTCCTGTTCAGCCTACGAAGCAGAGCAAATGTTCGGCCGTCAACGGGAAATCTAACTAATTTATTAATTTAGCTATTATAATATTTTAAAGTGATACCAGACTAATGACAACCTTAAGAGCTATAGATATAAGTGAAGACAGGGAAACTCATAGAGCAACACAGAAAGAATGCTATAGGTCTGTCATATATTATATATATATATATATCTTCTTTAAGTTCTCTGCCCTTCGGCAGGTTCCAACTTCCAATGACGCCACTCTTCTCTGTGCTGTGCTTTTTCCTTTAATTCGCCTGTAT
Source organism: Aporrectodea caliginosa (assembly GCA_020284085.1). Lineage (NCBI taxonomy): Eukaryota > Metazoa > Annelida > Clitellata > Crassiclitellata > Lumbricidae > Aporrectodea > Aporrectodea caliginosa. The sequence goes on from JACEVL010000786.1 coordinate 669,173, forward strand.
CCGTCGACCATCCATCCCAGCATCATCTGCCTCGGTCTTCCCCTCCCTCTTTTCCCTACCATTCTCCCTTCTATGATTTCTTTCAGGAGGGAGTCTCCTCTTAATAAGTGCCCCACCTAGTTCTTCTGTCTTTCTCTTATTGTTGTTATTAGCGATCAGCCCTCGCCGGTATATGCGAGCCCAGAGACAAGGAGTCGGAAGGACGGACGGTGAAGGACATCGACGCTCGGAGATGCATGGTGTCTCGCTAAAAACACCGAGAGGAAGGCAGCGAGAAACCACCTCTCTAATTTCCCAAGAAACACTTACAATATATATATATATATATATACACACATTTATAGTAAAATGCAAATTAGATATTGTGAAATGCCTATTATATATATGTATATGCCTTTCACTGTATTCGTCTCTCTGTTTACTCAATAAACAGACAGAGAAAGTAGAGAAATAAGCAGACAGGTAGACATACAAACAGATAGACCTATAACTTACAGGAGGTCCTATTCATTTAACTCGCCATCCTTCAACCAGACACTGGATTTAGGACTTACCCGAAGTCTTCCTTGTCTCTCCTGTTCCAGTGCATCTTCCAGCTCTCTTATCCTGATCTACAAAAACATTAAAATGTTACATTTAAGAATACATACAGTTAGGTAGAAGAGTCGTAAGAACAAAGAAAGTATCAATGATATACATTATATATATATAAAGTATCATATATGCACACATATATACAGTGCTTTTTTTCTAGGAGAAAAGGTTCCGGAACTTAAAAATTCAGAAAAATTACAAGGGCATATTTTATGCTAATATATTTCTATTTCATATATATCAATATCAATAAACACTGAAAGCACTGAAATTATATTAAAGTATCTAAGTAAATTTAAATAATTTGTTATAAAAGATTAAAATTAACTAAATTATTTTTAATGGCTGAAAAAAGGTCCCGGAACGCCGTTCCGGCTGAAAAAAAGCACTGCATATATATATTTTATATACAGAACCGCTACTTGAAATGGCTACGATTAGCACAAATGTCAAGCAACAGAGGTCGCTCACAAATTATTATAATATCATATCTTTATCGATTTATATAATTATAAATACAATAATTATTCGAGAAAACAGGCATTTATGACCGGCGCGGTTACCACAGTCTCAAAGGCGCGCGCAGCAATCTCATAATACTTTACACGAAATGGGAAATTTCGATAAATTGAGTTGACGAGATACCTAATACTGTAATAATTAATTGCGTTGATAAGAAACTGAATGCTGTTAGGATTAATTGTATTGTATTGTATTGCATTGTATTGTATCTGGGCATTTATAAAGCGCCTCTACCAGTAATGACTATTCAGAGTTGATAAGAAGCTTAATACTGTTATGATTGAATGAGTTGTTCAGGAGCATGTTCTTCTTTTATTACAGATCCTTATATTTTACGTTGAAGTGTGTTGATCTTGCTATTATTGGACTTAATTAAGGCCGACGGATACATGCACTGAAACAGGGACGTCGTCGTTTACCTCCAGTCTGTTGGAGCTGGTGGGCGACATGCCACGGTAGACCTGATAGTTGCGAGTGACATACGTATCCAGATCTTCAGCCGATGGTACACCTGACGTCACCGTCCTACAACACACACGCACAAACATACGCAATGCGGTTATCCAATCAGATTCAGATTACACTTAAAGGCCTACACATGCATACTCAAAGGCCTACACATATTATATACTTATAGGCTATACTTATAGGCCCAAACATGCATACTCAAAGGCCTACACATATTATATACTTATAGGCTATACTTATAGGCCCAAACATGCATACTCAAAGGCCTACAGATATATACTAATAAGCTATACTTATAGGCCCAAACATGCATACTCAAAGGCCTACACATATATACTTATAGGCTATACTTATAGGCCCAAACATGCATACTCAAAGGCCTACACATGTCTACTTATAGACCTACACATATATACTTACTGGCCTACACATGCTTACTTATAGGCTTACACGTGTAAACTTATAGGTCTATATACACATGTATACTTAAAGGCTTATACATGAATACTCATAAGCCTAGTAGCCAACACATGCATACTTAAAGGCTTATATATATACATGTAAATACATTGTATTCGTAAGGATCGTTCTAGTTTATTCTAGGACTTTTGTCGTTGCTTTCTAAAGACCAGGTCTCTAAAATCGGGAACAGAGGTAAACGAAAGATCTTTGCGGAAATGACGTCGGAAGAGTTCCGACCTCGTCACACCTTCCACCTTCTGACTTAAGGGCATAGAAAAGGACAGAGGACAAAGACTGAATGGCCAGTCTACTCTCATCCGCTCTTAACAAATAAGATAATTACGGCAACGAAAATGACAACGACAACACTGGCGATGATGATGACAATGGTGACGGTGATTTTGAAGGCAATGGCGCAATATGTTTTTATTATATTAACCTAAATTACTTTGGTTCTCTGAGGGATAGTTAAGTTACGGCTACACAGACGACATAGGTATACAGTCAGGGACAGAAAGAAATGAATAAAATGGGATAAAGAAGGACACGCTGTAGGAGTGGAACTGGTGATCTGGCCTAGGCTCGTGTACATGGAAACAAATTTTGTCTTTGTGTCTGGTAGCCTATGCTATACAGGTAATTTAATCTGTGTTCAGCCTTTCAGATAATTATTGCTGTCGTTTGGTCCAATATTTTCTATGATCAGAAGGCACAATTCGTTGATTTTCAACTTTTTGGAAAATAAAATCTATGATTTTCTCTAAAGGATTTCTTCATTCTGTCTCACAGCGTGTCCATGCATTGTTTGGTGGCTACAGAAGTAATTCTAGAAGCACACAAAAATCCAGAACAAACACTTATTGGCGTCTGATAAAGCAGCTGCTAGTGCCATCTAACGGCAGCTGGGCGGCGCATCTTTCGTTTATCCATCGTCTGCTGTTGTGAGCCAAAGATAGCGGCGCCACCTATCGCTTGGTCGGTTGGTCGGCAGAGAAGTTACTTATCGTCTTGATATTTATGTGCTGCATGGCTTCGAGTGGATTCAACGGGCTGCATCCATTGCCACCCCCTTCCCCTCTCATCGTTCTATGTAGGGCACATTGATTCTACTATTGCTGATGCTGCTGCCGCTGCTGCTGCTCTTGTTTCATTGTTTAAACTCCACCTCTTCGAATCTTCAGTCTATATAATAATAATAAATAATATCTTTTCTTTAATAAGCGCCTGACAAACGCACTGCGCTGTACATTTACATGTTATGCAATTGAAACAATCTTAACTAGTTAACTACTAACAGAACAGACAGCCTGCAATACAACGGCGCTAATAGCAGCCTACAAAGCATATCCGCCCTACGGGGCTCGAACTCGGTACCTCTCGCACTCTACGCCAGCTGTTATCCAACGCGCCACCGGGCGCAGACTCTTTCGCGGTTCGTTCATATCAGATGCTTGGCCATGAATACATGGTCGTCATCGTCATCATCATCAACATTACGTTCTTTTTCTACATCATCATCGTATTTGTCGCTGTGATCATCATCGCCATTATTCATCTTCATCGTCATCACCAAACAGGCTTCTCTTAGCTGTTGCTTTTACTGGTGCATGCACGGACTTTTGGGAACATGTTTGGTTTTTGAAAGTGTCCTTGAACTTGCTTTGTATGACCTCGAAGAAGAAGGTACGTGTCAAGGGTTTAGGAGGCGAGTTTGTCTTCTTTCTCTGAGATTTGTTAGGCCTAGATTTTGACTAAATTTACAGTTTAAACTATCACTGGAACGTAAGTGTGCATCAAACAGATGTAGGCCTACGTTAACCCAGGCATGAAGTGTTATCAATTTCATTTTTCTTGCCATCTGCATATGAGTAACAGTGTAGGGTTAGCGCACGCATTAGGGCCTATAGCTGAGTTGGCCATATGCATTATGCCATGACATCCTTTGGACCCTTTTGAGAGCTTGTAAGCAATCCGCAAGAGTCGTAATTAAGTAATTAAATAATTAAACAATCAATCAATCAATTAAGTCGTTAATTTCTAAATAATAAGTTGCTAACTAATATTGCATCTAAACTAATGAAATGACTTCTATAGCGCCGTTTTCGTAATAATGCACAAGACATCAGTCGATGATCGTTTCATGTGAAATCGCAGTCAAACGCCATAATATAATCCGTCAGAGAAATCCAGTGATGGGCATTAAACTAATTTTTAGTTAAACTTCAACTGTTTTTCAACTAAAATAAAACAGTTCAACTAAAGTTGGCAACTGATTTTTCAAATAAGTTAACTAGACTAAAAACATTTAGTTACACTTTTTCCAACTTTTTAACTCTCTTTTTACAAACATTTTCACAATAACAGAGGTGAAGTGAACTGTAATAATGCACAGCGTCAATGACAATGCCACTTTCAAACTATGTGCACTAAATTAATAGTCCTACTACAGTTCTGCCAGAAAATAATGAAGACAGTTGCGAATGCAAACGATCGATGATGCATCATGAAAATCATTGAAATGCAATGCAGTTCACTTGACTTTGAGTAATAAAGAATCATTGTGGAAGATAGTTGCGCAGTTGTTGATTTCTTTAGTTAAACTTTCCAGTTAATAACTTAACTAAAAGGTATTAGTTAAACTTTGGTGTTAACCAAACAATTTTTCTCCACTTAAACTTCATCCTTAACTAAAAAAAAATAAGTCTAACTAAAAGTTTTCAACTTTTTAGTTAACTTTTGCCCATCACTGGAGAAACCTGGTGTATTAGCGGCCAAAAGCTTTATATTTTATCATGCTTAAAACCTTTTGGTAGTAATAGTCAAGTATGCAACATGTGCACGTAGGGCCTACATGAAGCGCCCAGGTAATCGAAAACACGCCAAGCCATCTGCTAAATATTAAAGACATCTTGTGCTTCAGTTATAATCGGCCTGGAAATGGTTACCTACTGGTTGCAAGAAATGGTTACGTAATGGTGACTACAATTTGTAACCTACTGGTGACGAGAAATGGTTACCTACTGGTGACTACAATTGGTAATCTACTGGTGACCAGAAATGGTTACCTTCTGACGGTACGTTTGACGATAGAAGAGGTTTCGCCGCTCGACATGTTTGCAGTTGTTGGAGCTTCTTAAGAATCGAATTCCGACCACCAACTCTAGAGAACGCAACGAGAAATCGCTCTGTGTTTCCGGTGAGCAACGACAACGACGATCGACCACGACGCGAGAGAGAGATGGACAGACGGGAAGACGAAGCGAGACTGACCGAGAACGCTTCGACGATCTCTAGCCTTCTTCTACCTGCGCTCAGCCGTTCGAAGCCAACACACGACTGACACGGAACAACGAGCGGACGGTTTAGACAAGCAGCTCCAGTGTCGGCCAATCCAGAAATACCTCGCCTAAGACCATCCGATCCGATCACGGTATTAATAGACAACAGCCCGTCCGTCCCACCGTCCGTCCGTCCGTCCGTCCGTCCGTCCGTCTCCCCAGTGCCGCCGCCGCCGTCGCTCGATTAAGGTGGAAATGGATCCGTCGACGGTTTTGGAAACGGCGAATCGAGGTATGTGTGTAGCCGCCATAGAAACGATCGTAGCACCTGAAAACAGGGACGGCTGGCTCCCAACAGCAGCAGCAGCAGCAGCAGCAGTGTCTGTGTTCGTGGTATGTGAAAGATGATACCATGGCGAAGGAAGAGGACACGCTTTTTGCCGATGAACTGCAACCACCGCCGTCGGCACCATTCCCTCTTTTCTCCCTCCACCGCTTTCCCTCAGTTTGGTCTCCTGTGGCCATCTCTAAAGAGACAGACCAAACAACGGTGTAAAGAAGCGCATGCGGGGAGGGGGAAGAGACAGGGACGAAGCTACTGGCTCACTGCTGGTACCCGCTGGTCTCAGACGATTCTTTGACATTAATGTGTTTTGTGGGTCGGTTACCTAATGGGATTTGCACCTGTAGGTATAGTAGGCTTCTGCAGCAGAATATATCTCCAAGTCATGTCAAAGTATCGACAAATATTCAGGACAACCTCTACTTGACAGCACCCTCATCAACAACAACAAAAATGACAACAATAATGATGGAACTAGTTTGGCGAATTCCAACTGTAACGCGTACGGTAATGTAGAAAGGCTGGAGACAACAAACGCGGGACAACACAAGAAATTTATGTTCAACAGAAGCGCTTCAGAGAAATTATCACAACGTGTTCGTGCGATACTGAACAACTTATTTCAATTTTTGTTCATGCTATACAAAAAGCGATTGGCCTCTGGCGCTACGCAGCCAATAGGGGGCCTATTATTAGGCCTATCTGCTCCTCCGAAGAAACATCCCGCTTCGGAAAATTCCTTAAGTCTGATCAGCTCGGCTTCCCGGCGCACAGAAATACGACTGAATGCGATCTGTATTAAACCTATTTAAGAGTTTAATTCGTGAGCTGCAGTGAGCAACGTGAACAAATTTAAGGTATCTCTGCATATCATGCATTTATCAGCTTTTTTTAATCGGAAGTGATGATAAATACAATCGATCTGGATCTGCTCAATATGTGTAGATTGATTTCTGGGTCGTACAAGGACCGTATGCTCGTTAGCGCATTAGCAACACTTTTAGCAGCCGAGGCAATAACTGCGCGCTCAGATGTTTATGAGATGCGATCGCAGTAGGTCTGTGTATCCAACCCACATGTTTGTATAATCTACAGGTGCAGGTGGTTTCGAGGTTATGCAGGGAAACGTGAGTAGGCCCCAATAGCCTTGGCTTGAATGGCAACTGCACAGGCCTGACTAAACGGTTGCTCGGTGGAGAAATGCGGTGGAAAATCTGGAAAAATGTTAGCGCATGAAGACATGTTTACTGCTCGACCTAGGATGAACCAGAGCCTCTACAGTCTACGCTAGACATAATACATGTGAGGAGAGATGCAGATAAATAGACAGGCAGGAGAAAGAGAGAGATAGACAGACACATAGAGAGAGAGAGAGAGAGAGAGAGAGAGAGAGAGAGAGAGAGAGAGAGAGAGAGAGAGAGAGAGAGAGAGAGAGAGAGAGAGACGCTGGTGAAAGACAAGGAGACGAATTTCAGGAAGCGTATGAGGGAAGACGGAGCCGGAAAATTTTTTACAGAATCGCCGGAACAGACCTGGAAGAGCTGGCATGATTTAAACATAGATATGTTTTAAAGGGCTCATGTATATTTCCACATGCCCAGCACTATATATTCGTTTAGCAATTAATGCATTTAGACTACAACAATGATGTGTAAAAGTTATTTAAGGATGAAGTTTAACTGGAGAAAAATAGTTTAGTTAAAACCAAAGTTTAACTAATATTTTTTAGTTATTAACTGAAAAGTTTAACTAAAATATCAGCAACTACGCAACTATCTTCCGCAATGATTGTCATGAGTAACTGGTTTTATTACTCAAGTTAAGTGAACTGTATTGCATTGCACGATGCATCATCGTTTGCATTATTCTTTCTTCACGATTTTCTGGTATAACTGCAGTAGGACTTAAATTTTAGTCTAGTGCACATTACATAGTTTGAAAGTCAAATTGTCATTGATGCTGTGCATTACAGTTCACTTAACCTCTGTTATTGTGAAAATGTTTGTAAAAAGTTTGTTAAAACGTTGGATAAAATTTAACTAACTATTTTAGTTTTGTTACCTTATTTACAAAATCAGTTGCCAACTTTAGTTAAACTGTTTTATTTTAGTTGAAAATAGTTGAAGTTTAACTTTTAAAAATCACTGGACTTCACGCAAAACCAACTCTCAATGTGACACAGTAAAATGCATGCGTGGGCTGACAATACAGTGTGCTTTATGGGTTCGACAGTTAGATGATCTTAATTGGAAATGATCTTAAACCCTGCAATCGCTGTTGACAAATATATAATTATTGCGCTGTATAACAATTATGTAGGATTGCGCAACTAAACTGAAAACAACAGGTGATTGTTTCTAGACAAAAACAGGTTGTTATTTCTGGACGCCCAGACATGTAGGCCCCTATATATTATTACGTAGTCAAAAATATGACTGAGACTGCCAGGCCTTAAGATTAAGCCTATATGTGACTTGAGAATGTAGCGAAAGATGAAGTAGCTATTCCCTGCCGCATACCCCGCAAATTTGTTGCAGGTGTGCATACCTAAATGCAATTAATAATAATTACTGGTCTAGAACGGTTCTAGTTATTTCGGTGCGGCTTATATATGTAACCTAATCTTAATATGAAACGGTGGCGCCAGACATGCACCCAACGGTCTAAGGCTCCTCCCAGAAATACACGATCCATGCAGTTCTTCAATTATGCTATGTCTGTCATCCCAAGAATTGCATTTCTCTTGTAAGCCTTGAACTAATCTTGCAAAACGTACATAGTTCAGCCACATAATACTTTACTGGTAGGCCTAATTTTCGAGAATGGGATACACCATATATGAACTCCCAAAAAAAGATGACCACAATTTCATCTCTAGGGTTCTATATCGTACCATTCGGGATGTTAAGTTTTAACTCTCAATCCTGACTATAGGCATAAACTTATAGTTTTTAATTTCATTACTTTCATTATCTCATGTAAACAAGTTGCGGTATGTCAACTTTGTATCTTAATAATAAACGAAATCTATACCATTATCCAATCTTTCTCTATTAATCGCGGTTTTCGCGTTTTCCGGCACACTACGTGATTAAAACTTCCTTGTTGGGAGGAGGAATTGTCGATTTACCGTGTGCTATATTTTGATTAAAATATAAATACCTCGGTCATTTCTCAGCCAATAAGCATTGGTTAATTCTGTCACATAACTGGATGGTCACAGACACAATACCTGCTGCAACTTGTCTCCAGTCATCACACAATATTTCTTTTTCGACAAGAGCAAAATGAAATAATCGCGGGCTTCATGCAGAGAAAACTACTTTCATAGTAAAAATTATATTGCATTACAAATTATTTGCATTTATACAACTAAGCAGTAACACTGCGGTATATATATTTTATTAGCTATTCATAACTGCCTTGATAATGATAGGCCTACATGTCTTTTTACGCTTCATACTATATAATGTCAATCAATCAATCAATCAATTTCATTATCTCTGCTCTAACATTTAGTTACTAAAGAAGAATTAGGCTAGTGGCAATGTTAGTTAGGGCGACAAACGAGGTAGCTAATATGGTATAAACCGGAGATAATGTATTTAGTAGATATTTTTAAATAATACACGTGATATGAAATTGCGATCGTCCTTGGTTGAAACCGTGTGGCCTCGGTCTTAGCTCATAACGGAGGTGGGGGCGGCTTGGAGGAAAGAGTGAACATGGCTTTCATTAGCGTTAATAGCCGCGAATAATCGTAAAAGTGTGCAAAAGGCGCGACCTCTAAACATAGTTCAATCTGTCCAAATTTTTGCATACAGGGTTATCTTTTCATGTGTAACAAGGGCAGCCTTGTGGAGCTAAACATTTCCAACTTTTGTTATTTTGGGCCACTCTACTGCGCATGGCTTTCGAGTTACTGGTACGCTTTAGAAAGTTGATGTTTACGATTTCTTTGCGCGCACTGAGTGAGTTCTAAGCCATTTTCTGTGCACTAAAGTTTGGCGAAAAATTGCCAAAATTTGTTTCTCTATTGAACCTGAATAGCTGCTGAATTGTGAGCGGCACTATATAAATGTTCGGTTACAATTACAATTACATGTACAATTAGTTAACACCCTAGGCTAATTAGCCTTGCTCGTCTAAAACCCAATGCATGGCTGTCTAATCAGCTGTGCTATTGTTCTGTGATCCTCATAATTATCTGAGTCTGTATTAACAGAGGCGTTTCCTTTGTCACATCCATGACGAGCGTGAAGCTGGAGGTAAACGATGCACTGCATCTGCACTGCACTGCATGTTCTTATGAGTTCTGCAATCGCCTTTTGTTGCGCATGACCATAATTGTCATCTAAGGGGAAACTGACGACCTGTTAATAGTTCACATGCACGAGGGCGTTAGCGCAGGTACCAGAAGACCTGCATTGCCCTAACTCGCAAACCTTTCCCCAGCTAGGTGCGTGGCTCCATATCCCATATATTTAGTTATTAAGGTAATCTACATAGCGCCACCCAGCTATTCAGAGGAGCTCTCTGCGCTAGCCTAACTGATGTTAAATGTATTTAAGAACAAAAATATAGTTAGTAAACAAAATGGTGTACAGGCAACCAGAAGTCACCAATGGTGGGCCCACGCATGCACGTGGAACCCAGCCAACGTATTTCCATCTAAAGTTGGCAGCTGGCATCATGTTCAGAAGACCTAGGTGCGTCGATAGTGTTGAGCGACGACAAGCGGTAGGTTCCGCTATACACGGCAACGCCACCGTCCAACATTGGTAGAAGATGACGCACGTAGTCCAGCTATCCATCGAGCCTCCGGTTGCACGTTGAAGTCTTCAGGTTTCTGTGAGGTTTTCTGATATACTAAAACAAACCCTCATTTATTACACAACTCTAATGACAGCAGTAGTTCTAACCCAGTCACGTCTATTTGGAGTGGTTCAGTCTGCAAGAACAGAAGTTTAAGATAGCGGGCCTAAGAGTTAATGCCAGGTGCCCAAAACTTCAAAAGCGTTTTGTAAGAGTTTGCTTTGAGAACTTTTTTTATTAATTCATTTCATTAATTCATTTCAGGAATTTATATAACGCCCCTTCAGGAAGCCTACTCATAGGCACTCCCAATCCAACCACGGTTATACAAATTAGTCTTAAGGAGCCTGTAGAACGTAGATGAATGATACCTACGTAGCAGGCGTATCTCCAACGGGAGGCCATTCCAGACAGAAGGACCTTTATACAACTGAGAAAGAACGACGCTGACAGGTTGAGGTTCTAGCAAGAGGTACCAAAGCTCCTCGCTAGAGGCAGAGCGAAGGGCTCTGCGAGCTATAGCACATCAGATACAGGACCACAGAGCTCACGTAGATAGGTCGGATCATAGTTAAGGAGGCATCGCCAAACCAGCGCAGCGATTCTGTACTCGAAGCACTGCGAGACAGGGCAGTCGTTGTTAATTATGATCATGAAAGGGTCTTTGTAAATAATGAGCTAGAAATAGATAATGTAAAAAAAACAAAAATATGAACTATGTTTTTGTCAAATTACTTGCTAACGAATTTGTGACAAACAGCATGACTTGTAAGTAACTTTTCCTTTTAGTTAGCCTATTATCCTACAGATTTAATCATGTTCAATCTTGTTAATAAACCGCGCTATTAAATCCGTCCAAGACAGAGTTTTGTTTACTGCATCGCAGTGGCTCAAACAGTGTGTAGTCTAACGTTTAGCTATACATAAGCCTACATCTTGGTGAGTCAGTAATTGAGAGCACAAACTAAGCAAGTAATTTAGATTTGGAAATTGATTCCTCTATGTGTTTAACAAATCATGTAAATTCCTCCAGTAAATCTTCTCATTTCCATCTTCGAGACTTTCGTGGAAGTAGACGCCTATTTCAAAGGCTACACGAATACGTGTTGCTGGCTAATAGGCTACACTCGTTTCCTGTCGTCTTGATTATTGTAACGCCCTTCATTTTGATGTCACAGAAGCAAATAACTTGAAAAAGGCTGTTAAGAACTCATTGGCTAGGGTTATTAAAAGTATCTTTCTATTTTCTAACTGTGGTCACATTATAACAAATGTTAACTCATGGCATCGGCGACGCTGTGTAGAATTACTTTCAAAATTGGTGTGATTGCCCAGAAGACACTGCTGCTGGTCAACTACAGAACCTGAAACATATGCTTAGGCTTACCTCTCAGACGAGATATCATCAATACACTTTAGCTAATTCTGTTATCATAGATCTCTGGTCAATGCTTTACTTCGCAGTAGGATGCAGTTTCTGTTGTTGCTCTAAGGCTTAGGAATGCACTTCCACAATCTGGTCGCTCTGCTCTGTCTTTCGTATCTTTCCCTTCTCCACTTAACACGGTTTTTGTTCCATCTTATCCTCGTCATTTACGCAGCCTTTCCACCTTGCTAGTCGTATCCTTTGAATTGACTGGAAAACGATTCTGTTTTTGGAGTGAGAGTTCCAATTTAGGGCGGGGAGATAGTTGAATTGTAACACGCTGGCACGAAGATCACAAGGACGCGGGTTCGATACCCGTTAGCTCAAAAGGTAAACCCAGCCTTCCATTCGCTAGGTGGCGTTGGTAACACGAGCAGTAGGGCAGATGGGTGCCTTGCAGGCTGCCATACAGTTAAATTCGACTCCTGTTAAACTTAATTGTTATCGTCTGTTACTATAGACTATGTCATGTAATCTTACTGCGTGCTTCTCAGTTTGAATTGATAGCCTAGATAAAAATCACCTGTTCTTTGTTCATTTCTCACAGAGTGAAATATTCTATCCTATCAAACCGACGCCGATTCCTGTAGGCTATATATCCGGTGGTACCTCGCACCAGAACAGCTTTGAACTCTGGCGCTGTCTCGACATCGCTGCAATTCGCTGCAGCCCAGTTCTGTTGGTTTGTTGCTGTTTAACGCCGCCCTCCTCCTTTATACAGGCTTCTAATCGTAATCTCCAAACTTCTAAAGCGCCACTCGAAAGCCAAGCGCAGGGCACCAGCTTATTCACGAGCGCTGCATCTAGTCAGAAGGGTTGTCCAAAAGAGTAGTCTGAGGGAGGTCCGAGTCCGGTTTCCAGAGGATCAGAGAGGGCACAGCAGATGTTAAGTTGGGTGTCTTTTAGTACGAGTATTGGAGAGTACAGTATCAGATGAGACAGGGTAATTAAGAGTTCTTGAAAAGGAGAGACTTTAGTTTCGAGTGGAAATCCTTGGGGTGATGGATAGAGGAGCCTGATGCAGATGATGGTGGGTGATTGGCGATGATGGTTGAGGAACCGAAAAAGTGCGGAATTCAGGAGGGACTGGCACTAGAAGAGTAGGTCTAGCTACTTACGGACAGTGGCGGAGTTTGTCCAGTTCTATCTGCTCTGCCAATTCTCTTTAATGGCGTTCCGGTCTAAACTCAAACCTCTCCTGAACCTGCTTCAACTTGTTTACCAACTACAGCATTAACTTATTCAGCTGAACTTCTGCAAAGGATGATTATGGACTCTGGGTCTCACTTCATTGATTGCCTTGTGCATCGATCGTGTAAAAGGGACTACGTAGATTCTCATGATCAGACGCACCAGCAGTTTGGTTTTAAATCCTTGGTGCTTCATATTTGTTGTTTTACTTGCCTCTGAGAGCCACGTCGTTTATCGGGTCCGCATCTGGGCCGGCGAACATTTAGTATCTGGGTGCGTATACGCTCACTGGCGTGATGCACACCTGGATTTCTCCGTTATACTATATATATAATTTAAATCATACAGCCGTTTCTAATCTAATCTAATCTGAACATTTGTAAAGCGCTTCTTACAGCAGAGCTATATTCAGAAGCGCTCTCAGCGTGACAGGCCCGAGAAAAGAGAAAGGTCTTTAAGCAGCGGAGAGATGCCAGTGAAATCCCCTCCAGAATCCTGCTACAAATTGCAGGGGGAAGGTCATTCCATATGGAATGACCCACTACAGCGAAAGCCCGATATGCTGGGTTAATGCTCGAGGTTCGCGACCGAGGTACGAAAAGATCAAGCCGGTCAGCAGAACGAAGAGGGCGAGAAGAACGTGCAGACATTAACTCACAGACTTATATATATAATTTAAATCATACAGCCGTTTACAGAGGTGCGGCCCCAATTCCCCAAACGAATTTCGGCCGGATTCCCGAAATTGATTTTCTAAGTTCGACCCAAATGAATATAGGATATAATTAACAAATAAACAGTTGAATAGACAGTATAACTTATCGATATTGTATTGTATTGTATTTGATCATTTATAAAGCGCTTCTCATAGCATAGGCTAAGCCTTTCAGAAGCGCTCCCAGTGCGAGGTACTCCGAAGAAAAAGGAAGGTTTTAAGGTGACAGAAAGAGGTTGAGATGCTACTAGAGAGGATTGTAGAGCGTAGAGAAGGAGGAAGTCGATTCCATAGAGAGGACCTATGCACACAAAGGATCTGGATTAAGCCATTGTGGTCCTAACACGGGGAGCAAAAAGGTCAAGCCGGTCAGAGGATCTGAGAGGACGCTTTGACATGGCAGAGATCTCGAGGGGGCGAAGAATTACATCAAGGTCATGCTAGGTCTATGTCATGTTTATAATTTAACTCTTAATAGCTTTCTGGAGTTCGGCCGCTTTCTAGAAAACTGTTTTCGGGAAATCGGGCTTTTGGGCAGTTTTAGGGTGTTTGCGGATTCGGGATTTCGGGTTGACCTCCTTAACAGTCATTCGATTTCACCTTAATTTGCATTATATTTACTTTAACATTTTCTGTTTTTCAACCAGAATTAATCGTGGGCTGGCTAATCGATCTCATTATAGCCTAAGCATTCTATACAAATAATTGAACTTCTATAGAGCTTCAATCTTGATACACCAGGTAGGCGTACGTATACGTCGATGGTTATTGCCATCGACGTAGGCCCAATATTGCCAATTGAACCGTAGTTCATAGCAAGCAATTGGAATCGTTCGTTCAATATGGTGCGTCTCAGCATTAGCGGTCATCAATTTAGTAGCCTACGTACGCATCGAGGGGGAGGGGTAACCCAAATGCATCTGATTGCGTATGCTTGAGTACGCTTAGGAAGGGGTGGGGGTAAACCCCGATAATACTGTACGTCTATATTGGCCTTCCTTCAAATGAGTGTCTGTATTGGTCTTCCTTCAAATGAGTCACAGTTCAGCAATCAGGCAATTAATAGGACTAAGTAGGGTTGTGGGAAAGGATAATACACTTGAATGCCCATTACCTCTGACTGCTATTAACTGTCTTGCAGCTGTGCACTGAGTCCCAACAGTTTGGCCGGTCAGTTTGACAGTCAGGATATAGACCGTTAGGATTCGGGGGGGGGGGTTGCGCGCAGTGGTTAAAGTGGGGTTGAGCAGTGAGAGGCTGAAGAAGCGTTTTATTGTAGAGCATGTGTTATACGTTCATTGCATGGCGAGCAGTGGGAACGCAAGCAAACAATTTCGAGAGCAGTGGGAACGCCGTTCCCACACCACTTTAAACCCTGGTTGCGCGCAAGCGTACGTACGCAGATGGGGTCCTAAAAGTACACATCCGTAATTTTGCGTACGTATTAAATGGAAGGCCCTTAGAAATTGAAGACAATAACTACAGGCCTGCTATAGACAATGTTAGCCTATACCCCTCCAGGGTACTGTCCGACAACAGTGGTCGTTGTAGAGGCATAAATGTGGAAAATCTGTAGAGTCTTCATTCAAGCACAATAGCAGCACTATCTGTATTATCTTCATGGTACATAGACAGTTGCTCTGTGATCACCAAAACTTCCCTCTCATGACCTTAGGCTAAATAACGGCCTGCAAAAAACAATTTAGGCGTATTTTATGGCCTTCATACTATTGCCTGATCACATCAAACACTAACCTGAAACACACCGCCCGTTGTACTTCTGAAGACAACACAGACAACCAGAGGAAAGAAGCTCTAAACAAACTGATCGAGATTCGTTGCCAGTGGCAGAACCAGAAACTAACTGAAACGCAACAACTGACTGACTTTCAACTTTTACGCAGCACTGCTAAGTAAAGTCGAATGAATTCTTTTAAGTATCTCTTTTTCACTGGTAGGGTGATTACAGAGACTAAAGATAGCAAAAGCCAGCCAGTTGTCTGTATGTCTGTCTGTCTGTCTGTCTGTGTTACTTGTGCAATTAGGTTCTAAAGCACAAAACAAAATTAGCATTTTATTGGCCAAAGAATCATGTTTGGACACCTCAAAACAAGACAAAATAAAGCGTTCGATTGACATCTGACTTAAACAACAAACACACACACACACACACACACACACACACACACGTACATACACTGTAATTATTATGCAGGTTTCATGATTGAAGCCAAAGTGAAATTTGAAACACAAATAAAAAGGCAATGCACTGATTGATCATCGTTCATCCTTTTAAATTAGCTGTAGATCATCATCATCTTTATTACGCCTAGATTAACATCGCTGCACATAAAGATTAACACTGTAATTATACCCAACACTGAAATGAATACACCGGGTTGCATCTGACCAGTCAGAAATTTTAGAATATTTCGTCATATTCAAAATGAGTGAGCTGCTATAGGCCATGTCTTGCATGTCAAAGAACACAATAAACCAGTCTCATCAACAAAACCAACTTCCAGTATTAAGAATACAAATAAATTCTAAACCCTATCAAGTTAACCTGAAAACAGTTAAAATTTTAAAAGTGCCATGTGAATTTGTCATTCGAATCTGATTACAATACACTGTTTCATGGTCTAGATGGCATTAATAAATTTAATAAATACTTTAATTATAAGTTATCAGTGCCATAGAAACATACTTAGATGAGATACATATTAAATAGATTAAATCACAAACTATTAGTTAGTAGTAATCAATTACAACACATGAAACAGTCAGTTAATAGCACATTTACTGCTTGACTTGGTCAGCTATAGTACAACACAATACAAATGAAAATTTATTGTGCGCTTTAACAAGACAGGTCTTGCACAAGAGCGCATTTTGCTACACTCCTAGTCATAGTGCAATGTGAATAGATTGTCTTGTGAATAGTAGTGACAGACAGACAGCATTAGTAGTCAAGGTGCAACACCGGAATTAGGATTTTTTGCAGTTGAAATTATGCCAAATTAAAACATATTATTAGAACAAAAAACATGAAAATGTGTTTCGTTTCGCCACCCAGCAGCATAATTCTTAATTTAGCGCTAGACACACCGGGATTCAAATCTCATTCACGGAAATTAAGAAAACCCCAGTTTACTTGCCATCTGAAATTATAAAAGCCGGCTTTTTAATTGTAACTTAGCATATTTTGGGTGCATATTGAAGCAAACAAATTATACAGGCCAAACAATGACAACAGTATAGTCAAGACATATTATACAGAAACATAAAAACAAATTTGCATTAACTTGGAATTCAAATGGCAAATTCCTCCTACTTCTTTAATCCAATGCTTTTAAACATAGGAAGGCCATCATAGGTTATTTGAGATCACCCTAATATTGTTAATGGAGGTCTTGGGTCATACTTCAAAATGCACCTCTGAGCAAATGTAACAGTGCATTATCGAATGCACGGTTGCACTGTATTGCAGTGTTCACGTATTACACATGCTGCTGACTTCAGCCACAACAGATTAGGTGCACGCAATCATAGTTCACATGTACACATCAGCCTGCCTTTAACCCTTTAAAGACGAGCTACCTATGGTTTCCCATAAATTTTAGTACATGCTCGTCGTTAAAGGGTTAACACTGGCCTAACTACCCGTTCATCTCAACCACACGTTACCCAAACAGCTTCCTCAAACAGTCCAATTCAACAACCACTGGCCAACCAGAATCACCTACATCTGACCAAATAACAGTCAACAGCCTCTTCAACAAATACAAAAGCTATAATTAAGAACGATAAGACGTAACTTTAATTAAAAAAGGTCACATGTGTGATTAGTTTTAATGCACCGTATATTCTACTAAGCACTGCACATACAATAAACTGCTAGTGGGCATTGACCACAACTGTATAAATAAAACAGTGCATCGTTAAGCAAAACAATTATTTAATAAACAATCAATTTCCTAAACTACTGAAGATCAGAACTATCGGCATGGCTACACAGCTTGAAAATCCACACCCGACTGTGACTCGTAATGCCACCACAGTGAAATATCATTTCATTCTCAGTTCAAAAAGTAATTAACAAGTAGTCCTAAGCATATGCTCAGGCTCTGAATTTCAAATCTAAAAGACAAAAGCAGTGTAAATGTTATTATGCCTCTGATGAATCTGCCTAAAGTATAAGAAAGGCTCAGACTTAGACTATGAAAAAGTCCTGGTCGTCTGATGCCTCTCCGTAAAGTACAACAGCAGTCCTACAGTGTACCTTAGATAACTACAAACAAAGAGTACATGAAATGCATTTAACAATCACATCCAGATGTATTTATTATGAAAACTACTATAATTCCAAATACCCCTGAATATTAATGTTTCCAAATTCAATTAATTCATGCCTCCTATTTTAAGCAGTCTTGAAATTTAGCCTACCAGCAATCTGTCCTGAACCTCTCCAAATCACCAACACAGAGCAACAAATTTTAAGATCCCTGATGACATACTACAGGCATGATACAAGCTATACAGCCACAAGAAACCCTTTTAGTGATGTGAGCGTGAAATATTTCATTTGAAATATTTCATTTCTGACAGTTTTTTTTTAAATATTTCAATGACAAAAAAAAAACATGTTTTTTTAAAGTATTGGATGCACACAAATTGACAATGTCTTGAGTTGGACCAGTTTGTGCTGTTCCAATGACATGGTGCTGTTCCAAAGATATGTCTGACTGATAGTACTATTTATGTTTGTGTTCTAAGTTCTATTCTTAGAACTTTTTGTAAAATTTTGTTCGCCGGATTATTATTGAGTCTAGTTGACATAGTATTTGTGATTTATAATTTGTCTTGTAAAGTCACTAAAGTGTTTCGAATTCTATACGATTGACTGTGTCCTAGGCTAGCAGAATTTAGTTAAAATCACATTTATGACAAAACAAGTGATTAATAATAAATGAACAATAACATCTACTTTATTAGATCAAACTGTAATTTGTGACATTTGGTGAATAAAATATGTTTTTCAACATATAATGTAACTCTCATAAAAGTCATTCTTAAAAACAGGTAATTAGAAATAAATTGAGTATCTCGAGGATGGTCATCACTAACACAATAATGCGTATAATATGTAATATGAGAGAAATAAATAAACTGTTATTATGGTTGTAATTAGTTGTAAAATGTAAAGAAAAAAATAATTTCAAATGTTTCAAAGAAAACTGAAATATTTCAAATAAAACTGAAATATTTCATTGAAATATTTCAACGCCAAAAAAAACATGTTTTTTTACATCTCTAAACCCTTTCACTATAGGTAGAATCGTTCAACAAGGAATTGAACATCTGGATTAATTCATGCAAATTCAAACACAGTGCAACACCAAAGGGCCAAACTGTCATACAACTTGGCCATCAGACCAGTACTTCTAACATCAATAGAACAATAGTCAAGAATTTAAATCATGACATACTGAACCAGTAAAATAAAATATGCAATTTTTCAATTTAATAAAGCTCTAACTTTTAGTGATGCTTTACAAAAATAACTTTTGAAATTTCCTTTCAGATAACATGAAGTAGTGAAACAGAAAATGTCACAGCAACAGATATAAATTCACGGCAACAAATATAAATGAAGTCACAAAACAAACCAAAATTTAAATAAACTTGATGAGACCAAATATATTATTATCAGTTTATACAGTATATTAAAATTACATATACAACATTAAGAACAAAATCACTTAAATATTAGAGTAAATAATTTTATTCCTATAGTCATACTAAATCAATAGTAATTGCTATTACTACTACTGAACTGCCCTTAGAATATGAATCTATCTCAAACTGGTAAATTGTAATTGTAGCCGTAAAACACATCGTGTTATAAACACGTAATTAATGTTTTCCAGTAAAAAGTACAGACACAGTCGCTAGCCAGTGATGTGGAAAGCATAACCAATTGTACAGTCTATAATACATATTTACAGTTAGTTACAAGATATCTCGACCAACAGAAGTCAGATTCTTTATCTTGTTTGCCTTTGCACAAGAAAGTATAGGCTTTAAATGATCTAAATGCATCCTTAATTCCCAAAACTAGAAGGAATTTTGTTTTGCCCCATACAACAGCAACAGGACTGTGCAGATAAAAAACAATTCGCAGAAACTGTGAAGAAACACGCAACCTTGCACAGGCAGGTTTATCAGGTACATTTGAAGTGGAGATAATCTTCCTGATTATTAATGCATTACATGGTATTCAAAATATGATGTGGTTTTCTACCTTATAAACAAGACATGATTTTTGTAATTTCAATTGATCATGAATAATTTTATCATAAATAATATCAATGGCATCGAATATACTCCAATTAATTACCCTATAAATTAATCTCCTAACATATAATTTGCAATATCATGTTCAATCTGGATAAAATCATTTCTAATCACTAATTATATTAATAATTCTGTATACGATAGATAACACCTGCTCTGTTAGTAACACAACAGCTGCTGCAATTGGTCATAAATTTTGGTACAATACTTCCATAGACTTCTTCGAGTTGCAAACAACTGTCTCGGGGTCAACCTGATAAAAGGCCATTAAAATACATGTGCATGGGGTGCAATATCATCACACTTTATATTTATGCTTGTGAATATTCGTGCTCATACAAATAAATGCCAGGACTGGCCTATATTGTTTCTTCAAACCCGTGAAGGTAATGTTTTCATGAGGGACATTATTTCCAAAAGATGCTTTCTCAGTGGCAAGGTCCAGACTGCAATCATTCCATCTGCCTGCTGCTTACACAGATCCTTCTTGACAGGTTGATTTAGTCACTCTCTATTGGTTGCATCACAACAAGGCCCACTTCTCATCATAAACCATCAACCCATCATAACTTTTCCTTTTAAAGCTTATTTATAAAGAAATATCAACTAAACTGCAACTACTAATAATCAGCTGGATCTATTGTTTCCTGTGTCGTCTTTTGAAAATGTTTGAATCAACAAATCAAGCTGATGTTCAATGTACTGGACAGATATACTTGACAATATCCATCCACTCTTAAACAGTGCATATGCCAGTATTTTGCTGATATTGTGCCAACCTAATACACCATCATGTCTGCTTTTTGTATTAAAAAGGTTTCATCACTCACTGAATTCATCATCTTTGCCACTGCTGACACTGCCAATCGACTGAAGTTAACTAGCAACACCCATCGAAGAGAGCCAAGCACACCACTCATGACCTCAGCCATTAGTAACTTTCAAAATAGGGAAGCATAATAGAAAACTAAAAAGAACTGTCTTAAAAACTTGAGAAAATTTTCAACACACATTTCTGTACAATTCAACTGCATAAACCCAAGCTAGCTCCAGATATTTGCCTAGATTTTTAACAAGCTTACACTGAAAGCTAAAGGGAAGTGATAAAAGGAAAGTTGTAATTAGTAATTTCTATCCCACTGGTGTCTAATACATGAGGCACTAACCAATGGCACACCAAACCCAAGCCATAATCAGCTTCTTATCAAAGTTCCAGTCACTGCACCACCAGAGATATGACAACCATTTAATAAATGAACACCTCAGAAATTTAAACACCTCCTTAACAGTCATTCAACAAGTTTCAAGATATGCTGTCATTCGGTCAGCATGCAACCTTGTTCCACACCCTACAGAGCTTCTTCTCATCACCACAGCCTCATCCTCAAATTCATCACTCTGAATTCACAGCACTGTACATCTTCAACTGTCTGTTCATCATTCCTTTGTCCTCGACAGTCCACTCAGCAGCAAGACAATAACCCACGAACAGTTCTTCCTACTTTAAGGACTGAGCACAACAACTTTGCACAGTTCGGCCATATGCCTAACCAGTGGCATTCAGTTTGACGGCAATGTCTTAATTTCAATTAAATTCAGGCAGGTAAGGTCAGATTAAGACTTTATCTCCATGTGCTTTCAGATGCTGTCTACCCAATCGCCTTGATCCAAAGGTCATAATCCCCTACTAGATACTTGCCCTGATTTAGACTAAAACCTCTTCTTTTGTGCAAAGCAGTATCTGTCAAACAGTGCAAAGGTGGCAAATGGATAACAACAGTCTGACTGACATATCACTGACTGCCATGTAGTGAAACAGTCTACAACAATCAGACATCTCAAATCCAGAACTTTCAATTACAACTGGATTAATCATTAATGTCCAAGATAAGGAGAGAAAGGCAAACTGAATATTAAAGTAAGCAACTTTTAGTGAGAGATGAGTACAAGTAATGTACAGAACTCTCCCCAACAAGCACAAAGCAAAATGAAGAGGAGCAAAAGAAGACATCGCTAAGAGTATTGCTGTCCGGCATTCGAGTCCTGGCGACCAGTCATCAGCGACTGCATTTCAGTTCCCCCCGACGACTCCGCGCTCTTAACTCGTCGAACCGATGACAGATGTAGGTAAGCATGATCTGCGCTGCTTGCACTTGGTGCCTGATCTCTGCAGTCGGCACTGCTGCTGATCGACCGCCGCGACTCGCCCGACGAAGACAGCTGATGCGGCTCTGACCTACCAGACTCAGTAGCTGGATTTTCCAGGAGGTGGTCGTATGAGGAAAGTTCTTCTGATGCACCAGTCTCCACTTCAGAGTCAGCGTCACAGACAGGTGGGTGACATGTCATGCTGTGGTACTCGATCTGTGCCAGCTGGAAGCGAACAATCTCAACTCCATCCGAGTCAAAGTCGCGAGCGCTGTCTGGTGGGATGAACTCCGAGTAGCCAAACGATGTGCTAGCAACTTCAGCTTCTATGTTCATGGTGCTGTCTTGACTTCGATAAACCTAAAAATAAGAGAACTGTCTTACTCTTCTAGTTTGATTGATGCCTGACTTTAAACTGAGCTTGAAAGTGTCCTTAGCAATTGAGATGCAAGACACAATCACTAGATTAGGTTTGAACACTGTAAAAACTAAGAGGCAAAGATGAAAACAGAATCTTATAATATAAAGCGAAGTCTGTTTACGTTTTCCTTCCGTTTGTTTGTTTGTATGTTTGTTTGTCCGCATCTAAAGGCTCCGAAACGGAACGCTTTAGCGATGTAAAAAATTTTACAAAACATTATTACGCCACGTCATGATCAACGCGACTATTTTCAGCTCGCAATTTTATTTAAACGCCGATATATGGACATTTTAAATTATTTCCAACTGTTTCGACGAGGCTATTTTAATTATACAGGCCATAGTATGGCCATTTGTTCACGTCACGCATGCTAATTATGTAATCTTACGTCACGCGGCCTTAATTTTAAAATCAGGCGGTTTCATTAAAAGACGCGGGTCGCTCCGAAAAATTACAATCGCAATAACAGCCGAACTTCGTCTATTATAATTATTTAGCCCGGGGAACAAATAATAGCCTACGTCTGTAATAGAAAATAGGTTATAGAAAAACGACCGAGCTTAGTCTATTATAATTATTTAGCCCGGGGAACAAATAATAAGCCTATATAAGGTAGAGATAACCCGTGCAGTACACGGGCAAAGCAACTACTATCACCTCTAAATATCGTTTCCGTTCAGATATAGGCCTATGGACATGTTCTTAAATATTTGAAGCCCATCATCAAATATAATAATTAAGTAAGTAAGTAGCTTTTTATTTGCAGCCGTGACATATTACGCCTGGGAAAAACCCGGGCGAACGCCGGGTAAAAACTGCTAGTACTAAATAAAATGGTTAATAATTGGTTATTCAGATTTTTGTTCAGTTTGGAGCCTACAATAGTTACATGCAGACCCTTAGCCAGCCACCCATCCACCCATCGTTTGGACAAGTGGAAATTATTTTGGATGGGCATAAATTGTGCATGGACATGATTGGATGGGTTGTCGGAAAAAATGATTAAAAAATACTTTGTGCTAAATGTGACAATATATGTAATCCATTCCTCCCTTCATCTGAAGTTAACAGATTGTTGTTTGTCACTGTATGTAAAACAAACAAACTGTTACAAATGTGATCAAAACTCAAAAGTCATTGCCGTCAGACTTGTCGGGTCGCGCCGTCAGTCGTTTACGACTTCGTACAATCACGGTGTCGGGCGGTTACGACTTCGAACGCTTTTGGATGCCCTACTCTTTATTTCTGGCTAAAGGCCTGGTTACACGTATAATCTTATTTTGTGGATTTGTACTAGCATTCGACAGCCATCAGTAGAAAGGTTATCACTGTTGCTAATTATTGCTTTGTAACTCCTTCAACACCACAGACCCAGATACATGTGGTGCACCTCACAACACCGACCCCATCTTTCCTCTGGGCAGATGGCTTTCATGCGCCAGCTATTTTTGCTCTACTTACATCAGAGAAAGTATTGAATTTCACACTGCCAACTCTCTTCTGCAATCTGTAGAAAATATTTAAAAGTAAATTCTTTGTCTGCAACGCTAATTATAGCATCACTGAGGAGTTTAAACATCACTAAACATTTTCTAGATTTGTGGATACAGTGCAAAACACTTAAGACGAAAACCGATAGCACGAAATATCGTTAACACTTTAACGACATTGATTTACCAGTCACTTTTAGTACAGTCTTGCTGTTACAGTGTTAATAACGAAATGTAGGCTTGGTCCGTTCCAAAGCCATTGCATTTTAACGTCAAATCAGATGAAAATATCGGTAATTACAAAAATGAATTTTGGTCCCGTGAATATAACTTAATATCAAATGTTTCTGCTAAAACAAAACGTCGACTAACACACAACAGCTGCAAAGGTTACGGTGAGGTATTGTCTTCACACTTTGTATGCACCTACTACTGTGGTTTGACCATGTCGGTCTTTGATAAATGTCACCACTCCATTTTAATGTCACAGCGTAGGGACACCTACGTGTTTATAATTGGATGAATAAGGTCAAAACACCTGTGCATCAAATGCGGCATAGGCTAAAAAAAGACAATTTACTCCTCTGCGAACTTTCCAAAAGAAACTCAGAGAAGTCACAACATCAGAGGCAAGGCAATCATCTTTTTTCATATCTAACGTCACGGCATGAAGTTGCATGAGACCATAGCTATCATACATTTAATTACCACAATGACATCTATGTACAGGAAGTAGGCATTTAGGCAGAGATTTGATTAGCCAGTTCTTCTAACAGAAGTGATACATCCCTGGCCTTAGTCTATCCTGGCAAGAGCAATATATGACCAATTTCTTCTAATTTTTAGCAATATTTTATAAAACTATATAGTCAGTATTACAGTCCAGCCTATTCTGGCAAGAAACCACCATTTAACAGTTAGAACAAAGTGTTTACTCTGGCTCCGTGTCTTTCGTCTTATCCAATTTGCACTGTACTTAATAAGCAATGCTACCAATACCAGTTAGCAAATGTTAACTGTTCATGTCTGAAAAAATTAATCTCTTGCATCAGCTGGCAATCTACTACATATTTACTCATCGTTATCAAAAACCCTGACCTCTGCTAAATCAAAATAACATAGTATCGAGGTTTAACCTTCAAAAGTTAATTTTTTTAGAATGACTAGCCATAAATTTTTAAATAGCACACTCTTACAGTGTTAAAGGATATTTAGCTATATTACAAAATGCTGAAAGAGTTAAAGTAATGTTCGTCATTATACGAAGTAGTAGTTTCAGTTTAACGACACTGTGTGATAACAAAGATCATTAGCGTTGCCCTCCTCCTTTATCCAGGCTTGGGACTGGCACTGTCAGAGTGCAAACAGTGGCGGAGTTCATTATACGAAGTGCATTATTCATGAGATCAGCTTAGCCTGTGCTCTGAACGAAACTAATGCAGGGCCAAAATAAAATCAACAGGTGACTGTAGATTATACCAGTTCAAAGATAAAAACATGGCTCACCTGCATTCCAAAGGCCTTAAGAATGTCAATCTTACATATGGGACAGCTTCTGTGTTCAATCAACCATGGATCAATGCAGGACTTGTGGAAGACATGTCTAAAAAACATGCATAACATTAAGCTAAGTGACGAGAAATCAATTAAAATTACATTTATATGCTGAAATAATGTACAAACGCAACAATGACAAATGCAGCTCTAAGAAGTTATAGATCCTGTTAGAATCTTGAGTTTAGGCCATCTGGAAAACGTTTTGAATCTTTGGAAACTGGGAAACTTGTTGACCTATCATCACTGACTATCATTGACAATTTAAGTCTCTGTAATCAGTTGTCAGACTGCGGTTGTTCAACAAAAACAGGTCATCACCAACCAGACTGGTATATCAGTTAAATCTGATAAGTGTGAATAATAAATGGTCCATTAACCCATATTAACTCACATTGCAAAAGTTTATATTATTAACTATTAGATGAGATCATCAGAATAACTATGCACCAGTAAATGCAAACTAATCCTTAACACTTTAATGACGAGAGTGTACTAAAAGCGACTGGGAAACCAATGCAGTTTTGAGCACTTTGAAAGGCACGCAGCATACAAAGATTACTCTTGTCCTGCCATGTGTAACACTCCACCAACCAAGATTAAGGATAATATACTTCTAAATAACTAGTTTCAGAAAGAAACTTAAAAATCACTTGCTCACTAGGTCTGCAAAAGTTTCAAGTATTTCTTCTTTCCATTAATTTATAAACAATAACATTATCTGGTTCAGAACAGAGAGGTCATTGCACGCAGGAATGCAGTCACCAAGACTGTATTTAATTGTATGCATTAAACATGTCAGCTTCAAAATAATAGTAAAAATAATAATAGTAAATATAGTAATATAGTAAAATATAGTAATAGTAAAAATAGTAATAGTAACATAATGGCAGCTTAAAAGACCAGTCTGTTAGTTTTAACACAGCCTTCTTCTTCTGCAGCTGTCACAATTCCTATATCTTCCTCAGCTGGGTCTATTTCTTTGATCTGGTACCTTGTTACAGGCAGGATTTCTCGTACCAGACATCACTTCTGGCACTATTCCTTCACTATTACATGAGTCTGGAGAAATCCATCGTTTTCAACTATGCTCAAAACAACCACAAAGGGCTGAAAGATTAACTAGCAACTCTAGACAAGTTCTGCAGATAGATAGTTTCACAGTAGCTGATGTGAAACGTACTTGCACGGCAGAATGCGCACCACATCTGATGTCCGATAACCCTCAATGCAAATGGCACATAGATCAAATCCTGTCTCCATTTCCTGAAATTTACAGCAAAACATTCAGTACAACAAAATATCCAGTAATGGTGATCCACTAATGGCCAACAAATGGGTCAGAAACTGATTAAAGTATAAAGAAACACATTAAATTATAATAGCTTTTAACCAGAGAGGCTACAGTTTGAATTTCACTACAAGTTTAATTAAACAAAAGACCCGTGACATATGATTTACGTGTGCATGTTCTATCTATGCAAGCAAGCATGTACATATGAATTATAACTATATAGGAATCAAATCGCTACATTCATCATGAATATAGGTATCTAACTATCTATATACGGTATGCAACTATTCATGCAAACATATGTTCAATTCATTCCCGAAAAAATTCTTGTTCACCATCACCATAATTATTACCATTACCACCACCATCACAACCACCACCACAACCACTACCACCACCACCATCAAAAAATCTATAAACATGACCCTGACAACCACAACCATCACCACTACCTCAACCACCACATCCAACATAACCGCTACCATGACCACCACCGCATCACAATCACCACCATGGCCATCACAACACACGACCACCACCATGACTAAGACCACCATCATTATGACCTCCCCACGACCATCACAAACACAACCATCACCCACCAAAATGACGTACAGGACAGCTGCAAGAAGCAGAATTTACCACTGACCTCTCCACTACGAACGGTGCGCAGTGGCATTTTCGTGATTGCTTTCTTGGCTGCACTCATAAGACGTCTCTGAGTGGCAAAGACATAAACAACAAAAACATGATATCGATCAATCACTCACAACAGACAGCACGCAAAGGTCGCTTACAGAAAGCTGGAAGAAACATCTGTTCTAGCTAACTGTAGAAAATTCCAGACATAATTATACAACATTGTGCTACACCAATCCATACACAAGTTCATAACTTGAGCACAAATATTTCAAAGCAGGAAAAGTACAGGTTACATATTTCAGCTTAATTGCATTACGAAAGAAAGCAGTATTTGACAGAAGCATCAAACAACAGCCTAATCTAATTTAGAGACTTCTGAGGGCAAACTTATCATAACACATAAGGCAATTATCAGCGGCTGATATGAAAAGAAACCGTAGTTTGTAACAATAATTCCAGACAGATCCAGTCCAGATCTTGCAGTTTCGACCAGTTCAACTAGTTGAACTACCAGTTCACAATTTTGGATATCTTCTCACTTTCATTATGTTTCAAAGTAACACTCAATTTTGAATATACAGAAAGGAGCACTATAAATCTAATCTAATGATTCCTATAGTTATATAATTCCCATGACATCAATAGACGATTATTTTGAGAAAATTCATAATCCATTGGAGAAACGAAGTCCAGATGTGATAGATTGACAAACTAAAAGCCAGGTATGGTGAGTAAACAAGTTGAAACAGATGTCTTACGATTAGACGTGAATGACGTCTAATAAACTGAACCAGGCAGCAAATTCCATAGCTTTGGACCATCCACAGAGAAAGCCCAAGAGCCCAACACTGTTTGGGTATGGGACACCACAGGACACACTGTGCCCGTTGATGAAGTTCTCTATTTGCATTTGTATGAGTAGTCGCCATTTAACATAGATAAATTGGCTGATTACAATGTAGTAATTTGTTAACTAAAAGGCATGCCTTGAAATGAATTCTTCGCTCAATGGGCAGCCAATGTGAGGAATGCAACATGGATGTAGTATTTTGCTGATAGTTAGGATTCTTTGTTATGGCTCGGCAAAGAGAGTTTTGAACCATATATTATGAGTTTTGTGTTTCCCTTAGTGATATCAATGGAAGTGAGCAATAGTAGTCAAGTCTGCTGTAAACCAGTGCAATAGCTAGTGGGATTAGGACAGTTGAAATTAAAAGTGATTTGATCCTTTGACTATCCCATAATATGTGACATTGAACTGATCTGCATAATGCCCAAACATGGCAAGAAAATGAGAGACAGGTTGGGGATGGATGATGTGATGATTGGGTCCAAAACATCAAAGCGCACGTTTTCGAAGGATGATAGGAATAAGGTCTATGGCACATTGCTAATCAGATGAGAAAAAAGAATCTCCATCAAGGTTGCTGGTTGGAACAGGCAGAGAATCTTCGGATAACATTTAACGTATGACAAGCCATCAGAAGAAGGAACATTGGAAAGCTTAAGTCTTAGAATGGGGTCTTGTCTTAAAAGAATTGCAGGAACCTGTCTGCAACAAGAGTGCAGACAGGAGCTTGGTAGTATATTGCAGTTTTCACAGTGAAGGATCGTATTCACCACCTGCCATAAAAACCTTGAGAAAAGAAACTCTCCAAGAACAGAAGAAACAAGCACGTGGACTTGGCTGCTAAGACAGGTTTATGGGAAATATAACACTGGCGCTGAAATTTGAGATGGAATGGTAAATGGGAGCATCGAGCTGGCTGTGCAGGCTCCTAGCATCTTGGGGAGGGCGCCCAGCAACCCTTTTTGACTTAGCTGGAATGTATTTCTAAAGGAATTCAGATAAAGCTGAGCTTAGCTGAAAGGAAAGTTCAGTAGCTGTGCATTTGCTGGGACAACCACAGGGAAGGCAAGGATGTCACCTTTGGAGTTTGACATGTAGAGCATCCCAAGGGTGGTAACTGATGAAAGAGTAAGTGGAAGGCAGCTCATGATGGAAAGACACCTGAACAGATGTTTTTCTACCTGAGTTGATCAAACCCTAAATATTGTTATTTCCTATTGTAACACATGGTATTTTACAAACACAAGTTCACAAAGAAGTTGCTTCTTCTTTTCCAAATATCAATACAGTTACGAATTATGACCACAGCATCTGCTGCTAGGTTTTAATTGGTAATTACAATAATGACTCCACGTGCTTATTTTTAAAGCTTGAAATGATGATGATGCCAAATAGCAAACTATTACACTAGGGTAAGATTACGGATTTGGCTTTATAAAGTTGCTCTGATTAAACTTTGAACAGACTCAAAGACCTTACCATAAAATAAATAGGAGCTGGTGCACAGGTTCAATATAAAATACAGCTTCATGAAATGACAGTCACAAGTATTGCATGGGACCTATTTAAAACTATTTGGCCTTCAACAATTGAGAAAAAGTATTCTGCTTATTACAGTGCAGAACAAATGTTTGAGCCCCAACTGCTGTTGAAAAATACTGCTACAACAGGAACACATTGAAGGTTGGTCACGAATGGATAATAGTAAAAAAGTGTAGCACAGCAAGACATTGCTCTTTGCTTCCAAAATGCATGACAATTGAAATGCAGTAGGGCTGTTGATAAATCCATTGTGCAAACATCCTGAAATGCAGAAGACAAACGATATCCAGCTACGACTGTGGCAGAATAGCTGTCAGAATTTCTGAAACTCAGGGCAATTCTAGTTGTGGTAAATCCCTCTTAGGCCTGATCTGGTAACATTTCATATGCATTCAAACTGTTCTGAAGACTCAGGTTCTGTCAATATTTTCAATTTGGTGCAAGGCCTATCTTCCTTCCTTCCAAACAGTGCTAAGTCACTGTTATTACTTCTGTTGCATTTGCTATCTATGGGATAAGCCATCAAGATGCTTGAATTCATGATAAATGAAATTATATTTTGTCCAAATACTTGTCAGCTTATTGGTACATCCATCTGCTTCCATCACGTTGCAGCATCTAACGTCAACATCGGTGTTGTTTGTGCTAAAAACCTACGTATTTCCTATCCGTTTAATTCTGTTTTGGTCCACAAGCTGATAATCATTTCTATGGCTTATTTTGCTGATCACCTTCCTGCCAACAATCAAGTCAGAACTTGAGATTATTCTTTTAGTAGTCAGGTTTTTCTCTTGATCTGATTTTAAATAGATCTTACAGATACTTATTGAGTGAAGCTTCAAACCAGTCGATATGAAGCAGATGTTGACATGAAAATCCTTTGTAAAAGATACTTATGCTGTATACAATATCTAACCAGGTGCGCTAGATGTCAGATCTGATTTGAAATGAAATATCTAATGAACAAGACAAGATTCTGTGCTGTATTAAGATGGAATAGTTTCTACTTTCTGTATTATTCCAAAGTCAGAGAAGTGCTGTTTGCTAAAAATACTCTGTCTCCACAAAAATCATTATTAATTATGAAACACAATGAGAACTAACAACTTATCAGGCACTGCTAGATTTCATTGAGCACACGAATTCCAGGGTCTGTGTATAACTGAATTGGATTCAATTAAGTCTTTGCTAAAGATTCATAAGTAAAGCAGAGTAACTTACACGACTTTGACTCTTGGCTTATTTTCCTGTTTTGTTTATCAGTCTGTCTGCCTGCCTGCCTGTCTGTGTAGTCTACACATTTAGCCTCATCATATAGGAAAGTCTTGGACATTTGTACAACCCTCACTGTCTGCCTCCGTCAGTCTTCCTGTCTCTGCACAGTTGTCTGTTGACTGATCTGTCTATCTTTGTGTCTGGCTACAGAGGTTATTTAGTTGTTACAGCTTGAAACATTCTGAACCAATGCATACTGCAGATAACCAATGCATTATGTCGTAAAACAACTGTTAGATTCATACATCATTTCAACACAAGTCATTATGTTGCTGTCTGCAAGCACTGTTAGTACACTTAACCTAATATATGGTTACTCACTGACATTGAAAGATTTCAACCAAGCATATTATTATCATCTTACAGAAAGGCGCTGTTTCGCGTAGGTATATCTCGATCGCTGCACGTAGTAGAAGACAAGCCACGCAAGTGAGATGATCATAAGAACAATGAACGAGATCGACAGGAACAACATAGATGTCTTGTTTATGGTGCTGTAGTGCATCGCATTCAACCCGCCGACAGATAAGTGCATCATGACTCGGGTGCCATTGTCCACCAGAGTTGCAATATGTTCTCCACGAAGTTTGGTAATGAAGACATAGACCATGTCATCGGCTGGAAATGCAACAGACATACAAAACATCAGCAGTCAAATCTACTACTCAAAATGAACAAATTTAATCATTAGCTTAACTGCTTTCTTACACAGTTACTCTAATTCAACAAACTCTTATCCACAGTGGTCCAATTACTTCAGACGCCCAGAGTCACTGAAACAGATTTCTCGCAGCCAAATTCCCCTCTTGTATTATCTTTTTGGATGTTCAACTTGTACGAAATTCTCTGGTCCTGTTTCTGCTCAAGAATCAACAGTACTTAATACACAGAATGAAAACAGCAATAAGTTCCAGAATGTCTACATGCACCTTAAAATAGAGCCATTACTTTCTGTATCCAAATTAAATCTAGGAAAACAAACACAAAACACTGCATGCCTAGAAAGAGACAGCAATTACTGTAGATGCCGTTGAAATATTAACAAAACATTTCACAAGGAATAAGTTATGGAGAAAAATCACAGTCTCATGCAGCTTAACGATAATAATGAGGAAAACTGAAATAAATATTTGCCAATCTAATACAAAAACTGAATGATGGCTATACACAAGCTCATAACTCATAGTTTACTGCAGCCCAATATACACAGAATAAGCTTTCCCTGTGTTCTCCAGTCCCTGGATGTTAATCATGATGGACAATGTTTTGTCATGCATATAATACCTATAATATATAATATAATGCAAAATATTATGACACAGCAGACCGACCCCTAGAAGGGAATTAGATTTGACAGAAAACTAGAAACTCCTAGACGCATAAGGCTGTCACCTCACCAAGATAACTTTATGCTAGGGCCTGGTGAAAATTGAATGTGAATTTCACACATTATAGCAGACCAGTCATTGCAATGAACTCTGTGAATCTGATGTGAAACTAAGCTCAAAGCTTTCACTAAGGCCTTCATGATTTGGCCTCAAACAGATGCAAGTGATCGTAAGAAGTGTGGACTTAGCATTGGCAAACTGAAGATAATAGCTTTGAACTAGAAAACAATGAGAGGTGGATTTAAACCTTTCTCCAACTTCACAATTAATTCAATGGGGTCATTAACTATTATAATTAATTCATCAGGGCCACGGATTTCCACTTCTCTAAACTCACACTAAATCTACTTAACAGTTCTTCAAGACCAGTCTACTTTTAAAGGTTATCCTTATCTTCTTCTGGTTTTCTCACTTTAAAATATAAGATGGAGATCTGGCTTCTCTAATGACTACAATTTCACTTGATGCAACCATTGGTTGATGCTTCATGCATCATTATGATATGCAGAATAGAAGTCATTAGATTAGATTCTTGAGTCCTGGTAAGATCAGGCTCCTGGGATTTAGTAAGATAAGATACATGGTAAGATAAATACATGCTTGTACCAATATAAGATCATTCAGCTAGCGCACACACACAAACATAATACAGCAATCTCTGTTCAATTTTCCTTTTGGTTGTATGGCTCAATAGTTACCAGCATAGGTCAAATTCTCACATGTAGGCCATACCCGGATCCGAAACTCGCGTGCCTCCCTCCACCCCGCCTCTGTACCACCCAGCAGCATGCAATTAGGGCAATTCCTTTAACAGCTCTAGAGAAAGGACATCCTTTACACATCTGATGACAATAAACTCAGTACTCAGATATTCTGGAACCAAATTCTTCTAGCCTTCTAGGCCTACTAATAACAATAACACGGATGTTTTAGATAGACATAACAATAAAAAAACATGTTAGACATAACAATAAAGAAAATTTAGATGTTGACCGATTATTTCCATGGTGACCTCATCAAATGCATTACACTGCACAATAATCTAACTGGATAAAATACCAACAGAAGGAACTCAAGTTACACTAAACCAGGAAGCTGCATGGTTGATGAAGATGGTTGAGAAATTATGGATAAGACAGTGTCAATGCAGTTGACATGTTACCTAGATGTGAATTCCCCATTACCCAAACAAACAATCTGGTTTCAGGAAAAGATTTCATTGCACTGAATAGGCCATAATGGCCATTCATTGGGTTCTGAAAATGTTGCTTGCTCTCTTAGACGTGAATGCAGCCTTTGACACTGTTTACCACAGCATTCTCCTAGAGCATCCCAAAATGTCATTTGGCATCATGGGTTGTCCTCTCTGCAGTGGTTGTACTCAGTTTTCTCTCATTGCAACCAAACGGTGGGTTTTTAGTCTGAGTGCGTTTCAACATTTAGTGAGGCACTCCCGCAGTTCTCTTCACTTCTAACTCTGTCATATTGAATACTTATCCTCACCTCTGTGTAATCAATAATCCAGATAAAATAAGTAAATTCAAGCGCTATTAAAGCCTTTTCACATCACCCTCTGCATCCACCCAACTGATGGCTTCCACCCCAGTTCTGACTCTTCCGTTCTAGTCTTAGCTTACTTCCACTTCAACATATCTGAATCCCATGGATTCGGGGCTGAATGAATGCATTCAGTCTCCAGTAAACTTAAAGTAAACACCTCACAATCACAACAACAGACTAGACATTCTCAGATATTTTAGTGGCAATTAAAAAGAATTTGGACAAATTATGCATAGAGTCTCAGCAGTTAAAAGCAAATTCACTGACAACAAATCCTTTATATTAAGCCTGCAATATGCTTCATGCATATTGCATAGACCTGATCTTGCTTCTAGCATGTTGTTCACAAAGACTCAGACTCAGGTACAATTAAACATGCACAGTTTATACATGTATACATGATAAAAACTGATCACTTCAAAGATACAGCAAGCAAAACAAATATTTTTAAAACCCAATTCCTGGAACTTTTGGAAATGGAAACAACAAAAACACTTATACAAACTGCTTTCACTTCATAGACTCACATGACATTCTTATAGATGCAAATTCTAGATTTAAACTGGTCTCTTAACAGTATTTAAAGTACCAAATGATGGTTTCAAGCAACTGTTTGTTTGACAATTTATATTCAATGTCCTTCTGAAATTGATCATTTTACTCGAACTTGAAGATTTTCATTTTCACCACAGTCTAAGCACTCAGCCAATCAGCTGGGTATGTTGACATCCAACTGGGTTAATTGTTACAGTTAACAGACTCAATCCAAGTTAGAGTCAGACTAACAGAAGCCTATAGTCAGAGGTTGCTATGGTATGAGCTCAATGTTATGGTCATGAGCTCAAAGTTATGGTCATACGCTGAATGTCACATGTACAAGATGAAGTTGCACAAAATCTTCTGCATATTAAGCAGAGAGTTAAAACCTCTTATAGTTCACATGATATTACATTTAAATCAGTTTCTTTAAATCTGCCCTTTGCTTACCCTCATCCAACAAGTATTGCTCTTGATCAACGGAAATTTTTAGACTCAAGTGTTTTGTGCTATGGGTGCTCCATCACCAAGCCACCAAGAACATCAGATGGCATTCTTGGTGGTTGATCAGAAGCTTTAGAATTCACTGTCCAGTTCTGTCCATTCGGTCAGTTCTTTAAAGTCATTCAGGCCTAAACTTAAACTCGTCCATTTCAACTTGCTTACTGGCCATATCCAAAATTCTGTTTTTTTACCTACTTCTGGCTTCTCCCATACAGATTACAAGTCTTTACTACCCCTTAACCTGAAGTAACCATCATAAGATGCCTCTTGCAATATCATACTGGAACCATAGGTCTTACCAGATAAAACAAAAACAAATAGTTAATTAAAAGTTGCAAAATCAACACATTTAAATGATGCATCTTAAAGATAACAAATAAAAAATTAATTCTTAGATATATTAATTGCCAAATATCTAATAAGTTTCACTTTAAGCAAAAAACTTTATAATTGCCAAAATATTTCATATTGACCAGTTTAAGAACATATGACTCAAAATACACCTGTTTCATTTTGAAATGGTCCAAATTTATGCATAAAATATTTGAAATATCTTAACTAAATTTTAGTTTCAACAAATGCTTAAAGTCATATCAAATAAGTTACGCCTACAAATTAACAGAAACAATAATGTCAAGGCATAGCATTACACAGTACTTCTGCTTTTTGGCATGTATCAACTGTGGGGTAAAAAAATTGCTCATGGAAACACAATGTATGAAGAGCTGATGTTACCAAATGAAATCCGCAAAAATGTTGCATGCAGCTTGCTATGCGAAACAACAGAGTAAATGTTGTACACATGATGAGATGCTAAGCAGCAGAAGGTGGTGAGTGGAGAAGTAGGTTCATGATACAGCTGCAAGTATGATCAAGTTACAACTAAAACACACACCGAGGCTTTGGCACTAAACAAGACGCTAGATTAGATATGCTTTGCTTTTATCCAAAGGAAATGTAGTAAAGCAATTAAAATTCACTTAAATGGAAAAGTACCCAATCCCCAAACAAAACAAGCAAATAATGAGAATAAACATTAGAGAAGAGAAAAAGACAAATAAATGGCACGGCCTTGAAGCAGCCGAAGGAAGCCAGCATTATCAGAAGGCACACATCGGTCTGGCCAACAGAAGTGTTTGACTTCCAATGTTCAGCAAAGCATGATACTTATTCCTGTATGCAACAAGACGCCATGCTAGCCTCAGATCACTGCGTGGCTCTTGTCCTTGGTCTAGATATGCTCAACTCAAAATTAATTGCATAAGAATTACAGCTAAAGGAACAGAAATAACTACTCTACATTCTTAATTTTACACTGTCTAAGCATATGAAGAAGAAGAGCAGTTCCTTAAGAGTACACTTACTGCAGACTATCAGCCATGGATATAAAATGTTAGCGACTTCATTTTCTTAGCCTCGGCATGTGAGGGCAGGTAGCAGTCCCCATCACCTTCTGATGCTCTTACTGATAGTCTGCAGCAAGTGTACCTTTATAGCTGAGTTGGCTAGGGGTGCAGGTGGAGCAGAAATCTCAAACCAAATTTCTCCCTTGGCAGGGATTTGAACCCCTGCCCTCTGAGATGACAGTCCAGCAAGCTAACCACTACATTATCATATGATTATATTGACATTTGCCACTGTTATTCATTACCTATTAACCATTCAATGCACAAATGCTAATCTTAATGATCTAGTAATATGCATAGGACGATTGTCTAGCATTCAAGGTGATCACTCCATATTCAATCAGGCAGGGTTCCACACATGCAGAGCCCAACCAAAGGATGCCCATCAAGTGTTGGCGGATATAAAAGAAAAACCAACACTCAATAGGCATCCACAAATATCCAAGCAACAGTAACAACAACAGCAGAGCACAGCAACAACAAACAAGCCATCACCGGCAGATTCACAGTGGAATTTTTACCAGCTATTTCAGTACACAGACTTTTGCTACCAGAGTTTAGCTTGCAACTCACCAAACATTTTGATTTAGTTATTTGTCAATCGACTTTTTGGCTGGTTTTGATTCACTAGGTTTCCTTTCTCTTTTCTCCAGTAGGTTCCTTAGTATCATTCTTTTCTCTTAAATTCTCATCATTTCCCTTCTATTTCCACATTTTTCATGACTTCTTTGCTTTAGCTGTTTTATTTTTCTTTTGTAATCATAAACTCAAAATTTCTAAAGTGCCACTTGTAAGCTAATGATTGTGTCCAATTTTTAATTGATTTTAATATACAATCACAAAAACTAAACAATACCCTTTACAAAATCCTGGAAAAACGCATTAAAACAATGAATTTCATCAAATGTAAGATATCATAAATGTAAAAAACATATTTTGTTACCCATTTCCATTAAAATCTGAAGACGAGCAAAAATTGACTTCTGATCATATTTGTTGTTTTCCTAGCAATGTAATTTGCCGACATCCAACTCACTTTGATTCCTTGGGCCACATATTACATTTGTTTTTACCTTGATGTATAAGAGCAACCCTCCCTCATCAAAAGCATTCTGCAGAAATTGTTCTATACAGCAATATTATTTGTTGTGAGCATTCAGACAATGCCAGACTCTTATATTCATTATACAATCTGTTCGACAACAAGCTAAATATGCTTACCAAATATTAAGATACAAATTTTAACAAACACAAGTTCAACATTCAGCAAATGCATTTTAAGCAAAATGTTTAAAGAAACAAACATCGTTAAAGCAAGTAAGAAGTCAGCAATAGGACATTAAGAAATATGCCATAAGATAAACCAACAGTACCACTAGAAGTTCTGTGTCTTTCTTGCAAATGACTCATGGGCAGCAAAACCTAGAATGCAACTAACAAAGGAAAGGCTGAGAAACTGCACGCCCCTCTTAGCCATTTCTCAATGTCCTGGATGTCTGGCATACATAGGCCTTATCAGGCATATCCTAGTGAATAATTTGCCCCAGAAGGTTTAATTACACATACAACAGAGTCTCAGATGACTGCACATAATAGGAACTATTGGACTGCACATAATAGGAAACTATTGCAAGCTTCAAGCTATGTTCCAGCTGGTGGTCATATAGCCTGGATGAGCAGCGCCTCCTGTGGGTGCGCTGGGAACATCAATTATCTTCCTACATCCTATAAATAGAAGATACAGCTGGTTCCTGGGAGCCTTCCTCTTTCTGAAAGAACATCCTCTTGGGCAAAAACATGTTCTACATCACACAAATAAACATACAACCACATGTGCATAAGGTCACAGGTGAGGTCATAGAACAGGGGCTGAGTCATCCCCAAACCTCAAGCAGCTTATGGACTGTTAACAGGGTTGGCAAGTTGTTGCCACTGCCGGTTATAATCGGTTATTGCCATGGCAATAACCGTCCCGGCAACAACCTCTTGGCAATAATGGCAACAACCTCTTGGCAAAAATGGCAAAAACCTTTTGGCAAAAATAGAAACTATTCATTATTGTGGTAATAAAATATGGAATCTTCAGTTAGCTTCATTTTTTATTTCTTCTGGCTTGCTACTTTACAGAGTTGATTGATTTAAATATATCATGCTTTAAATCAATCAAGTTTTTCCAAATAAAAATCACCTGATTTAAATAACCATATAATTTCTTCCTAATAAAAGACATTTACAAGTTTTACATATTAAGTACAGTCAGTATCGAATCGTGTAATTATGAATTAGAAATTTTGCCAAACCATTGGCTTCTTTCTATACACTACTAATAAATTACTACCAGGTAAGTGTATAGAAAAGGCAATGACCCTGTTGACCTGAATATTACTACTGCAGTGCAAATGGCAGTTTATTTTGGAGTAGTTGAACTGTAGGTCAGAATTTTTTTTATCTTAATCTCATATAGTTGGCTTTAACTAGGGGTTTATAGATTTACTACAGTAGTTTTAATTTCCCACAAGAAACATTTATTATAACTATGCAGTCTGTGCAGTGAAATATGATTTTCATTTGCCTTGCCCTTACTTTGGAGAAAATGGGCAACAACTGGCAATAACCGGCCGGCAACAACTGGCAATAACCGGTTATTGCCACTGTCCCGGCAACAATAGGTTGTTGCCGGCATTAACCCAACCCTGACTGTGAATGCTCACAAATGTCTATGGTCCAGTGTTCTTTGTCTATCTACATTTGCCTGTTTCCCTAGGCCAAGGACAAGTAACTGAATAGAAGACAAGGCAAAAAATACAATTCATAATTATATTGAAAAACCAAAAGTTAATAGCACAAGTTGCTGACAACAAATTAAAGTAATTGCCACATCACAGTATTTTTCATATAGTCTGCTGATATTTAGAATTTTTTTGCCTGATTAAACATCACCAAGACCTCATTTCACCAAACCTCGGCACTGACAATTTCCTACAAAATATTAATCTCCTTGCTATCAGGAATTTAAAAAAAACACATTTACGGTATTTTATATGGTTGGACAGTAAGCCCGAGTATAACAGAAACTTCAGTGCTGACAAGGCTGATAATGTCTGTTTGCAAAATTGATAATGTCTGTTTGCAAAATTGATAATGTATGTTTGGAAAAATTGAAGATCAGATTAGGCTATATCATTAGAGTTGTGCTATGCATGTACCCTTTACAAATGGTACGTGCTTATTTTTCTGTCTCATAAAAATCAATGAGAAGTATTTGGTCATCCTGTCAAAAGTTATCATCAATTTAAAAATTGCAGTTTAGAAATGCAGGACCATCAGTGTGTAAAAGATCTCTTAATATTTGAATACCCACCACATCAGATCTCAATTATGTATATTGGCAAGGGTACTCTACAGAAACATACATGCAGCTTTCGGAAGATAGCTTTCAGAGTAGAATGTGATATAATGTGCAATATTTAGTTAATACTACTTGCTGCTCTCAAGTGTAACTGCAAAGACCAGTACAAATTCAGTAGCTCAGCCAACAAAGGGAGTTAAGCAAGATTGAAAGGTGTACCATATACAGACCTAAAGCCATTACAGATAGAAGCCTAATGGAAAAAGGAGTGAGCAGCCCTCTATACAAGCAACTACAAATACAAACACTGGCAAGGATATCAGCACATAGGTGTGCCAAAGGGCCATGACCTCAATTAAATAATTTCAAAGCAGATGTGTTATTGGCCCCAGCCATTGACCCTAAGCGTATTTTTTATACCTAATTCTTTAGGAAGGTTAAAAACCTGGGAGGTCTGCTGGAAAGGACATGGGAAAGCTGAGTCATTTATCCAATAGCATGAAAAGTAACATTAAAAATAAATTCATCAGAAATTTCAGTAACATGGAAATGCCTGTGCAGTATCAATATTTTTCACGACACTTCTTTACTTGGTTGACCCATTTTAGAAGTTCTGGATGTGCCAAGTCTCCCTCTGAAACCACACCAATGCCGCTGAACACCAGATTCATTCTAATGGTATACACTTTCAACACTGAAATTGGCGTTTCATCCCATACATATTTATTTGGAGGTCTCAGTCCTAACTGGCATAATTATAGCACAAGTACCATTATGACATAGATAGACTGATAACAGTTATAATGTTCCTTGGTTTGTACTTTCATAAGCTCATCTCAATAGAGTAGAAGTCTCTCAAATGTGATACACTGTACTCAAACAGAAGCTAACACATTAGGGTCAACTGGGGTAAAGTGAACTAGGGGGTAATGTGAACTACTTTTGTTTTATATTTCTATAAAAATCAAATTAATTGATAAGTCACATTTTACTTACTGGTTGTCAGTGCAACAAGTTGGTTTGTTGATCAACACTTAAATGAAGGTAATAATTGCATGAAAACATGTGTTTGTAAAATGTTGAAGTTACTCGAAACTTTGAAGATGCGTTTGGTCAAGCAGCCAATGTGGCTAAATGAAGTCATTTAAAATTATTTTCTACATGCTGGAACTGACAAATGTCATGTATGCAACCTTTCATATATCCTTTTTTGTATCCTTTGGAGTATTTATTTGTGTATCATGGGCTGTAGAAACAGTTCACATTACCCCTCGAAAACGGGGTAATGTGAACTATGTGGCACAACAACATTCAAGCTGTACTTGAGTGCACTGCTCACTACCTATACTCAAAAAACAGTAGAATCTGACAGTAGGCCTACAGCAACAGATGTAGAACCAGATAATGATGCACAACCAGACTTCGATTATAACATGTCAACTGTTACATCTGCCAAGACTGTGCTTGAGAACATGCCAACTACAGGCAAGAGGCATACAAACATTAGGCCTATTGTTGGTGACTTTGTAAAAGTTCAATATGAATCAGACTTCTACCCAGCTGAAGTGATGGCAATCAATGAAGAATTGTTCAAGTGCAATTGCATGTTTCAAGCAAGAGTGGATGGCGTTGGCCTGCTAAAAGGGACGAACTGTGGTACTCAATTGATGACATAAAGAAAATGCTGGGTCAGCCTATACCTATCTCAAGCAGAGGAGTGTATAAGTTTGACAATTTTGCTCACTGAACTGGATTCTGGCAAAATAACCCATAAAGACATCTTTCAAGCTTAGACTGCATCTAGTCTGGACAATTTAGTTTAGTTCCGAACACAGTTCAGTGTTCCGAAATTTCATTTTGAGCGTTCGCTGTTCAGTAACTTTACTTTTGAGCTTGGACTGCATCACAGAACTTTTTAAAGCACTTACAGTAGTTCACATTACCCCTGCCAATAACACAATTGGGGTATTGTGAATTTCCATGGCATTTTCATTAGCAGTTCACATTACCCCGATCATGGGGTAATGTGAACTACCTCACAGGTATAAAAAAAATTGACACCAGCAAATCTATTGCTGATGTCAGTATGTAAACTGCAGATTCTTATAGCTGAATGTTATGGTGCATAAACAGAATATAAAAACCTTTTTATAAAAAGAAGTAACAACAACAAAATTAAAGAATTTGTCAAAAGTAGTTCACATAACCCCGGTTTACCCTACCTCATAAAGACCAAAGCCACATTCAGACAACATGCTTACCATCTTTTTTTCTTGTTTGTTTTTACAGCTACACTTTAATATTTATATGAAGCGTGAAGGATACTGCACAAAGTACTGACAGCACAGATACCGGTAGTGTATATTCATTCATTCATTCATTCAGGAGATTTATATAGCACCTCTTCAAGGTAACTACTCAGAGGTGCTCCCGACTCCAGCACGGCTAAAAAGAACAGTTTTCAGGTTAATATAGAATAAGTCAGAGAGCGTTCTGGGAAGCAGGCGCAATTCCAAGGGCAGCCCATTCCAGACATATTGTGTCATGATCTCTATATAACCTGAAAGTACAATGTTATTAAACTTTTGCTATAGCTCTGCAAGGCACTTCCATTGTAGCTTGCCAATGTAGCCTGTGAACAGACTTCTTAAAATAAAGACGTCATCACTGACAAGAAACTAATCTAAATATGGTATTTGGTAATTCTAACAATTTAAACTAATATTCAAAAACCAAGTACAGAAATCTGTTTTAACTGCATTTGCAGTTGGATGTTTATATAAGCCTCTTCAGGAGAACCTAATCATATGAGTGCTCTTTATGTTTAGATAATGCCGGTCAAGTATTTAGACTGTGTTTAATATCAAAATCAAACTATCACAAGAACTTCTTAAATACATCACGCTTATGTTCCATGCATGGCTGAAGATCATATTCTCTGGTGACAGTCTGATGTCACAGCATGATTGCTGTTAAGAGTTTTCTGTTAAAGGACATTAAACATCTCTCATTTCAATGTACACATCAGAGGCATTATTACCCGATTCTGGCATGTCTGTTCAGACATTTGTCAATTGCTGAATTATAAAACTGAAGAGGTATAGGGTAATCATCTGAAAATAATCTTACAAGCTGCAGCTATACTCATAGTTAGTCTTTGTTTAGTGATGCTAAAATTGTATGTGTTGCTGAGATTTAGGCCAAAAACAATAATGGTGTGTTTCCGGTAACAGAGTTTAAAAAAACTGGGTAGGTAGGTAGGAAAATAATTTTATTTTGGTAAAATAATTTTATGCAGTGATTTCCCAAAATTACGCCACTGCCCATTTATGCACAGCGGTACATGCTGTACCAAAGTATGTATTTTCTATGCGAGTATTAAAAATGCCTTTTGCAGAATGTACCTACAAACTGCTGTAGAAAACAATCTTATTTATTTCATTTTTGCTGACATCGTTTTTCTTGCAAGGTGAAATGGAAGGGGCAGGGGTGGGGAAGGAATTATGGATTATGTACATTAAACAATAAACGTGTAGCAGACAACGGCTCTTTAGGAAATATGCATGGGTGGTAACGTGAGAAAATCGCTGACTTTTCAGTGTCTGTTATCTCCTCAACATCATACATGTGTGTAAATTGTCCATGGGAAACATTGAGCCCATTTATTGTTATAATATTACTAACACTGCATAGAAAGAAATATGGTTCCTAACATCGTCTGCTAAGGAGACTGCTTGCTACGAAGATTGGATGCTATGAAGACTGGTTGTTAAGGAGACTAGTTGCTAATGAAGGCAGTTGCTAAGCAGGACAGTTTCTAAGGATAACTGTTGCTAAGGAAGGCGGTTGCTAAAGGGGCCAAGTCTGACTTAGAAACTGGTTGCTAATGAGGCTGACATAGAGGCTGCTTGCTACAAAGCTTGGCTGCTAAGAAGGCTGTTTGTTACGAAAGTAGAATGCTACGGAGGTTGTTAAGTAGGCTGATTGCTATTAGGAGGCTTTACTTTTATAATGGCACGTACGATAATAGGTATTTCTGATACAATGAATATGGGGGTCAGATTTGTGAAATAACCCTGTCAAATTACCCTGAGAAAATCCACCACTTTCGAGTCTATTACCTCCCTCTCCCAAACTCCACACTTTAGCCCTTTTATTGCTGTAATTTACGGCACCATTCTTTCCATTGAAAGACCGCTGGTTTCCGAACGTCTCTGCTTCAGTGAATGCACCTATAATGTCGCGATTCTGCATCACCGGCATGCAAAGGCTTAATGTATGTGAAGTAGGAAAAAAATTTGTTTACAAAATTTTCTGGAAAAAAAAATTTTTTTTTACAAAACTTTCCATAAAAAAAAATTTTTTTTACAAAATTTTCCGAGTTGCGGCAAAAAAGTGAGTCGGTCGGGTTACCAGAAACACACCATTATTTTGTTTTGGCCTTAGGTTTAAATGTTAAAGTTCTTGCCAATCAGAAATATTGGTTAAGTTGCCTTCAGGGAATTTACAGAGGATATACATAATGTATTTATCTAGATACCTAATACAGCGCTGTTTAAGTTTCACAAAAGCGTTGCCCTTATGGTTGGTTATCTCACTTATCTAAACAAGACTTATTGCATTTGAAGACAATTTGAGAATGTTTGCTTCACAGGGACGAGTGCAACAGAACATAAATGCAATGG
Organism: Aporrectodea caliginosa; assembly: GCA_020284085.1. Lineage (NCBI taxonomy): Eukaryota > Metazoa > Annelida > Clitellata > Crassiclitellata > Lumbricidae > Aporrectodea > Aporrectodea caliginosa. The sequence goes on from JACEVL010000786.1 coordinate 713,989, forward strand.
AAAATTGTTCCACGAAGATGGTCCAAAACATGAGAAGGCACGATTAGCTACTGCATATCTCCACAGCTAGGAGAGCGCAAAGATCGCCAACCAGGTTGACTTGAAACTGGAACACAGAGCTCCCCGATGCATGCTGGGGCAAAGCCAAAAATTTGAAGTATATGCCAGCAAGATGATCTTAACAGAAATCTGCTTGGCAACAGAAAGACAGTGTAGCATCTCTCTCATATATATCGATATATGTGAATATTTCGGCTTATTGGCTACAACTCAGGTTGCACAGTTTACGACAAATTAGACCTGGCACAAACGGAATCCTCGGAATTCTCGCAAGGACTGAATTGCAATAATCCATGCATGTTAAGATAAACGAGTGCATGAGGGTCACTGCAGCACTGACTGATAGATTACGTTGTATGACCCGTATCATCAAACTAAACTGGTCAAAGGCAGAAGACCAAAAAACTACTCTAATACTCAGTGTTCATTGGCTGTTCAACCTCGCAAATATCGGCAACTAGAAAATAAATGTTGCAGCTGAAAAAATGTTCAACCATCAATATATAAAACTTAGAAACACAATTTGATCAAATGTAATACTCTTTCCACATGACGATTCATACACAAACACGTGCAGAATATACCTTTCTTGTTCTTGGGTGGAATATCAAGATCGCCATCATCTTCTCCGCTATATATGACAACGGCTGAAGCATTCTTCACAGCTGCTAAACTCTGGACCTTCTGATTGGTTGTTCGACACAGACCCCGGTCAACTAATGCTATCCACTTCTCGCTTGGCATCGTCATCTGTGGAATGCATCCCCCGGCGAGACCATCTGACATCCTGATGTGGACAACAATCCCATATTCTCCTACGACCCGACTCAACAGTCCGTAACGCCCATTCACATCAGACTCACTCCGGGGCACGCCAGTCAAGTGATACGTAATGTTCACGGTGGCCGAGTGGATGCTTTGGGCGTAATCATCACAGATGACAGTGTTCGTGCAGGACAACATACTCATCAACACGAACATCAGCATTGTAGAAAGACACTACTGCACCTCAGAACCAAATAAAATCTAACGACTGATCGAGTCTTAACGCAATGTTATAATATAATGTATTTCGGAACTTGGCATTTCTTCATTGTACTCAACAAGCATTATCAAGGTAAAATCGTTCAGGTTGAAAACGGATCAGCTACTTGACGCCAAGATAACAGATCTAATGTGTCAAAAGACAACTACGCATTTCCGACGATTAAAGGCAAGTATTTACTCAGCGACAGAACCCGTGCACACACACACAGTATTAGCGCATCTCCTTTCAGCACCTCTTACAGTGTCTAACGACATAAATCACGCCAAAGAGCGAGACAAGAAAAAATACAAGAAATGTCGAATTACGCAAACATATACGGGATGATGAGAAAATATAACCGACAACATCAAAACCAGACGATGGGATATCGCTGTGAAAGGGCGATTCCACGAAAGGATTGCTAGAATTCTGTTATTTATCCTCGAAACGGCGAGGAATCACAGACAATAATCATCCTCGTCCTTCGCCCGTAGCTTATATGTACAACCAGATTCTACACATATGACGCCAGTGTAACTTACTCTGGCGCATCACCAGCAGGTGACTGGAGTGAACACACTAGGTTTTGGAACATCAGAATTGTTATCGTAAAATCAAATCTTGTTTTTCTATTGTAGAATAGAAGTATGCCTCTATATTTTATAACTCTTATGAAATTTTATGCAAAAAACATCTCGTTTTTATTATTCTGCTAAATGTATCGTTTGTCTTTTACTGCGAGATGGCGGTATATGATAAAATTAGGTTTGGGTCTTACCACCATCTTGACCAGTGAATATGTGTTACTGCATTAGCCTTAAATGTCTTGTTGATATCACGTGACACATAATTATTAGAGAACGCTGTTGTTAAAGTGCGTGCGAATAGAACTGAGCTGCAAACTCCGCCACTGCTTGTACTGTGGCAGTGCCAGACCCAATCCTGGAGAAAGGAGGAGGGCGACGCTAGTCATCTTTGTTATGACAGTGTCGTTAAACAGCAACAGCTACCGTTACTAACTGAACTGCAACGGACACGATAATGCATGCCACTGGCATTAAGTTCAGGAAAATAAAGTAAGTAAGTAAGTAAGTATGTATATTCTTTAATGATAAGCACTAATGGTACTTGCACAGTTCTTTAACGCACCCGGTGGAGTAAATTTCAGTAGCGTTACCCGTAGTTTTACACAGACCTGTTAAGTTAGTTTCCAATACCATAATTATGGTAGCTTATTAAAAGACTTGAAAATTATGTCTGTCAAGTTAAAATCCATATATTCATATGTATCTTGAAAATCATTCTTCTTGATCGTGGTTTTGTGTTGTTAGATCAGGAGCACCTCAGATGAGCTTCTTGTCAGACTATATAAATTTACAATTACGACTGCTGTTAGGAACCGCATAAAGTTTCATGTATGTGTGCATGTATGAGCAAGCTGATAGAAGCGGGCGCTGATGGATATAGTGTGCAAGTTTACTGGTGTCATGATTGTCGGTTAGGGTCAGGTTAGGCGTCGTTAGGGTCAGGGTTAGGTTAGTGTCATCATTAGAAAACCTGGTACCATTCGACATTTGAGCAGCATGTCCAAAGATATTGAATTAATTATCCTTCAGCCCATGGTACTATCAGTTTGCCCATGTATGCATATATGTATGTATGTATGTATTTGCTATATCAGTATCTGTATGTTTAAATGATTGAAGACCTGGATATAATATTTATGATGATACTAATATAATGAGTCTGTGAGATCTGCCAATTCTTCAGTACCCCAAAATCTGCCTCCTCGTGTATCATATCCATTTTGGAACCTCCCTCCCCCTTTATATGACATCCATGGTTGTGACATGTTCTGCTTCAAATCCTAGAGGACTCAGATCGGCTACGTGAGGAGACTTTACCATTCTTCGCACCAAGAGGAAGTTTGGAAATCATACTTTTGCTGTCTCAGGACCCAGAGAATGGAACAGTCTCCCAGTTACGATCCATCAATGTTCATCTGCTAGTCAGTTTAAATCAAAATTAAAACCTCATCTATTCTCATTACACTGTGGCTAACAACAAAGCGCAGCATGCTGTCATAAAGACTTGTCTTTTTAAAGCGCCTTATAAAGTTCTAATTGTATTGTGTTGTATAGTCGTGTGACGTGTATACAGTGCTGCCCTTAAGTAAATTCTGGTGAGCTGTTTGTTACCTGTTCAAATTAATATAAGTAGCACTGTGTAATATCTAAATGGGGCAGCTTGGTCGCACATGTCCAATGGCCAAGACAGCTGTTGTTTATGCTTAATGTTCGTTTAGATAAGTTGGCTCATTGTGTGCAGAATTTGCTTAGTAATTCCTGTGTCTTTGGACTTGTACTATGTCCGAAGTCTTCATTCTGGAGTTTTTTCTGAAACTTGCTTTAGATTGTGTGCATTTGTGCAAAGTAGTTGATAACTTGCTATTGAAGCCTGACCACCACTTTGAAATGTTCGACCTATAACAGGTACGCTGGTTCCCAAATGCACAGTGTCAAATACCAAACTTATATGTCATATGCAACTGGGAAATCTCTAATTCATTGATGCAATGATCATGCAGTCTTCACCAGATTGGCTTACAACTGACGATAGCTTGTCCTTGCAGACCTGATGGCTTGAGAGATATGCTGGATGCTGCGATTACTAACATCAATAAGGGAGTGCCACTAGTTGTGCTTCATTTGGCTGTTACAGTTCCTTATCCTTGATGCAATGATGCAGCATGGACAAGGAGCCATGAACTTCGTGTTAACTGTCCACTCTGGACGGAGCTGTATTCGCTGGGCTTTACATGTTTGCAAGAGCTTGCCAGTTACATGAGCACTGTTTTGTACTGATAAACCTGTTCTTAAAATGAACTTTAATGTCACACAGACTAGTGAAAATGGCTTTTTGAGAGGTACTTCAAAGGCAGTGTGTGAAATATCTTGATACTTGCTTACTTACATACATACATACCGGTACATGCATACATACATAAACATATACATACTCCTACCTCCACTCCGACCCCTCTCCTTTACCAATTAAGACCTAGGGCACACAACTGTACTCTCCCACCCAAGGACAACTCTCAATTTATTCCTCGATCTTTATATAAAAATATTTACTAGTTTATTCTAAAATTTTCTAATGAACTTTAATTATCCATTATCACTCATGTTAGCATTTCTGCGTTTTTGTCAGATTGTTTTTCTCAATAAACGAATATATGCATTCATGCACAGCATTGCACATGCATTGTTTTTGACACACAGTTCTATCCATATTTGGGTCTGTTTTATTGAAGGTGTGAAGATAATATCGAATTAGTCACCTTATACTAATTTGGGTAATTGTTGACCACCCATTTTCATATGGTGAGGCCAGTGCCGGCGTTAGGGCCTCCGAACCCTGGTTGGGGGCCTCAAGTTTGTAAGGGGCATCCAAATTTGGCTGGTCAAAGTGGTCATTATGCCCTATCTATCACTGTTTGTTTCTGAAACTGAAGCACCAGGTTATAAAAAATTATGAACAGGGCTGGATACTATAGGGTGGTGGGGCCCATGGGCACATGATAATGATGATATGGTGTGGCCCTTTTGTGTAGCGGATTTGTTGCCTTGTTGATGCGCAGTCTTCAACATGCAGGGACAACCCCATAGGCCTACCTACCAGGCCTGCCGAGAGGGGGCCTGGGGGGGCAAAACCCAGGGGCCCGGCGACTTTTAGGGGCCCGGGCTGGGCCCAGCAATCAACTTATGGAAAATATTATAATCAGTTATACAAAGTTTATAATTTATGCCCTTTAAAATATAATATTACGGACACTTAACTACAATTATAGTTGCATATATATAAATATAATTTTGTCGGGTTGTACCCGCACTATTATTGTTTCAGGTTTTTTATTAAATTTTCTCATACAGTCTAAGGATAGTAAGGGGCCCGTGACTGCTCTGCCTAGGGGCCCGGAATTTCTGTCAGCAGCCCTGCTACCTACAATTGAATTATGATTATTTAGGACAGTCGTCATTCAGAAGCCCACTAAGATATTATTTTGACTATATCACTCTTAGAATCTCTATCTTCCTAGTCAGATGATAGCCTACATGCGGTGAAGGGACGTAATAAGAAAATTGCAACTGTGGGGGCCCGAAGTGGTTTGGGCCCCTGGGCTGGCGTCCATGTAGCGGCTGTAGCCCATGCCATATATTTTTCAAATTTGACTTTCGACTTATTCAAGGTACCTTGACTTTTCTGAAGCAGCCGATTTTTCCCCCCTCTCACATCACAAAAAGTACCCCCCTCTGAAAATGACGTCACAAAGCTCTGACCCCCCTAAAACCAATTTCCATGGCGAAGCAAAATGCTCCTTATGGAACAAATAGCGAAAGCATTTTCAAATTGTGACCAAATATTGAAATTTCGAATAATTATACATTAAAATAATTAAAAAAATAATGCAATTTAATCCTCCGTACCTTGACTTTACAGTTAGCTAGGCTACATTGGTTATAGAGTGTAGGCCTATAGGCTAGGCTGCGTCCCGTACTCCTATGTGTAAGAGCGTGAGGATTACGGTTAGCCTCCCGAAGGTGGCATCTTTCAAAGATTTAAATCTTGGCCATCGGCTAGCACCATCTATACACGGGAACTTTAATTGGCGTGGCGGCGCCTATGCTATTCAAACGGGCAGCGGTGGTGATCAAAGATCTCACGTAGGCTACCCGATCAATTCATTGATAAATTAGCAGGGTCGATCAAGGCCACCGGCTACAGTCGCTATAATAGATCTAACATCGTGTACATTTACATTGTAACATTGTGTGATCTCTCATCTCTCCTCTTCCTTAGCCTATTTCTCTGCCAAGTTTGTAGCCTACTTCCAGGATCGAGGCCATATAATTATAGCCTAGACTACGATTGCTACAGAAATATTTACATTTTGCATTTATTTGAATTTCGCTAATTCTCCTTTCCTGTACCCATCTCGTCGATTGTTCACCCATAACATAACCAACTTGCTCAAGCGCCTCTGTCTATTATTTCTCATGCTTTCCATTCAAAACTAAGCTCCCGCATTTTCAGGAAATCTTATGTTGATCCACCCAATTTCGCTCAGCAGAACACAACCCACCGCTGTTCTTGTGTCTCTTAGAAGCAGTAGTAGTTTCAGTTTAACGACAGTGTGTACGTGGTGACGAAGATCACTGATTCATTAGCTTCGCCATCCTCCTTTTTACATGCTTAATTGGGACTGTTACTGTCAGAGTACGAACAGCGGCGGCGTTCCTGTGTCTCTTCTTTCTGGTTTTTTATTAACCTGATTTTGTTCTTCACCTGGTATCTTTGGACAACATCTGTAACTTGACGCAACGGTTGTGAATAAGCTGGTATTCGACGATAAGCTTCTAAGCAGCGCTTTCAGATTTTTCAGAGCTTACGGTTACGACCGGCAATTGAATTTTATACTTACTTACTTGCCTGATTCGCGATAAAGAACTTCGATCAAGAGGTGTAGACTGTTATGGCTGAAAATTACTGACGGTACGAGGAATGTTTTTATATTTCTTATTCTTTTAGGAAACGTTGAATAATATTTATTCGTGTTTGACTTTTCTGTAGCATATTCTTAACATATAAAGGCTGCAGCCCTGAATCTTGCAGGTTACGTAGTTATGAGTAACACATGCGGTTCTGGTTCATACCCTGATCTTAGAGAAAATGATAATAATAAACGAGGCACTTACGCCGGTAGGATGTAAGGTGTGTGTGTAGCTATGTGTTGTGTGCTCGATCAGTGGTACTTTCTAGTAACGGAATGAGAAGCCTAGACTTTCAACATTAAGGTGTGACCTGCGGTCGTAGTTGGCACAAGCTAGTAACTCGATTTATGTAATTACGTCGGAAGTTTACAAATATATAGTATTACAGTATATAGTTGGTTATTTGGTAATTTATCATTTTGACATCCCAAATTATTAAGGGCATTGTTATAGTATCGAGGCCGGCCAGTTTCGGATAAATCGTCTATAATATTTGGTATCTTTTGGCGTCCAGTCATTGGTGGGAACAAATTCTTCCGATGCGCTGTGATTGGCCGACAGAAAGGGCACATGGAATATTCATTAGAGCATACCATTTACTTGTTCGAACTTCACCGAGAGTAAGATATTTATTTAAAATAGCACGTTTTGATGACGACACTAACCCTTACCCTGACCCTAACTGACCCTCACTACGCCTAACCGACCATCACAACGTGGCGAGACCAGTGTTTCGGCAGATTTGCAGTCCATATTAAACTCGCTATACCACGCCCACAATACACGCCCGAAATGTTCAGTAACTGGCCAGCCACGATACTATAAGAATGCCTATTGATGCATTATTACATATCGTTTTGGCGGCCCAAATGATTTTCAAAATTTTCTTTTATAGTTCTCACCAGAATTTATAAGTTTAAAATAATCAGAAACGAACTGACGAAAAAAATTAAGAAGAAATAAACATGAATAAATACAAGTTTAGACATATAATTATAATCAATTATTGTGCCACTACCAGAAGCCAAAGCTATTCTAATAGTTTTTTGGTCAGTTTTCTTCATATGTTTTGTAGAGTAACTTCATTTTTTATAGCTCAATAATGCACAATAATGCAAATAACTGTAATTATAATGCATGGTGCTTCTGCTGAGGAAAATGCCGCTATGCAACATGTGAAAAAATTCCTTCAGCAGCGCAATTTTTCTCCCACATTTTATCTAATGATGACTCTGATGCAAACCGACCGTCACTTCGCCTAACCTGACCCTAACTGACACTCACAAGGGCTAACGTGACCCTAACCGACCCTCACGATGCCAATTTATAGGAAGTAACGCATTTTGAACAATGCACATGCTCCGAGGTTTGCGCATGCGCAAGGCTCTTTTGCCTTTGCAAATAGAAATTCTGCTGTGGAATTGTCCGCCGCAGAAGAATTATCTAACTGTAATATACAAATTTATAAAATGCTACTTAAAAGCTGAGCACTGGGAACAATGAGCACTATGTCATATCAGAGGAGTTATCGATGGATACCAAAGGAAAATCGAAGTCTGCTTGTGAGAGAGACCAGAGAGAGAAGCAGGAGAGATCTAGCTAAATCACGATTCCCCGAACAAGATTAAACTGCAAAATGAACCTAACTCGTGAAAGCAATTTTCTACCAAGTGTTTAATACCGAAAATGAGTGCGAACCTGAATCCCTGAAAGTGAAAATAAATCGAATCACAGAAGGCAGTTTTACACCAAAGCACTCGATATTCCCAAAAAAGTTGTTCCCTTATTCTTCTTCTTAAGGTTAATTTAACCAGTGGAATTCACCAGACTACTGCAAATTTTCTTTAGCCCCACTGTAGGGAAATCCCTATGCACTTTGACAGATTTTTAATGGACATTTTATCTAGGCAGATTTAACAGATTTAAGCTCAATATTGAATTTATGCAGCAATGTCAAAATTACAATTACTTCTGTACAATTGGATATGAGTGTTCATTACAAATGCAAGTAACATATAAAGTAAAGTACTTGAAATAGTGCTCGAGCAGGTACTTAAAATATTGTAATTGTCGCCAGTGGCCAATTGTGTAGAGCGCCTGCGTTGTAATACGGAGAGTATGGGTTTACGCCTCCCGTGAGTCGGTTACTGTGTGAGGACCTTTAGGAAATCCACTCAGAATTGCTCAGGGCTGTCGACTGATGCTTGTTCATTAATGTAGTGTTGCTTAATAAATGCATAATGATAACAATAATATAATAATAATACTTACCGGGTATAAGTCACAGAATATTGACAGTTTTAAAAGTCGAGAGACTGGAGGCAGGTCGACTTTTACGAGGTTCAGACCACATTGCAAGGTGCATTCACTGAAGATTGTACTTTACATCAGCGACATGTTCTAGACAGCCAATGGAAATTAGAAGGAATTTCACAGACAACTGCTTCAGTGTTGTTTGTAGAAAATCAATTGATAATGAACAAATTTGTTAAAAAAATCATAAATATTTGGAAGTGAAGATTTACAAAACAGTCAATAGGTTTGACAACATTTATGCTGGCAGCTATTTTCCAAAAGTAAAGTTCTTAGTTGCTGTTCTACTTTGACAAGGACGATGTTTTCAACTTTTCGCTTTGTTATGACATTTTATAACATCTTTATGATACTCTATAATATATGTTGCACAAAATTGTGAAAATGCTCTCTTAAAACTTTGTAAATTGTTGTTGGCCAGCTTTAGATAAAGCACACACTCCACTATCTTAGAGCACATATTCTGATGTTTGGGCCTAACTTAGAACTCAAATTCTACTAGTGTTTAAAATGTTTACTTATTTGTGATCATATCATGACAGGTCTTGCATCCAGTTGCTCTTTTAATTACATGCTTTGTCTAAGGCTGAGAATGTGTGCTGGGCGTATACCTTGCCATTTAGCAGTGATTTCAGACTGAGGTCATGCCTTGAAGCCAATTTTGCCAGACTGATAGATTGGCTTCTGGTCTTTGGCTGACCATTTGTGGCATTGGACCTCGAGGCCAATTTATCGGAGTTGCACTATTGCTGTGTTGTAAACTCACCTGATGAACTCTGGCTGTTAACTGGAGCAGAATGCTTGGTAATTATTCATTGAGATATCATTTCTACTCAAATGACACTCAGATTTACATTTAATTTGACAGTTTGTCTTTGTCAGTCATCTATGCAGCTGTTTTCAACTGCAATGGCTGTAACTAACAGTATGGAGATGCAACCCTTCGTAAACTGAATTTTTTGCTACTTGAGTGCTCAAAAAGTTTGAATGGTTGAACTTTTCAAAATTAGGTGCTGGCTTATTGATTAGGCTTATTCTGCTAGGAATTTTTATGTTATTTTAAACTCTGCTCTGTCCCTTTCCAACTATGTGACTGACCTGTTGCTAACCACATTGTTTAAAATTAGTTTATTCAAATAGTTCATGTGATTGCCTTTTTTGTCACTGGATATAAATTTTGTAATTCCTTCCTACGTCTGTTCATTGTGCTCAGACTCTAGTTTTTTTCTCGTCTTGGCTCAAGAGGTAACTTTTCAACTGTCAACAGGCAGATATATGCAATTCATCCATCAGCTCCCTTATTAACCATTCTTTTAGCCCACCACCCAATACATTGTCCCTTTCACAAGAATTGAAAACGATGCTTCTACAAATAGCTTCTACTGTTTCTGTCATAACTTAACTAGTACTATGTATTGGGCCTTGTCATATGCTATTGTTTCAATTCATATGACTTATTTCTGTTGTTATTTTGAATTGAGCAGCATCAAATGACCGTGACAAACATGCCGACGGCTGATATTGGGATCCAAGAAGTATGGCAGTCAAATCTGGAAGAGGAATTTCGAAAAATTCGAAACATTGTTCAGAAATATCCCTTTGTTGCAATGGTATGCATTCAACTTACTAGTAAATTTCTAGTTTTTAAATCTGCATTTTTCTTTCTTTGACAGATAAAACTAATATATTGCTGATAGTATTTATTTGAATGTTTGTCAGGTTTAAGTGACAAATTGTCACAACTTATCTGCTGTGTTTGTAGTCAAGAAATTGTGTGGGCTTTACGTATTATTTCTGGAGGTTGTTACAACCAAAGACATTTTCTGGTTAGAAATGATTACATTTTGCACTCTCCAGAAATTTTAAAACTTTGATTGAACTGTTACATCTCTGATTTTAGTTTCTGTGTCATTTTTTAGGATACAGAGTTTCCTGGTATTGTAGCTAGGCCAGTGGGTGAGTTTAAGACAAACTCTGACTACCAGTATCAATACTTGCGTTGTAATGTGGACTTGCTTAAGATTATCCAAGTCGGAATGACCTTTCTAGACGAGTCTGGAAACATACCATCACCTCTGTGTACCTGGCAGTTCAACTTCAAGTTCAACCTTGCGTAAGTATATAATGTACTGCTACACTCTAATTTTGATTATCTTGTGTAGTGGCCAAGTGATATATGTTATATTCTATGGATCTTTTCTGTGTTTCATTTGTTTCATGTGTTTGTTTTGATGGATTTGAGGACTTGCCTTGATTGAATTCTGTAACTTAGATGTGTGAATGTGTTTTAAAAACTTGTATAATATGAGTGCTATTTCACATTGCTTGCAAAAAATTGCAAGCATGCTGGTAATTTGCATTAGGGAAGGACCAATTGGCATTTTTTGCCCGATTCAGATTAGTTAGCATGCTTTTTCTCTGATTCCGATCCGATTAATCGTCAATATTCACTTTTATTTGGTTCTAGGCACTGTTTGTTGCCATTTTGATGATGCATTGACTGACAATTTTATTATTTTACATGGACTTTCAATATTTAAGAATAAATCTTACCATAGGAGGTTGCCAAAACAGGTTACTAGTTTTGTATTCATGAAAAAAGAATTGTTTTTGGTAAAAAAATAGATCTTTTGGTAATTGGATCGGTAGTCCTGGTAGGCACCGATTCCGATTAATTGGTCTAGGGCAAAAATTGGTGCTAATCGATTTCTGATTCAAGAATCTGTCGTTCCCTAATTTTCATTTTGATAGTGCAAGTGTTACTGGTACGCCAGTATACAGCAAGGTGTGTGAAGATGCTTTTACTCCTAAAGGTACAGACTTTGCCAGTAATGAAGTTTTCTTAATTGGCTGTGTTTCTTGCTTCGGTTCATCTAGCGAGGATATGTACGCTAAAGAATCAATAGATCTTCTCACCAGCTGCGGCATTCTTTTCAAAAAGCACGAAGAAGAGGGAATCGATGTCAACGACTTTGCTGAGCTTCTGATGACGTCAGGAGTCATACTTAGTGATAGCGTCAAGTGGATCTCGTTCCATAGGTATGCTGTGCCTTTGACAGACTCTTTAGATCAAACGTTTGACAAAAAATTATGGAAGCAGTTAGGACTTATACATGTCAGCCAACCTTAGTTGCCGTTGTTTTAATTGGTTAGAAAGCTGCTTGTATAGCATGTATGAAAGTACTAATAAGGAGGCAGTGTAGTAAGTGTCTTGGTAAATATATGCTATGTGGTAGAATACACTTAGAAAGGAGTCAACCATAAACATCTGCTTCTTAGCTTGATCCTTAGCTTGATCGTTTAAAACCTTATTACTCGTTATGAACGCACAATCCTCGGACTCTAGGTCACCTAAACGTTAATGAACAGTTAACTGCGACCGTTGGAGATAATACTTGCATACACTAATATACAGTGTTGCATGGAAGACGTAAAAATTTGATGCCAATTTAAGACCCAGACAGTGAGGTTTGGAGAGACAAAGACATTATGTTCATGGACGGTCCAAGACTTTGAGGCTTTCTGGATTAAGTCCAAGTGGTAGAATACACTTAGAAAGGAGTCAACCATAAACAGCTGCTTCTTAGCTTGATCCTTAGCTTGATCGTTTTAAACTTTATTACACGTTATGAATGCACAGTCCTTGAACGCTAGGTCACCTAAACATTAATGAACTGCGACCTTTGAAGATAATACTTGCTCCACACAAAAAAATGAGAAAAATGTAGAGTTTCAGATATAGGCAGCACTGTGGCTTGGTGTATCATTCAAAGCAACATTGCAAATTCCCAATTGTACAAACTTGTTACAAATTTATCATATTATATAGTTTAGAAATTTTCCTACATAAGTTGTGCTTTTATCTTACCAGACTGATCACCTCTTTGGATTCATTTTAAGTTTTGCTACTTTGATTTTCAGTACTATAAATACTGTTCCATACCAATATTTATTTAGAGAATTTGCAACCTACTGGTAGCTGCCCTAGAGAACTTGAGAGAAGCTTAAATTGGTCCTATGACTTTAACCAAACATGACAGGGCTTTTAGTGGTTCACAAGACATAATCCATGTTAGAAATACAGCGTTTCAGTTAGTTTACATCAGCTACAAGCATGCACAATTTGTTTTGTTTTTCCATAATTTTTGAGAGTTTTTTGCACACTTGACTACTTCAGTTTTTGTATGTTTTTATATTTATATCGATTAAAACCAATTATAAAGAGCACCGAAAATAGCTGTTGCAGACTGATTTAGGTAGGTAGCTTCTGCTTAATGATGCTGTGTCATAAGAAACATGGTTAGTGTCTCCCTCCTACTTTATCCAGGCTTAGGACGATTTCAAGTGATTTTTGATAAATAACCCACAAACTATGAGTTAATATCAGAGCAGAGCTGCACATGTGGCATAATACAGCTGTTAATGGGAAAAGAAAGACCGATTTTCAGAATTCCTGGTGTATTTTCAACTTTATGAGTTTCCAGTTCATTTCAGAGCAGGCCAATTTTATAGCACAATAGGAAAACAGCCAAATTCAAGACGAGTATAAAGAAGTACTTGATAGATAGATACTGACTTCAGTGGTATCGGAATTCATGAAAAGTTTACTGTCACCTACCCAAAGACTTGTTATTTACTTGTCTTTTAAGTATGTAACTAAGTAAGTATATTCTTTATTAAACCGGTTGCAGAAGAGCCGCACTCCGGTGTACAATCATCATAGGACAAACACAAAAATCAATATGAGAACAACAACATTCTTCCTAAAAATGTTTTCCTCATATTATTGTCGATAAGAGTCAAGACCCTGTCATGAGACCGTGGGCGAAGGGCATAGGTAGTTGATTTCCTTGGTGGGAGCAACTCATGTAAAACATGCCCCGGATTGTTTAGAACAGCTGTGAAGAGACCCGTATCAGCCTTGTGACAGAGCTGGTCAAAGGTTGGGTTGTCAACGGGGAGGTACCCTCCCGGATCGTCCTGCTTATGATGGATTGGAGCCTGTTTTTTTATCTAAATAGTTACAATAGGAATAGCAAATAGCAATAAAACCTCATTTTGTCTAACCAGTTATAAAAGAAATGTCTCTTTGCCAAGAGTACAATTTGTGTTTTTAATTTTGTATTAACTGTCAGCTGATCGTGTGCTGACCACTTGATTATAACACCACTTTAAATGATAAATACAGTTTGCATCAATTGGTGTTATGTCGTGTTTCCTCATGTGTGGAATGGACTTCCTCCACCAGTCTGCTCTGCCATCCTTTCTGGTAGTCTCTCCTCATCTTTTTCTAAGCTAAAATCCTGCCTTTTCCCTCGGGGTTGCTCGCACTGGGAGCGCTTCTGAAAGGCTTTTGCTGTGAGAAGTGCTTTATAAATAGCCAAATACAATACAATACAACGGTTTGTCATGTGACTCTAATAAAATTGTTTTCCTCTTAACAGTAACTATGACTTTGGCTACATGATTAAACTCCTCACATGCTGTCCTCTTCCGGCCGAAGAACAGGAGTTCTACGACTTGATTCGACTCTATTTTCCCAACATATACGATGTAAAATATCTGATGAAGAGCTGCAAAAACCTCAAGGGTGGTCTGCAAGAAGTGTCTGATCAATTAGAGGTTTGCAACTTATAACAATTTTCCACATATTTTTACCGTTGTATTGTATTGACAATGCATATTTCTTTAACCACTAGTGATGTAATCTGGTCTAATGTAAAGAATTGTTAGGTTCATTTTGAATGGTGATGACTGAGATGGTCATTTATCTGCCTATCAGTTTAGGCCTTTCTCTGTAGTGTAGACTGATCTATCACTTATGTTCACTGCCTATGTACAATTAAGCATCTGCTACACTTGCATGCATTTATAGGAATAAAGAATGAGTCTTTAACTATAAGCTGGGCAAACTGAATTGTGCTCAGATTTTGTGTATACAGGGGTATGTATCATTATACATAATTTACATATGGGTTTATGTGAAAATTAGCATATTTATCCCATTTATACTTCTCAGATTAATTAAAACTAGGGGTGGGCAATGATTAAAAATTTTAATTGAAATTAATCACATGATTAAAATTTTTAATAACGCGATTAATTTTTAAAGCATGTCACAATAGATAACAGGTACAACTACTCTACTGACTCTTTGAGTAGTTACATTGAATATGCGCTATATAAATGCTCGCAGTCAATAAACAAAAAGCAAACATGCTTTTAGTATGGGTACTTGTTTTTACTTTAAAGTTTAAACAGCGGTTTTATCAAGAATTGTTTTAGCGCATTTCTGAAAATAATTGGGTGCAGTGACAATCACGTTAACTTTAAAGTTACAAAAAATTTCATCGCGTTAAAAAATTTCATCACGTTAATTAATTTCATCGCGTTAATTAATTAATCGCATTAATAACGCGCTAAATGCCCAGCCCTAATTAAAACCCATACACAGTGAAGGAGGTCTGTCCTTAACAGTGCAACTGGACTCTAAGTTGAGTCTGCATCCCAAGTCCAGCACATTTGGTAGTCAACGGACACAATGACAAAGAAGGGGATGTGGTGCCTAATACTATGGGTGTGTAGGATGTGGTACTGGTTAAACTTACATACTTAGTTAATGTGTGGGTAAAGTAGTCAAGTGACCCTATGAAGTAATTTGAAGCTGGGCCAGTTAATAAAGCAATGGTGTACACTACAAAATTTTGTTAAAACTAATGTGCATTGATAACATATGATTTGTTCAATATTTACTACTAATGGGTAGCAATGCATTTGAATGATGTGCTAATTTTATTTATACTGCTGATCTAAGTTGTTCAGTTTTATTTCTTTTAAAGAGAAATGTGGTGTAAATGTTCTAGATTGCTCGAATTGGTCCTCAGCACCAGGCAGGCAGTGATAGTTTATTGACTGGCATGGTTTTCTTCAAAATGCGTGAGGTAATCATTCCAAACAAGTCTCATTGTTTAATTCTTTTCTTATATGTTTCCAATTTAATTTCCTGTGCATACTTTATCACTTCATTAGGGCCAGTGTTTGGGAACTTCAGACACACACGATTAAAAAGCTAGATGAGGTGAAGAAATTCCTCGTGTAGTATAAGGTCCTTAGTTTTAAGGATCTTGCAGATGCCTGGCACGAACTTGATAAACTGCTGTCTCAGCAATGACAGCTCAAAATGATGGTCACCTGCTGGGCACAATTATTGGCAACGATGAGGATGGCCTACTGTTAACGTTTAGAGGTAATTGTTGGCCCTAGTATTGATTCTGTGACAAACCGGCAATACATGCAGATGTAGCAGTGCTCTGGTGATATTAGTACACTGAAAAAGGCCCATTAAGAAAATAGGAGCTAACTTAGAAAGAACATTTGGAGTATTTGTTTATGTAAGTATCTGTCTATTTATGTAGTGCTTTTAAAACTTCACAGAGGTGCTAAAACATTACTACTTAATAGACCTTAAAATATATGACTTAAAGATAGGTTGGAAATATATCTTGAGTTGTCTGTTGCAGTTAGTGCACATTTTAGTAGAGGATTTTTCCAGGAGGGTCAAATGCACGACTTGGCTGGAGACAGGAATACAACATTTTCTGATGTAATCTTTGACCATGCCGGGTCATTGGTGCTTGTCCCGTGAGAAGAATCTTTAATTTAATTGTGTCTTCTGCAAAAGCCAGTGCGGCATGTCTGACTCATATCTCAAACCATACAGGTCTTAACCTGCTAACAAGGTGAATCCCAGGAAGAGGATTTTGAATGTTCTTTGAGGGAAGATATCTCAAGCCTGTCTTCAACTTGATCAGGGCAAATGCCACTTCCTCTGGCGTGGTCATTAAAACTTACACCTTGCAAACATTTTCTTTAAAGTTTAAATTTAAAGCTATGCAAAGAGTTTATTTGCTTTCTTCTCTGTTTTGACCATTCTGCATGAAAGCTATAACAGTTTTGTTGGACTGCTACATTTGATTTGGTTACCAAGAACTCTAGATTATTTTATCCAGCTTTTATTTCGTCACAAGCTGTAACCCCGGATTGGCTTTACTGTTTCAAAGGCAATGTGAGGAGTTGCTTTTAAGTGGTGTTATGCAAATGTTTATTTACATCACAGTGCATTTGATTGCCTCTGAACATAATCTACAGAGGTAATACAGTACCTATAAACATTGCTGTTGATGATTGCAAATTGCTTTTGATGGTTTGTTCACTGACTTTGAAGTAATCAATTGAGCATTTCCTGCTTGCTGCAAGCATTTATAAGCTCCATTGCAGTAGCTTAACCAGAAAACTATTTCGTTGTTTCCATTGGACATGGTCGCAAAAGTTACCGTAAGTTTGTTTGTATTTCGCGTATAAAATAATTGTTCTGAAATTTATTTTGGGGGTTTGAACCCATAAAACACACTAAATACACCCATGCTCCATGTCATATTTCATCTTAGTAATGTGCAAAGTAATGTGCAGGTCAATGATCCTGACCATGTATTCTGAATATGCATCGACTGTCCACCACGCACTGCATTTAATTGCCCTAAGTGGTGTCAATCCTCTAGTTGCAGTTGTAAGTGAATATAAATGACTTGCAAAAAAGAGTGTGATTTAATCAAATAAAATAATTATAAGTTTGAAGCTGCAAAAAAGTATTTTTACCTTATATGGTATTTGTTTTTGCAGATGTTTTTCGAAGATCACATCGATGATGTAAAATACTGCGGACATCTTTATGGGCTTGGTTCTGCATACGTCACTAACGGTAACCTGCCCGCTGTCAGCGTAGGTACAAGCAGCGTTAGTACTGCTAGCAGTGGCAGTGGGAACATTTCGACTAGCAACGCAACCAGTACCCCGGTAGATAACCACTCGGCAAACTCTACTCTGAATGGTGAAGCTACTTCCAACTCGGTGACAGCACTGAGCACGACAACATCTAGCTGACGCTTGTTCAGCTCTTAGCAGAACAGTGTGATCTTAAAATCTACAAAAATTACTTTAGAATAAATTTGAATAACTTTCATGCGTGAAATGGCTTCTGCAGAGGCGGCACAAAGGCATGTATCTTGGTTTCTAGTAGAACTCTTAGAATCTTCTGAACTCTGTTTTTCGTTAATTGGAAGTACAAGGAAACTGATTGCAGGAGAAGTTATTTAGAGTTTTTCCTGCCAATTGTAACATTTGTTATAAATTTGAATGTGCAACATTCGGTATCAAATGACTTCTGAGCTGTTGATAGTTTGTTGCTATCCTCAATCCTTTGCAGTATTTTATTGGTTTTAAAGTAATCTATTAGGTTTTATGTCTGTATTGCATCTGTACTGTAATGTAAAGATCCTTACATTACAGGATCTTGTGCTTGGTATATATGATGTACTTGCTTATGAATGTTTTAATTTTGTAACTTGTGAAAATGCTACTTTAAAGTGAATATTTCAATTTTCTGATAATTTTCATAAAAGTCTTTCTCAAGAAGCATAGTTTGGATGAAGTACTTAAGTTTTTATTTGTGTCAAATTGTCAGTAATGTTTTCATGGCTAATCTTGCTGGTGTCTGGGTCTGTGAATGTGCCTTGGAAAGAAACTGCATTGAAGATGCCATAGGGAGGCATTGGAAAAGAAACAGCGTAACCTCCCTCTTGTCACCATTCACTTGGGTGCTGTTATTACCATCATCATTTATTATTTCATATTACTGTTGTCAATTTTATAATTGTTCTTATTATTATAAATGTTGACAGTTAGATAGACTGCATTGTTTTTCTTTACTTGATATAGAAGTGTCTTGAATAACGGCAAATTGCAGCTGTGCTTTTTTCAATGCGATGTTCGTTTGAAACTTTAGTGACTTGAATATCGTCAGCCGTAATAGCGTGTGTTAGGTCTAAACTGCTGATTTTCTGTCTGTCACATAGGGGTAGCTTCATTAAAGTTGCATGGTGACAGATTGCATATGCCTGTCACACATCTGCATTCATATGCCAGTACATCATGTGACATTGACAGTTTGTAACGTATGCAGAAAGTGTTATGCAGTTGTTGGTTTGCTGATGCATTGTTTGTGACACGTCTTTGAGCTCCTGGTCTGTACCAGTGAGGACTACCACTGATATACTTGTGTACAGTAATTAAACAATACGTTAACCGTGACTTCATTTATGTATAATGGGGATATTTGTCTGTATATGCTGTTTACCAGTGGTTGATGTTCAGTGGGTTTAATATTATTTGTTTGTGTGAATTCTATTCTAAGTTTATTTTATGTGGTAAAGGGCTCCTTAGATCAGTGCTTCCCAAACTTTTCAGTGTCACGGACCGGCAGGAATTAACTTTCAATGTCAAGGACCGGCAGGAATTTTCCCACTGCAGGAGGACCGGTGCCCAATTTATTAATTATTTCTCTTTTTCCGTCACCTAAAATAAATTCCTCAGATATGTATCAAAATTGATTTAAATGCATGTTTAGCCAATTCTATGACTCTATTGCCCATTAAATGCTAGCCTAATAAGTGTTTTTTGTTATGACTTTAAAAAGTATAATTGCCTTTTCTTGATTCCAAGACAATTTGACTAGTTTCTTGACTCACTTGGCGGACCGGCACCTGAGAGCTCGCGGACCGGCACCGGTCCGCGGACCACCACTTTGGGAAGCACTGCCTTAGATGACTTGGCTGTCTGATAAATTTGGTTAACCCTTTAACGATGAGCGGCATTGGTTTTCCATACATTTTAGTGCACACTCGTTGTTAAAAGGTTAAGAAACCCTCTTTCTCTCTTTACTAAGTTTTATGCTGATTCTGATGTGGGTTTGTGTCACTGTCATGTCAATTTATTTTTATTATTTTCTTGTTCTGTTTTTGTCATTAATATTATTGCTGCTGTTAGTATCATTATTAAACTTCTTTGCACTGGTTAAGACAATCTGGCTTTGAGATTGCCTATTTACAGATGTACATACAGTCATTCACCAATGATGTTAGACCTTGAGGCCTGATCTTGACCTAAAGGCCAGATTTGGTGGCCTTGTGGCTTCTGCCCTCATCTTTATGATTGGTGGCCACAAGGTGGACATTTCGGAGTTGGTGCTTTGTTCGGGTGTTTTCTTGTATTAAATGTCTTCATACGGTGGGCTCTGCTACAGCCTGCAATACAAGACTGAGTGAATTTGTTCTCATGAAGGATGTACTTCCATTAACCTATAGGCAATACTATCCAAAGGTATTGGAATAGTGGGTTCATTGTGCACACTCAGAAATCTGGTACAGATGTGCTTACGACCCCACTTTTAACCCTAAAGGTTTAAATTTTGGTGGTACTTAAGGCCGGTGTTCGGGTTTGCCTAGAAGCTTCGGAGTACTGTTAGGACAGAAAGTTGAGCTGAAAATGTGGAAGTCGTGCACTGGAGCCATAGAAGTCGGACATATTAATAGAAGATGTGAAATTGGCTGAATAGATCGATGCATAGTAAACGATGGCGAGCAAACAGCCTGAATTATCTTGATGACCAGAAGAGACCATAAAATATTCTGTGGGCAAAATAAGTATGACTTTGCTTACTGGATGTCTTTGTAAACTGCTGGATCCGGCTCTGTGCCCACTATCAACACCATGTTGATGCCGTGGCTAGTATCGTTTAGTATGCTAAGGTAAGCGCAATTGATGCCCAGGCACATGCACAGGATGAACTAGGAAAGGATGGATACTAGTTGACACGACTTGATGGAAAGGCTATTGTACAGCACATCCTATTATTGTTGACACAATCGTATGGGGGAGGGGCTACATGATAAATTAATCAGCCGAAGGACTGGTATGATCCAAATGATGCTGACAGGGGACTTGTGGCTTCTCAAGTTTCAAAGACGCCTGTTGTTGCTTTGACTCCACTTATTGACCTTTGCTGTTATTCTCAAATATTCGGAGGTTGGACTTACAGAGGCGTGTCCTGTTTAACCCTTTAAAGACGAGCTTCATTAGTTTCCCACACATTTTAGTACATGCTCATCGTTAAAGGGTTAAGGGAAATTTGAAGTGGTAGTGTAGGCCTATGTGTAACATATGTATATAAATGTGCAGGGTTTGGCTATCTATAAAATTGGATATCACAATGGTCCAGGTTTGGAGAAAATAATTCCAACATTCCATGTTTGTCAAATTAGTAGGCCTAGTGCGGAATTGAGTGAAAAATGAGCTCATCATGGCGAACATTCAGTATTGTGTTCACATCAAGCTGAGTGATTTCTTGGAAGAGTGCCAATACCCAAATTATATAATACTGTTTATATACATTTAGACAAAAAAATGAAGTAGACACAAAACTGGTAAACAAAACGTGATCACTTCTATGATGTAGGCTAGTATAGACATATCAATATCATAATCATAACAAAGTGATAAATGTTCAGTAATTGTAACAGCACCCTTTATAACAATCACTAAGAACACAGATGTTTGTGTAGGCCTATCCTTTGTTTTTAAAGCCCCTGTGGTCTCTTGCAATCTTTTTTAGGCTTTGATTGGTTTCAGCAACTATGGGACCTATTGCTGTGTTTTCCCATGAGACAAGTGCTTGAGAGACCAAAAAATTCATGCCTTGTCTCTGCGGGTGATTAAACCTGGTATCTGAAATTAAGACCGTGTAGGACGATGTGGCATAAGACTTGTTCAGATGCTGATTCCCATTCTTGTTTCCTCTCAGATTTCTTTGACATATCGTGTGTTATCCCCATCCGAAGCATAGACGCATAATCCGCAGTGGACCCGGAGTTCACATGTACAGTAGCAGTTTTTGCCTTACGCAACAGAAGTTTAGACAGTTGAGTAGACATGACTAAATTGCCTATACTGCACTTTGTTAAGGTCTGCTTGAAGAATTTGTAAAGGTCTGCTTCTGTGCTAATTGGTCATCTGGGAACTGATCGCTGTCGGGTTCTGCTATATCGTGTGCTTCAAGTTTTCGCCCGTCTGCGTTTCAACAGAGATCGTGTGCTATAGTTCATGTCAGTGGCGGATTTAGCCATAGAGGCTGTTCGCCGTCGGATAGGTCTGTTTCCAACTGTGCTCTAGTAGTAGTAGTAGTAGTAGTAGTAGTAGTAGTAGCAGCAGCAGCAGCAGCAGTAGTAGTTAATAATAATAATAATAATAATAGTAATAATAATAATGAATATCCTTAATATCAGTATATTAAACTATAAAAATTGGAATTCCACTTTCTTTACCATGATTACTCCCCTGTAGGCCTAATTAGAAGCTAAATTGTATGATGCGCGTTAACTTTGTCCCTACTGCATAATTTTCCTTCTTTTCAAATACTCGCTAGATTGCAATGTCGTATAAATAGGCTGTCCATTGATTTTACCAGAAAATGTGTCACTAATTAACGTCAGGAGACGGTAAAAGTGTAAGGACGAGTGGTTGGATTTATAAATAATTGACGTAGGCACTGAACCTACTCTAAACGTAGACCGGAGGTGGAAAAGCTGAATGGAGCGGCTAGGTGCATTATCTCAAATATAGCTATATATATATATATATATATATATATATATATATATATACTATAATTTAAAGTTAATTAGGGCCCTGCGTGTCCTCCAGGCGCATGGTCTTCCACCAAAGGCGTTACACCTGGTTGCCGAGGCCACCACCGTCTCAAGGTTGCTGCACGCAGCGCCAGCATGTTGGGGCCTAGAGTCAGCAGCTGATCGTAACAGACTTGAGTGGTTTCTTGCAAGAGCTGCACGCCTGGGTTTTCTACCATCTGGAACCTCACCCATCGATGTGCGAGTCTCGTCAGCTGAGAACCGCCTCCTCCAGTCCATCATCTGGGATCAGACGCACGTCCTACTATACGCCGCTTCTTTCCACCACCTGTGCTGCGACCCTACGCTCTCCGCCCTCATGGCAGGCTCGTGCTCACGGCTCCGTACTTCCGCAAAAAGACTCTTAAGAACTTTATACCCAGTGTTCTACATAGGCTAAGCGTATTCTCAAACCACCACGTTGACCCAAAATCTTAATAATTCTAATATTATTCTCTTTTTCCCTTTATATAGTAGCTTTTTGTGTGAGGTAAGTTGTGAAGCGGTCTGTCTTCCTGCTTGATGCATAATAAACGAATAATGTCATCATCACCAATTTTATCCTAGAACGTGACGCCCCTCCGAAAAAAGCCCTTGCCCCGAGCATGAAAGCCTGGATCCGCCACTGTTTCGTGTATCGAGAATGACGTAGGCTATATAGGCTCCAGTTGGTCTATGGCCAACGAAATCGACCGTCGTATATCGCAATCGTAAACACCACATTTCTAAAGCGCTATACTCTAAAGCTAAGTATAATAGGGCGCCAGACTATTCATGAGAGCTGATGCTTCGGTGCCTAACACGTAGGCCTACTGCATTATCTGAGCCAACCACCCAGCTTGACCTCCATTCACATAATTATTCGTCCTTGAGTTGGATAATTGATTAAACCTCTTCTAATAATCTAATTGCACGCAATGTAATGTAATGACGTAAGTAGGCCCTGTGCATGTCTCCATGCCACATATAGGCTGCAACAGCAACGGCCGGTTATAACCGATGGTGAAGCTCGCAATTTCGACTTGCCATAATCTGATTGTATTTCAAGCGAGGGGGTGTCTAAGTGTGGCTCGTGGATATCCTGGATCCGTTCCTCACGTAAGCCACTCTCTTCCTCTCTTCCTCCTTCCATTCACGTATGCGCTGTCGAAGTATCCGCTTTTGATTGCCTCAAGTGTTTCTTCTACACTGTGCCCCATAAAAAAACACACCAAAAACTTTGTCATGAAACGCATGTAAGTCTAATGTTAAATAAGAAAAAGTAATGTTTCATTTAAGAAGATGTTCGAAGTGATGTCCCTTCGCTTGAACGCAGGCTCTCAGCCTTGGCCGCCACTGTTCAATAGCTTTGTCAATGACACTCTGCTTCAACTGTGCCCACACAACGATGAGGCGCTCCTTCAACTCGTCGATGTCCCGTATTGCTGTCTGGTAGACGCGTTCCTGTATTAGACCCCAAATTCTGTAGTCAACGGGATTGAGGTCTGGTGAGTTTGCTGGCCAGAGTTCCGGTCCAATGAAGCTTGGTGTTTCACGTCGCAGCAACGCAATGGTGTCCTTTGCGCGATGTGCTGGGGCGCTGTCCTGCTGGAGAATGAATAAGTCGCTTGACATCCCTCTGATCGCTGGCAACATCTGCTCCATCAACAGGATATTCCTGTAATATTCGCCGTTGACCTTCACCCCAGGTTCCACGAAGAACAATTCCGTGCACCCGTAATTACAATTGGCTTAGTTTTATAGAAGATTTTTGAAAAGTTTTTTGGTGTGTTTTTTATGGGGCACAGTGTAGATGCAATGACGCATAAGCTTATTCTTTCATCATGAATGCAAGAACGCTGAAGAGATACCGAATGAAAGAAACGACGACGGAGTTTTAAATTTTGATTGATTCGAACCTAAACCACGACGCACATGCTTATATAATATCACGTGTGCATATATTGTATAGGCCTATGTTATTTGGTACCAAGGCCTACTTTACCTGACATAATTGATATATGAAAGCGCCTCTTCAGTTAGACACGGGACTCCGCATACAGAGGAGCAAGACAGGGCACTTGCCCGTCCTGCAGTTCATATGTGAACATTGTTGGCCAACTTGGCCCACATCGCAGGCCATGATGACGCGTCCCAATTTTTATGGTTTTCTTCTCCTATACGCATTTCGATTACGATACCGATTACAAGTTACCCTACGACAAATTTATACAGTGTTTGCTAACTACTTTATGTAGCCTATATGGGATATATAGTAGGCTACATGTAGGTGTAAAGTGCGCAAAGAAACATTATAACTTATAAGCACCCCTGCAAAATCACATTCGCCTATGTTGACCTACATGTATGCGTGCATATAATAATTAGCTGTATAACTTAGTAGTGTAGGCCTAGTTGACCTGCAGTAAACAGTCGAAGGAGGACAGTTTTCATTGAGCGTTTCTTCCACTTTGTCCAATCGATGATATTACTCCAATGGACGTTTGTGGATCGCAGGTGACTTCTGAAATGGCATCGGGCAGGAGTGACGGAACAAGAAGTTATGGTTTACGGTCGATCAACACTGTTTGACACGACGGTATGACAGACACGGACAGACACGCACACACGTAGACAGACATAGACGCATACATTTCAATTGCTCTGGTGACGTGTGTATGCCCTGTGGCTTTATTCAGGCAAGTGTTCGTAAATTATAAGCCCCCCTTCCTTCTCTCTCTCTCCGTCCAAATTGCCGCTTCATAATTACGGGCGCCTGCACCAGATAGCCTCATTGCAGCCGTAAAATTTTAATGCAACCAATGCGCTTGCATGCAACCGTTGGCGCCAAACGCTCGTCTGACGATTGAGACGCTAGACGGCGCCACGTTTGTCGGCGTAATTAAAAGTCGGACAGAAATTAATACGAAAGAAGGAAACTGATAACACGTGGAAGCTGAAGACGAAATATGACACTGAACAGAGCCTAAATGGCTTCTATCCAATGCGGAATGCCTCTCCGTCTAAAACAGGCCTTCTGCTTCATATTTAATATCGTTTCACACAGGATGTATCGTATCTGTGTTGCTATTGACAACTGCCATTGGATATTTAGGCCTCTGTACAACACATATGCATAAATAGACAGATAGCCAACACACGCTGACACGCAAATACACATCGATACATGCTCATCAATGCTGCTTCTATTGGCTGTCAGAAATGTAGGCCTTCTGGCACCTGCTTAGAGTTCAAGCCGTAACAGGCCTTTAATAGCTTTTACTGATGTTCTTGCACGTACGAATATAGCCTGCATAGGGGCCCGATAGCGCATTGGATAACACACTGGCATAGAGAGCGAGAGGTACCGAGTTCGAGTCCCGTAGGGCGGACATGCTTTATAGGCTGCTATTAGCGCCGTGTATTGCAGGCTGTCTGTTCTGTCAGTAGTTAAGATTTATGTCTTCTGTCATTTGTTGTTTCAATTGCATAACATGTAAATGTACAGCGCAGTGCGATTGTCAGGCGCTTCAATAAAGAAAAGATTATTATAGTTTGCATGTAGTAGGCCTATATGGTCTAAACGATGTTCAAACGACATAGCCACGATTGATGTAGCATGAGAGCTAACTATAGTTTGCAATCGTTATAACATTGCTATTTGCTAAGGAGACAAGGACATCATAAAAAAATATTGACCCTAAATATCAATGCCAGTCACAAACGCCAAGAGCAGCTGACGTAGGCCAACAATTCATTCGCTTATTGCCAAGAAGACCATAAAATTATGCTTTGTTTAGGAAAAGGCTCTGTTTTAAATCTTTATTTATCGATCACTTCTTTAACAAATTAACATGCAAAATTTAGATAAAAATTAATTCGCTTATTGACTTCGCAGGTTGAAGCAAAATGCTACCTATTAGGCCTATTAAATCTAAACTGTTTGAAAGTAGTTTTGTTGATCGGTGTATCTTTAGTTATATTTAGCTGTGCATTCATGTCTATAGGCCTATATGTAATCGTTTTACACAATGAATTGCACTTGCGCTTGTGAGATGAAGGCTACTTACTGATCCACCCACGCACAGCCAACCCACCTATGCTCCACCCCACCTATCCATCCATCTATGCACCCACCATAACCCAATCACCCACCCAGACCACTCACACACCCATCACTCATGTACCACTCACCCACCTAAACTCCATCTATCACCCAACCACCCATGCACCACCATCACCCAACTACTGACATACCCACACGACCGACCCACACCACCCAGACCAAATATCAAACCCAACCCACCGAACACCCACCCACTCCCTCCCTCACTCACCATTCACGCGTTATTCAGAGCGCCATCGATTGATACCAGGTGCGTCCATAAGGATGGTATGAGCTGGTAATGCGAGTTTATAGAGAAGTCAGCGGACAGAAGATTACATCGCCATAAAATAAGGAGATTTCTGGTCTCAATCCTTCTGCAGAAGGATCACGCAGCGGAATAATCCACTTAGAGACAAAGGGGCCACAGCAGCAACGGCAACGTTCGATCATCGCCCGATCATTCTAAGCAGCCAGGTCGTTAAAAGCAGATGTCAGATCTACACGGCCATCACTCTTCGTTTCTCGTTTAGTCTCTGCATCGTTCTTCGCCCCCTATATATATTTTAAGGACCCGAGTTCCATAAAACCACTCCGCATCATATTCTCTCTTCATTAACTTTCCCTTCATTAAAGTTCATACGACTTTTATCCATTCACGAAATTGTCTCTTTATGGAAAGCGTCTTGTCATTTAGCCTTTCATTTCAATTAGACTGTTTGGTGTTTACCGACCGACAGACCTATTGAAAAGCGCTCGTATACCTCGGCCATTCTCTTTTAAGTATGTTCCTATAAACCATAGAACGCCTATTTTTGTCTATTGTAGTGTATTGTAGCCTAAGTCTATATAATTGTCTGTCCGTTTTACGACAATTTATCGTATCCTCACCCGCTCTCTGCATCCATTACCTTGCCGTAATCATAGGCCTACTTCTGTAGCCTAAATTTCTGTTCACTTCCTCTATAGCCCGTCCGGTAGGCATTTTACAGAAGTTTCCTAATTTTTCTTCATATTCACTAGAATTCGTTCATAATATGCCTTCTACTTTCTCCCTTCCTTCGCGTTTCTTGGTAAATAACCTGTTTTCGCTTTCCTTTCTCTGTTCAGTCGTTCAATATCTCGCTCTCAATCGCTAAATCCATCTATATCTGAATCTCAGTTCACTCCTGCCTCCTCTGGCAGATATAAATAGTCTAGATGCATATATTTATATATTTAGTATTATGTATATGCATGTCTAATAGGCCTTATATTATTATATAAGCATGTGTGCGTCTGTAGGTGTGTGTGTGTGTGTGTGTGTGTGTGTGTGTGTGTGTGTGTGTGCTTGCGTGTGCTTACGTGTGTGCGTAAATGATATCTCACAGTCATTTTATTTGGCTTTGGCTTGATGTGTGATGAGTGTTTCTGATCGCAACTCTATTTGAATTTTAGATGAAGCCTCATTTAACCGAGTTTCTTATACGTCTCACCCGATTCATGCGACAGTCTATCGGCATATTTACCCAATTTATAAATGTTTATCTTGCAACAAATTCGGAAACAATCCTCGGACATTATTACTTAGTCGGCAAACGTTAGTTTTTTGGGGGTAGTGCAACGTTTAAAATCTGAAATATAGGGTTTGAATAGGTAAGGCAGAGTTAAAGTATACACTATTTTCAATAGTTTTGCACTAAATGAACGGAGGCCAATGCTGTAGGCACTAATTAGCAGTTTTCATTATGTACACAAACCTGTGGTACTGTGGCAGAGGCTATAAGCCTATAAGACCAAGATCCCTTTGAAGTCGAGTGCATGTAAGGTTGGGTGTCGGATGTTTGAAGTCAGTACCCGGCTGGCCGGCTGCATAGCTCCTCATGCATACAATTAAGGTGTATGCGTAAATGTATGCATGCATGTGTTTCTGTATATATGCATGTATGTATGTATGCATGTATGGATGGATGTCAGCAGCCACGTTGGTTCTTGAATGCCAGAGACTGACTGAATTTTTATTTGGACATAATTGATATTTGAGCAATAATGTCAAAGCCAACTTTGACTGAAACGGTTCACGTACAGAGTTTCCGGCTGGACAGTCAAGTCACAGACTTTTTTAGCAGACCGTCGTATGCCTACGCCGGGAAACCTTGGATCCGGTGGAGCAAAAGAGAGTCTTTGGAACAGCACCAACTGTCAATCACGGAATGTCCCGGCTACATGCACAATTCGAAGGGTTGCCGGACGCCGCATCGTTTTTCATCTAGCCTATCAAGGCCTTTAAGGGGAACAGTTGGACAGTGAGACAAACGTACGTGTATGCCATCGGCTGCAGATCAAATCGCTTATTGTCCTTCCTCATCGTCGATTTTGTGTGCATCAGGAACTTTGAACATTATTGTCATCTGTCTGTCAAGTCCAGCTGGGAATCTGTTGGTTGGGATCTGCGCGTTTGCCTTTGAGATTGTCACTGGTGACTCTTTTAGTCATTTGAGCAGTGTGTGCAAACTGATGCATTGTGTTCTTTTCTAAATGACAAGTTGCATCGTTTCGGCAAAGAACGCTTCTGAGTAGTTTTTCTAGTAGAGGCGCTTTATATATTACTAATTACATAAAAATTATTCATGTATGCATGCATATGTATTTATGTATGTATGTATGTATGCATGCATGCATGAATTTGAAGACTTATATAGCGCTTTTAGTTTATCTGACAAATATGCTTTCGCATATTCACCTTTCGCGGATTTTCATGTCCTAGGTGAGCAAATTTGCGAAGTGGCGATATATAAATGCCCGAATATTTGATGCCTAAATTACAGGACTGGAAGAACAACGAGCACAGTAAGATATATCAATTTATTACTTATCCACTCTAGTACTTCGTATTAAACTTTTAGCCAAAAGCAATTTCGGGCACCTTGATTGTTATCCTGCGAAAGTTGATTGGCCTCACCTGTTAATTTCACTGATAGCACACCGTGATAATGAGGACGACAATGACGATGATGATGATGATGATGGTGGTGGTGGTGGTGGTGGTGGTGGTGGTGGTGGTGGTGATGATGATGATGATGATGATGATGATGATGATGATGATGATGATGATGATGATGATGATGATGATGATGATGATTCGACGAAGATAAATAATAGTAATCATTATTTGTAATTTAAGACGACTCAGCATGAAGACAAGTCAGCCTGTGTGGACCGGTTGCCTTCAAGTGACTCATTTCAAGAGACGATAGATACCTAACCATGCGCTGTTCAATAGGCGCATTTATCAGTTCATATGAGCTGACCAATTATTTTACAGCAGGGTCTATTCTAGACTCTTTACCCGTTTCCTTTCGACGTCTGACGAAAGGTTCATCTCAAGTGGTAGAGAATATTCACGCGTTTAGATCAGATGACGCATGATCAGGGCAGCATTCGCTGAATCATCATCGACAGTTTAGACAGGTGTATCACGCGTCGTATCGTAAGCCAGAGCATCTGCTCCTCCTCTGCAACCTCCCGTCTCTGCATCTCTACTCAGATGCTTTTTAGCGGCGCCTCCTACTCGACCCAGCGTCTGAGTACACATCCCCTCGTAGGCGAACACACCCGGTGACTGCAGAACGTCCGATTCCTCGAGGGCGTGGCTGCGTGAGAGTCGACGCACGTCGCGGCTCAGATGGGGGGCCACCTTGGCAAGACCAGGGGTCAAATACTGGGAGCTGAGGTCGTGCAGAGATGTCCGGATGCAACGGGGGTCCGGTTTGGTCGTCGACCGGACGAAGGAATCGAAACCTATGCAGTCGACGTACATTAAGTCCTTTGCCACTGAGGAGGCGACTACAGGCGGTGTCTTCGACTGGTGACTCCGTAAGCCACCCCCGCCGCACAGCTGCACTACATCCGCCTGGAATGGTAAGTCTGCCGTCGTCGTCCTCTGGCGACTGAAACTTCCCATCTGTCGAGCAGCGTTAACCGGATAGTTCGTCGTCGTCACCGCTAGAGGTCGTTCGTAGGTCGACGAACTTCCGTTGCCGCCGCCGCCGACGGATGAACTGAAGGAACGCCGCAAGGGACACTGGGTAAGGTCGTGACAGGGGGTCGTCTTGCTCGGTGGGTCATCGTCGCTGTGACCCGTTGACCTCGACATAGACGCAGATAGACTGGGTGCTAGACGAACAAAAACAACAACGACACACGTCTTACTAATTCAGTCTCAGTCATAATGAGCCTTTATGTTCTGTGTCATTATTTTAATGTCTGCATAGCACTGCAAGTAAACGACAGCGAACAGAGAAACTTCAACTGTATTTACTGATATTTATAGAGACAACGACGGTGACCGAAACGAATACAACGACGACGATGATGACTACGGCGACGAATGACGGTGATAATGGCGATGACGATGAATATAAATAGTCTAACGGTTTTGATGATGGTGATTGTGGCGATTAGGCCTACGACGGTGTCCCGCCGTTAGCGCGCAGGACAAAAGCGCGCCGTCATTTGAGCGCTGCAAAATATGGCCGTCAAATGCGCGCCGACGAAAGCGCCGCAGCATAGAATACAAGTTTTTATGACAAATTTCAATACATAAACGATTCCAAAAGTAAATTAAAATTACTTGGAAAGTCCTTGTTTTAGCATTAACATTCTTAGATTCTGGCAAGAAAATAAAATTAGATTTCTCGAACTTTCCAAATTCATCTGAAACATCAATTGTAACTGAGCTTGGCACAAAACAGACTAACTATACAAAATAGCTTTCGCGCGTAAACATATGCGGGCAAGTCTGTAATAGACTCTTTCTCGCCAAAATACCGGATCAGACTAATATAAACCGCTATGTGACTCATAGCAACGTCAGCAGTTCATTTCCCGCTCTAGCACCATGTGATAGATAGCGCGCTAGGTGACGTCGTAACACTTCTGCAGCAGGCCAAGGCAGGGCCTATTTTAAAGAATTTTTCACCAAGCACGTCCCCCCCCTAAGAAAAAATTGTGAAATTGCAAATGCCTGTTTATTAATAACTAAATGCTTTAGCACATCTATCACACTTGTAAGGTCTTTCTCCAGTATGAGTTTGATTATGCGTTTCTAGCTTATATTAATAAGTAAATGGTTTAGCACATCTATCACACTTGTAAGGTCTCTCTCCAGTATGAGTTAGATTATGAAAATTTTCAAATTAGCTGAAAACTTGAAATGAGTCAAACGACATGATAATTTGATATTGAATTTGATAACATTCCAATTTTTGCATGAACCAAATAGTTTCTTATACAATTCTAACACTGTCATTATAATTATTAGTTACGAAATGGACGACACATGTCTTAACAGTATCATTGATCATGGGTCAAATCTTCAAGACAAAGGCAAAGTTTATAGCTAAGCTAACAGACTAACAGTTACTGGCGCCGTCTTGCGGCTGGTCAGTTTGAGTCGCAGTCAGATAATTAAAACACGTCCTTGAACCATTCCTGGGATTTGGCCTTCACAGTTGGTCGCGAACGTCGGTTACAAGCTTGTAACCATGCTCGCAGTGCTGGGCGTACATCAAATTTTGATGTAACCGGCATATTCATTCGGACATGTAAATGTGCATCAACTGTCTCTGCATTGAGGCTGCTTCTATCATCATCCTTCATGAGATTGTATGCACTAACAAGTCTCTCCACGTCACATGAATGAGGCTTTGCTGCGAGTAGTCTGGCGACAGCTACAGAAACAGAACGCCAGTCTGCATTAGTCAGACTGATCTTAAGGAAATCCTGCAATGTGCTTGTGTTGGACATCTGCGCTTTCTTTGCAGCGTTCACCAGCTCTCCGTAGCTACTGTAGAAGTCACGCTTCGCAAAGTCTGATGCGAGGCCAGTGTACACCCGTTCAATGTCTTCATCAGATGCATTGCCGTTCAGAAGCATTGGTGGAGAAAGCGCCTGAAACTCCAGTGCATAGCGAAGATCACTGGCACCTTTGTCAGTTCCGAGTCGACTGGTCAGAAAGTTGCACAGCGAACAAATAATCTCAGTCTTGATGGCATACACATCGCGACCGCAACTGCTAACGAGAGAGTGCTCTCTCTTACAGTGCCTTAATTGGACGACTGTGAGCTTAACAGTGTCGTAACTCTTGATAACTTCATCGGCTTGTTCCTCATTCCCTGTAATTGTTACTTTCTCCTCATATCCACCTGGGTGCGGACGCTGTAATAATTTCCTTAGGTCCTCCACACATTTATCACGATCACTTTCGACGTCAAACAGAGTCACTTGGTTGCCCTGCAACTTCTTCTGAAATCTAGAGTAGATGTACAGCGCGTCACACAAGATCGCTGCAATGTGAACAGTGTCAGCATTAATCCACTTCTTCAGCATGCCATATTCTTCAGCGTCTTTCAGGGAGAAAGTCTGCAGATGTCGCATCATCGGTCTGTAGTTGTCCAGAATGGATGACAGAAGACTGTTAGAATATTGTGTGAATCTTATGTCGATTACTGATGGATACTGTCTGACTGTGACGCCAAGTTCTTCCGCATGCTTCTTGAATTCCTTTGTTCTACATGCTGAACTGTTATAGAAACGCGTAACTGCTTTACAGTCATCTATAACACGCCGTGCTTCAGGAACACCTGTAGTCATGTCTTTGAACACTAACTGAGAACGGTGAACACTGCACCATATTTTGAGGAGAGGGCTAGGGCCCTTACATGGACTTGACGTGTCCTTAGTGGTGTTGTCTTTGCGTTCTTGCTCGAGCAGTGTCCATAGCGAATGATGTCTTCCAGTATTTTCTGACGCGCCGTCTGTGACAATAGAGGTTGTTTGCTTAAATATCTCTGGCCATGTTGCTCCACACTTTGCAGACGCCTTCCTGAGTGCCTCCAATAACCCCTCGCTACCTCGCTTCTCGCTTTCAGCCAAGCCCATGTACCAAGTCTCCATGTCTCCAACCGCCGTTACAACCTGCGCCATAACATGCTTGTTGTCTATTCGCTGCTTGTCAACAGCACCATCAACTCTGAGAGAAAGCGCAAGGATATCTTTAAATCGGAGTGCAAATGCCTTACGGTCCGTTTCTGCGATTGTCAGTAGCATGTCGCGATGGCTTGCAGGAGTGACATACTGTAGATCTGTGTCAGTAGGAGAAAACGGAATTTCAGGGTTGTTCAAGTCTAATCTTTCAGCCATCAATGACGCCACGTATCTAGCTGGAAATGACCACGCAGATAGTGTCCCGCGTTTGGCATCCATGTATACCTTAATCATGATTCTTGCTATCTTTTGTTCCAATGCAGTGTTAGCAAATCGCAGTTGTTTCTCCAACACAGTTTCTCCCTCATGTATCCGACCCTCGGCAAGAGCCTTCTGTTGTCGACTACGTGTCAAACAAGCATTGTGTACTGTCGATCCACAGTGTTCATCATACATCTGCTGCCTGAACACTGCACCATTTGCAGTGCATATGGCTGGGATCCTTTGACAGTGGATCTTCACCAGATCAGGATGTGCACAACAGATTTTGCAATGCACAATCCTCCTTCTACCAGACCCACCACGAGCTTCACTTCTGTACTCTGCCCAATGCTCAGCCTCAACCTTCTGTTTGCGTCCTGACTGATTTTTGCTTGACTGTACAACCCCTTGAAATTCAATTGCCTCGTGAACCTTTTCCTCAAACTCATCGACTTTCACATCCACCGGTTTACTTCCAGCTGGAGATAGCGAAGCTGTCACACTTATGGTTGACGCTGAACATGTTAACTGTGCGGATGTGCTTGACTGCTCTTCGGTTGTGGTACTATTACTAGCTGCAGTACTTGTTGAAATTGAATGACCAGTGCCACATTCGTCATCAGAAATGTTTGTGTCTGATTCCGCTGTGTGTTGACTATTCTGTTTTTCAATACTTACATAGTGATTTGTGCCAACCAACCCCAGATATATAGCGTAAGACTCAGTCTCACATGACGATGCTTGAGATGAGGTAGGTAATGTTGCCATATCAATACGCTGTTCCCCCTCCACAGTTAAAATGATGATAGGTCGTCGATACAGATTGACTGCTACAGAAAGAATTACACCATCACCCCATGTGCCACATTTCTTCATGTTGTCGATATATACTTGCAATTCCTGCTCTGTCATAGCTCCACTGTCCAAGATCATCTGCGACTGTGAGTGCGACTGCAGACATTCAACCAGTTCCATGCGTACATCATGAGCAGTTGTCGCTGTCGCTGAGCTTCCGCGTCCAAGCTGAGTCAACTGTCTGGCGAGTGAACTAAATAAACAGTTTCCATCTGCAGCCACATTGACAACCATCATATTCCTCTGTGCAGCTAATGATTTCAACTTATCCATTTCCGTCAACTGTCTCGGCTCAAACGAATCTGAAATTGCAAAGTACACAAGTATGCCAAAGAATGTTAGATGGTCGAAAAAATGACACCCACTTTAAAGAACTTGCTTATGCTATAACTCTTACTAAACTACTATTATTGTAGGCTATATATCAGATGCTAGTAGCTTATATCTATTCATAATTACATATCTTCAATGATGACACAGAGTCACGGAAGTCCTGAGGGAGACTGAGGGAGACCTTTACCTTTAATATAATACTATATGACAATAATGATATAGACTGTTTGACAGGTCACTTGGTACAGTTCATCATTTACTTAGCTACATTTATCAATGTAATCGTTTCTTAATTTTTAAGTTAACATACTGCAACAATTTATAATTTTACAGCTGTGTTGAGGACCAAAGCAACTAACCTGCGTGCGCGTTCCTCTTCGTCATTCGTTTAAACATGGCCTGTATGTCGTTTCCAGGTGACGACGCAACCCGTTTTTTACTCATCGTGAAATTCGCAAATGAATGAACTAAAACAACTGAACTGACCGAAAGGCCTAATAGTCCTAATATCGTAATAATAAATGTCAATAAACAATTATGAATTATAACGAAAACTCAACTGTAGCCTAAATATTATTTTTACATCAGTCACAAAATTGCGCGTCCCGTTCTCTCGGTGCTGTTTGTAAACAAGTTTAACGCGCTGCATGACGTCATGAGCCCAAATAGATGTATGGAACGCCGTTCGAACTTTCCTAAAAAAATAAAATATATTGGCGGTGTTTTTTAAAACAACTTTAAACAAGTTCAGTAAGTGCCGTGCCAGGCGTGCCTGAGCGATCAAGCACGGACCGTCAATTCCTCAGGCACGTTTTTGTAATCTCAAAGCACGGACGTGCCTGTCGGCACGTTAAAATAGGCCCTGGGCCAAGGCACGTAATCACTACGACAGCGCACCGAGTAACTGCTATTAAACGCATGCTCAACGAGTGTAAAAGGCAGTAAACAACCCGATAACTAATCGTTGTGACATCATAGAAATTTCCAATAT
The DNA here is from genome assembly GCA_020284085.1 of Aporrectodea caliginosa. NCBI lineage: Eukaryota > Metazoa > Annelida > Clitellata > Crassiclitellata > Lumbricidae > Aporrectodea > Aporrectodea caliginosa. Next base: position 750,011 of record JACEVL010000786.1, read on the forward strand.
GAACGCTTAAACTTGCTGACTAATAATCAGCGCGATATTAGCCTAAATTTACAGATAATAAGGAGAACCGTAGTGTTAGGTTTGTTTACAGGTCAGAGGTGACTGGAGCAATCGATGATCGGGCGATTGCGGAATACAATTGCGGCCGATGATAATTATTACCGGACCGAGGATAGTATAAATCGCCAACTCAGATTAGACTAATTATAATCAAGCGAAGTGTGTACCGAATGACCCGATGCACGTGGACGTAGTGCCCAGTTATCTGCGCCAATTGTTTTCCTCAGCAGTCTTCTCAGGCAATATGCCAAAGAGGCGTATTAATATTATATCCCATTTCAGTATGGGATATATTATATAATTATACGCTTTGGTAGTGACCGTGTAGGTGAGTTAGTGCGTGTGTGTGTGTGTGTGTGTGTGTGTGTTCATGTGTGTGTATTTGTATTGTATTGTATTGTATTGTATTGTATTGTATTGTATCTGAACATTTATCAAGTGCCTCTCGCAGTATGGACTATTCAGAGGAGCTCTCAGAGTAGAGGCCCCGAGGAAATTCATGCATTCATTCATTCAGAGAATTTATATAGCGCCTCTTCAAGAAACCTACTCAGAGGCGCTCCCAGCCCAGCCACGGCTAAAAAAGTGTGATTTGAGATACTTATAAAAGGCAGGCGAATCTAGCCGAGGCATCAATCGCAAGTCTAGTGGGAGGCCATTCCAGATGGAGGGACCCACAATCGAAAAGGCTCGACGCTGTCTAATGGAAGTGTGAGCTCGCGGGACCAAAAGCTCCCCTTTCTGAAGAACGCAGAAATCTACGAGCTGCGAGGTCAGAGACAAATGTGTGTGAGTGTGTGTGTGTGTGTGTGTGTAGGTGTATGTTTGTGTGCGCGTGTATGTGTTTGTGTGTGCGTGGTGCGTGTGTGCAAACAGTCACCAGCGATGCTCCTATGAAGGTACATGTGACTGGATGCTTTCTGTCGAATGCAAAGAGTTAATATCCAACTACAATTAGTTTTAATGGCTATGAACGAGTGCACTTTCTTCCGCTTCTTGTACGCATCCTGTGCTTGTCCGATCCGCAGCATTTAATTTCCAGGATTAATTTCGCAACTTCATTAGCAAAGTCCACTCGTGCACAGCAAAAGACGTTACGACTGAAGCGCTGATATTGCAAATGGACAATTCCCCCTCATGACTATTAAGGTCCGAGAACGAATTTCATTTCCAACTGAATCCAAGTTAGTAAAGCTATCATATCCCATGTGGAACATAATTATGGAGGCGCTCATTTCCTTTACTCGGAATTTTAGGTTGCAGTGAACGAATCCCAATTCCTGGACACAGGGCCAATGCATCGCAGAACTTGCCGATAACTTCCCAGCTTCCGCCATTACCTAATTATAAGGCCTATACTGCTTGGTGACAGACAGACGGACGCATTCGCAAGCAACCGGGGAAACTTCCCTAGAGTCGTTATACGGAGTCGAACCCACAATCGCTTGATCACACTGACGAAGCGTGTTGCCGATAGACCACTGTGTCGAAAAACGGAATCAACGTGGAATACAGTAGCAGGATTCAAACCCCGGACGACGATTGGAAGGCAACGTCGCTTATCCAACAGACAGTCGAAACGATTCATAACATTGATCAACGAAAGGCAGAGGAGATCTTGAGGCATTTCAAATTCTAATCGTGATCTAATCAGCTGGAGCGAGGGCAGTGGCGTCTAACCCCCCAGTAGTCAATGGAGAACCAACCCCCCCACTGGGCCCACAAAAATTTGGCATCTGAAACACACATTTCGGTGCAGTGCTTTTTTCATCCGGAACGGTCCGGAGCGGCGTTCCGAGACCTTTTTCAGCTATTAAAACTAATTTAGTAAATTAAAATTTTACTAAAAATTATTTTAAATATTACTATGTAGACACTTTAATTAATTTCAGTGCTTTCAGCGTATATATTATATATATATATATATTATATATGATATATATATATTATATATATTATATATATATTATATATGATATATATATATTATATATAATTATATTATATACTATTATATATCCTTCACAAAAGCAATGCAACCCTACTCTAGGCCCTACTCTTGCCTAAAGCTATTTAAAGACGGTAAAAGAAAAATTAATGTGAAAGTGTTAACGGCCAGTGATAATGAATACCAACAAACATATATATATCCTTTTCCTGGACTTTTTCTTTGTGAAGAAAGTCAGCAAGAAATGATCCTTCTAACCCTGACACAACATGGGGCTGGGCCAAAAAGATATAAAATAGATCATTGGGATGAATTTTACGTCTGTTGTTACCATGTTATTTGGAACCCTTCACTCCTTATGACCTTATCTATAGGTCAAGTTTGAAGTCAATCGGACTAAAGCTGTTTAAGAATTTAAGAAATGACAGTTAAAACATTAATTTTTTTCGTTTGGCCTCTGGCTGGCGAAATAACAAATTTAGAGATATATTTTCTAAATAAGTGTATTTAAGGACATCTTAGGGGTTTTTCTATACCAAGCTGAAGTTTGGAGTCAATCTGGCTATAGTTAGTTAGTTAGAATGACTTTAAGTGTTTAAAGTCTTTAATGCACCATCTAGCTACACAGACGAAGGTGCCTGGTAAGGACACTGGCCATGATTTGCGCACAATCTATAGATCTGTTATTAGCTATTTGCAATGTGGCTATACTGCTATAAGAATAGGACTTTTCATTTGATGATGATGCTGATGCTGAGTTCTCTACCAGAAGGCAGATCCATTGTTTTTATGCCGCCCGGGGATGAAGGTGGTTTCCCGTTGCCTTCCTGCTTCCTCACAGACAATTAAGGGTGAGCAACTTGTCCAGGGTCGCTACACAGTTGCTTCAACTTGCTTGAGGTAGATTCAACCTGCGACCTTCCGGTTACAAGGCAGAGAACATACCGCTACACCACCTCGTCCCTGTATATCATTGTGTATCATTTCATAAAAAATACTCACTCAGAAGTCAGAAGAAATAAAGTAGGCTAAATGAATCAACTCGCAACGCGTTCATATATTCGTGAGTCCAACGTAGGCTATAATTATTACTCCTAGGCATATATTTTCATTTGAAATGTCCGCCACACACTGACTGGACAGGTCAGAGAGGGCTAGAGATGAGCCATTTCGATGGCTGAGCCAGATAACGGCCGAAGCGATGACACACATGATGCAGGTTGCAGGCTTGCAGCGGAGAACTGTGCCAGTCTGGGCCGCCGTGTCAATAGCGAAGGAACGTCAGGCCCAGGGTCCTCACCCCCCATGTTTGCCCGGTATATCGCGTAAGCCGTTGGCTGTAGACTCGTAAGGGTAGAGCTGCCTTGATACACGGACGCCTGGTTTACCCAGGGGTCCATGCCTTGATATAATGGGGCATAGACTTCTAAATACATTAGCATCTGGACGGACAGGGTAGAGCGGCTAATGATCTTTGCCCGACGAGTTGAGGCCGGGCACACAGGCTAGCTGGTGGGTGACCCGCTAAGACTATATACAAAGTTTACCCTGTATGCCTGCAAGGCAGTATATTATAGTCTACTCCGTACACGTACACTGGTCTGTTGGAGTTCGAAGCCCTCTGTTCATTTTCGAGTCTGTATCAGCCAATAGCTTCTACGATGTTAGGATGCAGACGATCTTAGATTATCTATTTTGGACATAATTGTTTGGAATATCCGAGTACTTTATTTAGCAGATTTGCCATTTTACGAGTTGATTGTCTGCAGTTTCGGGTGGATTTATTCATTATTCTGTTTATCCGGATTATCGTCATTACAGCCTACGTTACTTAACTGTTGTTTACTACTGTGCACGAAAGCAAAATGGTGAATAAGTGTGCAGCATTCAGCTGTAGGAGTGGGTATCAAGGTTGCTCAGGTGCTGGAGACGATGGAGAAAAAATAACATTTCATTCTTTTCCAATTCGTAATCCTGAATTATGCGAAAAATGGAATCGAGCTTATCCTCGCAAAGACTTTATTCCGACTAAACATTCAAGACTGTGTTCACTTCATTTCCAACCAAGTGACTTCATACAGGAGTGGCACGACACAAATGTTGCCAGACAGAAGAAGAATACTGCAGTGTCTGATAAACCCCAAAAAAAGTTTCTTAAGGATGATGCTGTTCCTTCTGTCTTCTGCAATGCACCCACTTACCTCTCGAAAACACCAGCTGCTCCAAGGGCAACATCTAGAGCTACATCATCAATCAGATTTCAAGAAGAAGTTAAGAGACTAGAAAGTCTTGAACAGTCCTTTTTGGAGATGACATTTCTAGCCTCACATTAGCAGAAGTTGAGGAGCGACTGAGAGGTGAGACAACTTTGCCTGAAGGCTTTAAGACTTGTATTGTTCAGCAGAGTATGCTAATATATCTTATTGGAATAACAGATGATGTACCTCATATTACTGGCTGCATTACTGTTAATGCTGACTTAACAGCAAGTCTTACAATGAACAACAAAGTTGTTCCATCATCACAGTATGTTGATTTGGTCAAGAGTTCAATTCATTCCTTGTCATAATTAGTTAATCTAATGGCTCGTGTCAAGTCATGGATTGAAAGTCCGAATACCAGGTCCATCGATTGTATCCTGAGAATGGCAGTACAGCTGCTGAAAACCTCTATCGATAGATTTAGCGATGACACCGATGAGCACAGGAAGATTAGTTTCATAATTGAACAGCTAAAGTTACTTTCTTTGAGTAAATTTGGTCGAATATATTCACCTATGCTTGTACTTATGTCGTATATGATCTATGCTGCTAGTCCAGCTGCATATGCAGCTCTGCAAGAGCAAAATGTTGTTTGTCTGCCTTCAACAACCACTCTCAAGAAAGTTACTCGGCGTTTGAATTCTGGAAAATGCAATAAAGGAACTCAACACTGAAGCAAACCAAGAATCTCAGCAGCCAGCAAAGGGTCGAAAGATGATCAAACTGTCTAGTTCTTCGAATCACTGAAGTAATTAATTCGAGGCATAAGCATACTAAATGTGTTATATAAATATGAATGAACATGGATATTTTGTGCAGTTAGGAACATGTAATTAGGGTCTGTACATAGGTGCAGAGATAGATGTGTACATATATAGTAATTAATTTCCTTATATATTATTATTCTTTTTTATTAGCTATCATACTAGAGAAACTTGCATAGTCGTTCCAAGGTTTAAATAAGTCGTTTGTAAAGTTATATCTATTGTTTGGTTATGGGAAATCAATACAAATCAAGCATGGTAATTCTGAAGCACTGCTGAAATGACTGGCCTTAACTTGTCTGGACCATTATCACCCTGTCCGTCCAGATGCTAATGTATTTAGAAGTCGATGCTAATGTATTTAGAAGTCTATGAATGGGGTCTCCAAACCCCCCTGGCAGTACAGGCTGTGCAGTAGGTGCCGTTTGCTACTGTTATGGAAACATAAGAGAATTTCGATCCCACGATAATGCTTTAATGTGGGTTAATATTATCACAATCATACAGGAGAAAAGATATATCATGAAAAAATTAAACCCCCCACTCGGCCAAAATCGGTCAAACCCCCCCATTTTGAAGTTCGATGGAGATCGATCTCCAAACCCCCATTGGTAGACGCCACTGAGCGAGGAAGATGGTTGAATGGTAACACGTTGGCACGAAGATCAGAAGAACGCGGGTTCGATACGCGCTAGCCCTATCAGGTTAACTGAGCCTGCAAGTCGCTAGGTGAAATGGATTTGTTTCATATTTTCATATTTCAAATTATAGCTTCATAAGTAAGCCATAATTAGTTACTGTTGGCAAAATTCTGTAGAAGTCTCTTTTCTTTCCTTTCTTGGCTTCTTTATCTCTGCACACCTACTCTTTCCTTTTTTTTATATCTCTCCGCGGTGCTTTCGCTCATTCACCTTCTTTTTCTTCATGTTTTCCCTTCGTTCTTTGCCACTTTCCTTCGTTCTTCTTTCTTGTTCTCTTCTCTTGTCTGTCTGTCTGTTTGTCTACCTTGGTGTAGTTCTGTTTATAGGTTGGTTATTCCGTCATATCATTTGTATATGATAAGAAATTGTTCCCTTGTGTAAGGTGCTTGGTCTATCTCTTTCTATCAGTCTCTCTGTCTCTTTATGTCTGTCTATATCTGCCTCTGTCTGTCTGTCTGTCTGCCTCTGTCTGTTTCTCTCTGCCTGAAAGATGTGCTGCAATCTTTTCCCGTTACATTTTATAGGCGACTGAACAGCACAGTCGTTGTCTTTTGCTGGCCGCCGCTTCTTTCCATCTCCAGCTACCTCCGCCTCCTCTTCTTCCTTCTCTTCCTCCTCCTCCTCCTCCTCCTCTTCCTCGTCCTCTTCCGTCTCCTATTATTGCTCTTCATCCTCCTCCTCCTCGTCCTCCTCCTCGTCCTCCTCCTCGTCCTCCTCGTCCTCCTCCTCCTCGTCCTGGTCCTCCTCATCAAATGTCTTTACATGTGAGCTCCTAATATTCAGACAATAATCGTCCTCCGTCGATGACGTTTACGATGGCCATCTGGTGATGATAGGAGGCAACGACGGAAGAAGGCGGCGACTGTTCTAAGGAGATTAGCACAGATCTCATCGCATACCAACACACGCACGCACACGTAGTATAGACACAGGAACAGTCAGGCATACACACAGACAGACAGACAGACAGACAGACAGACAGACAGACAGACAGACATGTACGTAGAGACGTACAAACAACGGCGTATGTACGTGTCTTCTAGACCGACTCGCTAAAAAGAGAATAGACGGCTGTCATTAAATCTCAGTCATTAAATCTCCGTCATTAAGTCTCAGTCATTAAATCTCCGTCATTAAATCTCCGTCATTAAATCTCCGCATACACTGAATGAATTGGAACTTTACATCTGAAAACATTTGCTTATGATACATATACGACGCAATAACCCTGACATGCACATCGAACTACACAAGTGCTTCATGCAACGCACGGGTATTTATAGCCAAGTATTGTAAGTATAGGCTCCTAAACAATTGTTCCCTACAGGCCTGTTTAAGCCAAGTACCTATAAGTCATAGGGATATCTTTCTGTTACAATTTCTTTAACTTGTTTCTATACTGATGCTGAAATTGTCGACATTTATTTCTGCCTGAGAAATACTGACAGTAGAGGATAGAGGGATGGATGGATGGATGGATGGATGGATGGATGGATGGATGGATGGATGGATGGATGGATGGATGGATGGATGGATGGATGGATGGATGGATGGATGGATGGATGGATGGATGGATGGATGGATGGATGGATGGATGGATGGATGGATGATGGATGGATGGATGGATGGATGGATGGATGGATGGATGGATGGATAGATGGATGGATGGATGGATGGATGGATGGATAGATGGATGGATGGATGGATGGATGGATGATGGATGGATGGATGGATGGATGGATAGATGGATGGATGGATGGATGGATAGATGGATGGATAGATGGATGGATGGATGGATGGATGGATGGATCAACTAATAGCTAATTATGTCTCGGACGGTCGGACCAAATGTTTAAACGGCAAGCCTATGGCCTACTCATGGCCATGTTTTTGTAATCGCATTGCGTTCTGACAGTGTTTCTATTCTATTCTATTGGCCCATACGCGAAAAACACCACGTGGCTTAGTTTAATTGACGTGCTTCCTGAAGCAAAGGACTCGTCGACCTCCAGTGGTGGAGAAGTGGAGAAGAAGCAGAAGCGATCATTGTTACGAATGACTTGAAATTGGCATAGTACAGCTTTCCATTAATTATGTATGCGAGAGTTTCGGTCCATTCCAGAAGAAGGATTTGAATTTGACATTCTTCTTAAACTGAAGCCAGAACATTGTTTCTGAAGGCTGGCTTACAATATTAGGCTTAATTCAATACTTATGACAGATTGTGCGAAAATATAGGCTATGCCACTCCTTACATCGAACTACGTGTTATATTTATGGTAATCTGCTAACTGTTTGAAGCTGATCATTATTTGAGGCTAATCCTGCCACAGTCTAGCGAACAGCGAGAACGATATACAACGTAGGACTGCGGAGTGTTGTAACTTTTGTAACTTGTTTTTCTTCACTAGATATTAAAAAATTGATGACGTTTCTGGACCAGGATTCTCTTATGGGCCGTAGAAAATGCCATAAGTTATGGCATTTTCTACTCAGATACCGATGTTCTTTTTATTTTATCTAGACCTTTTTAAGCTTTCCCAATTTTGTGTTGCTGTGATAGAAAACCCTCAGCTCCATAAATAGCCTACGACCCTGACTGCACTAAAACGTTTTCCTCGTAAAAAAAACTTTGATTTCATACGTCAACTATGAAATATATCCAGTTATTAGTCTACAGTAAAAGCAAAAGATGTACATTCCTTCTACCACGGACAATGTTGAGCCTCCCACTCGCATGGCTCACGAGAGTCTTGAGATTAGCACTACTGTCCACCACTGGTCCAGCTACTGACCAGTGCCCCTCATGCATAGAGATGGGTAATGGATATCCATCAGCAACGGAAGTGCCAGTGGGTGATCGCAACTGTGTCTCCATTTGACTGTGGTCTTTCTTCATCCTCATCGCAAAACGGATCAGGAACCAGGCATTCTCAGCGCGGTCCAACTTTCAAAGCGCCCTGGGAAAGACAGCGTTGGTCGGGCTATACCAAAAATACATTTTCTGATAATGTGAGAAGTTGTTTCTGCTGAAAACGTGTGTGGAAACTGGAAAGTGCTCAAGTATAGGGTTACAAGCGCCTGCGAGTTTAGACTTTAGAGTGAGTATGCAGTTGACTTAAATGCGATTGCCAAATGCGAGTGCACCATGGCACTGTAGCCACTGTTCAAGTGAAGATGTTCCCGTGACTGTGATGTGAGTTTTTGTAGAATGCAGGTGAAATTCCGTGATCTATTAGCCATGCATGTAAAGAAAAGAAACTTCATTTCACTCACTACAGTGAAAACTAGAATTTAGTAAAATGCTACATTGAATTGGAAAGAGCATGTATGTTTATTCATTAATTCATGTAGTCTGCAAAGAGCCAACTTTGACAGAAAATAAAAATGTAAACAGACAGAAAGATAAATTGTATTGTGAAATCATGGAACGAAGTAATTCAATATCCTGTGTGGTTTTATGCAAAGAAGAGACGCACAGCAGCTCTGCTTTCGTGCGCCAAAGAGACTCAATATAAATGTATTCATCGTCTCCAGAGAAATTAAGCTGCTTTAGATAAACAGTGACCGAATGCAATAAATAAACCGCACTGGGTCGTGTGGAGTTCACTGCTAGACAGGCTTCCTGAAAGTAAGCCTAGAATCGCAAATTCCAACCTAATTCGAAACCGGTTAGGAACCATAAACGTACGAAACCCTGTGTGAATGTTCAGTTCTTGATCAGACGGAATACGATGTGCTACAAACTATCAAGAAAACTACCAATGACCTATTACGAGTGGGTGGCCCAAATGCAGCACTCTAGACCATGGAGCTAAAGGCAGACTGATGCAAAGCTAAAGTGGGCACTGCAGTCAATACGACACTCCAGGCGCCTAATTTGCATACAGAAAGCTCTATATGTACGCCCACCTATACTGGATGATTTCACCTGGGATGAAATGACGTCAACTCCTAAATGACTTATTAATGGCTGAACTGTATTCACGGCGAATCATGGGCGGAGTTTGGTTTTAGTTCATGGGGGGGCTAAAGCATACCGTCACCACTCCCCTCCTCCGCCGCAAAGCGCCCCATTAAAAACGAAGGGGGTTTGGGTGCGATTTGAGCCCCTCAATCGGGTCTCCCCAGCCGCCACATGTATTTTGAGCATACTTGGTACTGATTTTGGCCTTCTGGTAAGAAGATTTGGAAGGATTTTACTGCTTAAAAAATACAAAATGGCCTTACACCAAAAACATAGCGATTAGTCCACTACGCTAATGCAGCTCTAAGCGCTTAGATCCACTGTTTGCAGACATGAGAACCAGGTCTTCGTGGACTAAAGCAGTCGTCTGAGAGATCACATTCAATGTTCAGAAGCGCCAGCGAAGAAAAGCGTTCCTCTCCCGTGGTTGATCGCAACCAGTTTCTTATGCGTCGCATCTCTGAAAAAGTTTTCTTAGCAGTAACTGTTGCTGAACCCACAATCAACTTTAGTGCAATGACTGCACCATTCTGTAGGCCTAATATTGATTAACATCTTCGGTCATTTCCTTCTGAATTGCCGGTACATCAATGGTAATTTCAGTTTCCATACTTGAAAACAGTTCCATTTCGGTTGCCAGAACTTGCGGATTGTCAGCGTATTTGTCAACGAGCGCCTTGATTCCATCCTTATCGTAGTGCAAGTTGCACTGTGCAACACGGCATCAACGGATTTGGCCATCGTCAACTGTCCTTGTCGCAATGGAACTCTCAACTGGCCAATTAATGCATCACAAACAGGCAGATACAGCTGACTGTACCAAAGTGAATGCATTGGTTCTTTGCGTCCATTGCTGGCGCGTGCTGAATCATCATAGCTAGTAGCAAAGAAGAAGTCTCGAAGTGATGACGCAGTTATAACAGTCCTCTGACTTCTTGTGGTTGCTATGCATTGTGTACTTGGACCAGACTCATATGTGCTGACAAGAACTGGTAAAAAATGGCATGGCTATTCCATGAGATATGTAAAGTGTTAGGATATTCCGTGGTTTAAACTATACCTTATCACTATATGTACCTTAATGACGCACGGTCAAGTCTTTGGGTTCATGGGGGGGGCTAAGCCCCCTAGCCCCTGATAAACTCCGCCCATGCGGCGAATACTACGTCATTTCGGTCGTGACATCATCTCAGCGACCACGTCTTAGAGGACCCTACGTCATTCCGCCAACGAACAACTTTGGCCACTTCAACAAGGCCAACGTTCGACTTCATTTTGACGGTAACTCTTTTCGGCCGTGACGCGAAATCGCAACTGCATCGTTTGCTGCAAAAGCCGAAAGACGTGGACTTACATCAGGCGACCATAATGCCTAATCGGTCACGTTATATCGTTTCGATTCTCGAAATTCCTCCATATACACGGGCGTTCACAACTCGAGCTTATAGTGATCCTGGTTTTAGCGGTTGCGAGAAGACGACGCCGAGGGAATTACGGCTGCTGCATATGCATGTCCAGACCCGATTCAGGGATAATATACATCGCTGGACCGCACCGAACGACTGATGCATGCATTAATACCAAGTGACTAACACCAACTATATATATATATAATATAAATATATATATGTATATATATATATATATGTATATATTGTCTGTCTGTCTGTCTGTCTGTCTGTCTGTCTGTCTGTCTGTCTGTCTGTCTGTCTGTCTGTCTGTCTGTCTGTCTGTCTGTCTGTCTGTCTGTCTGTCTGTCTGTCTGTCTGTCTGTCTGTCTGTCTGTCTGTCTGTCTGTCTGTCTGTCTGTCTGTCTGTCTGTCTGTCTGTCTGTCTGTCTGTCTGTAAGAACGAAGATAAAAACCTGCGTATACACCAGAACAAGGACAGCGCAATCGACCCAAATCTTCCAATTCTTTACCACGGAGTCTTTTTAATTGTGCTCATAAAAGGAGCCTGGAGTCTCGTTACAGGTGCGGAAAGTGTGATCCGGAATACGTATTAAACGTGGAAAGGGAGAGCTAGGCGGTGTGGAAACCGGAAAATCTGCATATAGATGAGGTATTCTGCAGAAAAAAACCCTTTCGAGGACTTCGTCAGAATGGAGAAGATCGGAGCCTCTTCAGCTGTATACTGCCACAGCAACAGGAACAGTCGAGGAAAAAGGTTGCTCAACAGTAGAAACAACAGACTAAGCAACAGCAGAAGCAGCTGGACCAGCAACTACCAAAGCAGCAGCAGTATCAGCAGCTGATCCGTGTCTTAATGATCTGAAAGCATCGGAGTTGCAGACAGAAACACAATCAATGTAGAACGGTCGACCTAAAAGCGAAAAGGAAGAGGTCACACGCATCCATTCAATACACGGATATCGATCCAGCTTATTTATCAATCTATAGACCTGCATATATAGTACATGTATATCGGGCTTTGTACGTCCTCTAACTCAGTGCTTCCCAAGGTGGTGGTCCTCGGACCGGTGCCGCGGTCCGCGAGTCCACAGTTGCCGGTCCGCAAAGTGAGTGAAGAAACTTTCCAAATTGTCTCGGAATCAAGAAATGGCTATTATATTTTTTTAAATCATAACAAAAAACATTTATTAGGCTAGCATTTAAAGGGCAATAGAGTCATAGAATTGGCTAAACATGCATTTAAATCAATTTTAATACATTTTCAGGAATTTAAGTGATCGAAAACGAAAAAGAGAAATAATTAATAAATTTGGCACCGTTCCTCCTGCAGTGGAAAAATCCATGCCGGTCCGTGACACTGAAAGTTAATTCCTTCCGGTCCGTGACACTGAAAAGTTTGGGAAGCACTGCTCTAGCTCACATACCATCTGTATTGTATCACATTGTATTATATTGTATTTACTAACTTGTATAGCGTCGCTAACAGCATTGGGCCATTCAGTAGCGCTCCCATGCAGTGCGAAAACACCGACAGTAAAAAAGGTTTTGAGGAGGGAGAAGGATATAGGAAGAGACCGAGAAAGAATGGTAACACATATAGAGAGGAGGCCAGTACATTCCATAGGGAGGTAAAAGATCTAGTTTGGGCCATAATGATCAGTGCGCACAGCGCCTAGCTGTGTCAGACAAAGACCTTGATACACACGTTATCGATCCATTATCGCTGATTTTTGTATACACTACATTGTTTAGGCATGGTGGTGAAGTTATTATCATCAGTAAATGACAGGTCTAGCATAGATGGCTCTTTGCTGTAATACTTGTTAAAGCACTGTTTATGTGTGTGTGTGTCCTCAACGCTTCTCATTCTAAAGTCCTTCAGCAGCGATGTTCGCTTGAGTGAGCTGGATTAGTTCTCCCTTAATGGTCCGTTCTATAGAACCATAAACGCAAATCTGTCAACTAGAGTGCCATTCGAGACGCAGTCTATCGACGAACCCTCAGGCCTGTAGGAACGCCACTTACTACCGAAGTACCGATGTAACTACCTATGCTTTAAAGTAGTAGTAGTGGTAGTGGTAGTGGTAGTGGTAGTGGTAGTGGTAGTGGTAGTGGTAGTAGTAGTAGTAGTAGTAGTAGTAGTAGTAGTAGTAGTAGTAGTAGTAGTAGTAGTAGTAGTAGTAGTAGTAGTAGTAGTAGTAGTAGCAACAGCAGCAGCAGCAGTAGCAGCAGCAGGAGTAGCAGTTGCAGTAGCAGTTGCAGTTGCAGTAGCAGTAGTAGTAGTAAGAATAGTCAGCATCATAATCTATGTGTATGTGCAATTGTGCATGCTATAGGCCTATCTGCTAAAAAAGATGTGGAAACAAGATAATTATAATTAGTCGGATATTCTTCAACCACATGTTGGCCAAATATCGAACAAACGAAGGTAGGGTCAACGAGAACAGAAGCACAACAACACACACGCCTAAGTAGAGAGACGGACATACAGACAGACAGAGAAATAGACAGAGACGCAGACAGACAGACAGAGGCAACAATCAACAGTTGCCACTCAATGAGACAATGAGAAATATCGGTGCCGATGAAGGCTCTATTCATTACCTGGCATTACCTGGCAAAGACATAATAGAAGCCGCCGCCTGCTGCCTTAAGTTATTGCAAGTGGGTGAAGATGAAGAAGAAGAAGACGAAGAAGAAGAAATCGTCGATATGCATTCAATTGTATTGCACCACATCCTGTGATTGGATCCAAGGATCCAAAGACAGAAAGATGGATGGATTGAGACAGAGAGGCAGAGGGGCGAGCTGGAAAACGGACGAGGGAATAAATGGGAGAAGAGAGGCGAGAGGGGCAGAGAACGAAAACAAAAGGACACAGGTATCTCACATAAGACAAGAGACAATGAGACCGCGCGGCGAGAGAAGATTTCAGGAAGAAGAATGAGATCGATTTTAGCTGCGTCGATTCACCGTTCGTTCCTACCTGGCTATAATCGGCCGGGAATCTCCATCTAAAGCTGCTGCTAGAGACCGGTTCTACTCCTGGGAAAAGCAGATGGCCAGCAGAAGTTGCTTGGATGAGTAAGAAGACGAATCGATATAAAAGAGACAGATGAAAATAAATTATTTAAAGCTAAGCAAATGGGGTAGAAGTTAGTAATGAACGGGATGGCGTCATATATATTCATCGTCACTAGTTCTGACCAGCCCTCTCTTAGAGTTTGGTCAAAGCAGTTATATCATTTGACATAAAGATTCTGTCGTGTTTCGTATGTACTAGAATACTTTATGCATGTACTGTACATAATAGTTCGTTATATCTCGTCAAGACTCAGTTTCCATCATTTTAGTTGATGAAAACAGAAGCGTTTCAAAGATACAGATGTATGTCCGAACGGTAAAGGCCATTCAGCTGTGCTCATCGTTGTTCCAGCAGTGGCATCAACCGGGCCTGCAGTGTAGTCCACACAATTACTCCGTGCATTGTGATGCATATTGCATATCGTATTTTCAATTCTCCGTAGACCATTTCCAATTATTAGGCCACATGAGACTCAGCATGTATCCTGCAGCATAATACATGATGCGTGCACTGTCTGGTATAGGCACGTGTGCTGTATCCCACTGTTTACACACAGGGGCGTAACTACGGGGGGGGCAAGGGGGCAGCTGCCCCCCAAATGAAAGGGCTGCCACCCCAGCTGCCCCCCCAATCCCTGCACGAGTGATAAAGAATGTTATATAATTTCTGACTTATTTTATTTTTTATACAACTTCCTATACGGTATACCACTTCTTATACGGTGGGTGATGGGAAAGTGGGACAGGCCACTATAGAGGGACAGCTAAGCTAGTGAGGCTTGCATGCGTATTATGTCCAATACATCCAAAATCTAAAAATACATAGTCTATGGCTATATACCCTACGTCATTAATATGTGCGTACACACGTTTTATTGCATGTGTTTAATGGCCTTTGGTTGTGCTTTTGAAAGTGAGAGTCAAATTGAATTGTGGAATAATGACAGGAATACAGTCACTGAGTCCAATGAGCGAATCATTTCTCAAGCCGGACACAATTACTGCTTTTGCAACAGCATATGAAAGCAACCTAAATGATCTGCAACATGAGCTTCATCAAGCCAGAAGACTTATCGAACGCAAGAAGCAGGCTGGAAGTGAAGTTCCAATATCTCTGTTGCAGTTGGCTAGCTTCTTAGAACCATACAAAGATGCATTTCATGAGCTCTACCGTCTTTCTCAGATCGCTGTAACAATACCTGTTAGCAGTTCTGCTTGTGAGAGAAGTTTTTCTGCACTGAAACGAATAAAGACATATCTTCGAAACAGCCTGACAGATTCGAGGCTCAGTAGCTTGGGTATGCTCTCTATTGAATCAGAGAGAGCCAAGGCTCTCAACATGACCACGTTTGTTGACGTTTTTGCTGCTAACCACAAAATCAGTAGAATACATCTATTCTAGGTTTGTGAAATTTGTAGTGCCAATTATTACTTAGACATTTGATCATTAGACAACAACTTCTTTTCGCATTCTGATATTTGTAGCTTCGGTTTAAGACAACTTACACAAATTAAGAAAATATATTTGTAAATTCACTTACGACTACTATTTTCGGATTGTGACTTTTACTTCGTTCTTAAGTTACTGAGTTAAGACACGTTAAGACATGTCAATGATGTGATTGCTGTCATGTCGATGATGTCATGACACTCCTGAGTACTTTCAGTATTTTGTTCAATTGTTCAATTGCTCAATTATCGTGCGTACGGCTCGCGATGCCGATGCGCGCTTTAATTGCCAACGGTAGGCGTCGGTAGCCACCCCATAATTTTAAGCTGCCACCCCACTGCCCCCCATGAAAAAATAACTGGCTACGCCACTGTTGTGAGAGAAGTTTTTCTGCACTGAAACGAATAAAGACATATCTTCGAAACAGCCTGACAGATTCGAGGCTCAGTAGCTTGGGTATGCTCTCTATTGAATCAGAGAGAGCCAAGGCTCTCAACATGACCACGTTTGTTGACGTTTTTGCTGCTAACCACAAAATCAGTAGAATACATCTATTCTAGGTTTGTGAAATTTGTAGTGCCAATTATTACTTAGACATTTGATCATTAGACAACAACTTCTTTTCGCATTCTGATATTTGTAGCTTCGGTTTAAGACAACTTACACAAATTAAGAAAATATATTTGTAAATTCACTTACGACTACTATTTTCGGAATGTGACTTTTACTTCGTTCTTAAGTTACTGAGTTAAGACACGTTAAGACATGTCAATGATGTGATTGCTGTCATGTCGATGATGTCATGACACTCCTGAGTACTTTCAGTATTTTGTTCAATTGTTCAATTGCTCAATTATCGTGCGTACGGCTCGCGATGCCGATGCGCGCTTTAATTGCCAACGGTAGGCGTCGGTAGCCACCCCATAATTTTAAGCTGCCACCCCACTGCCCCCATGAAAAAATAACTGGCTACGCCACTGTTTACACAACCGCGGTTGCAGTCCACTACTTCTCGGAACAATGTTCGGAATGAGGTGACACGAGAAGAACTGGGACAGAAGGAAACGGTAGTGGAAAGAATAAAGAAACGAAGACTAATATGGTATGGACATGTGATCAGGATGGAAAACGGAAGAATGCCGGCAAAGGCGCTGCACGGAGAGGTGGAGGGAACGAGGAGCAGAGGACGTCAGAAGAAAAGATGGATAGATAACGTACTGGAGGATATAGAAGACAGAGGATGGGACTTAAGAAGGGCAATAGAACTCGCAAGAGACCGACCGAAATGGAGAAGTTTTGTTAGAGCCTCATCGTCAGCGAATACTTGACGGAGAGAAAGAAAGAAAGAAAGATTGCTTTATATGGAAGCCCATAGCATTCCATTTGACCATGGCGCAGTTAATAAAAATAGGACGAAACAAATCATAATTGCCAATAACACCAAATATACACATATTTACATCACGACAATTGATGTATCGCCTAGAGAGTAGCGAGCTACTTCTAGGATGCTGCACTTTGTCAGTTGTCAGCGCAATTACTTAGAGTGTGCCAAGAGTTAGAACAACAGATAGCGTTCTTGTTGTTTCGTGACAGTGTGAACACTCTCGGAGCGTCGTTCCCATTTGGTTTCTGTGCCACCTTCTCTCGAACTTCAGGCCGACATAATGATTAAATCTGTGTTGTTGGCAGTGGCGTCTACCCCCCCCCCCCACACTTGGATTGGGAGGAAAAAATCTCACTGTGGGCGACTTATATTATCGGAAATCAAACAACCCCAGTTTCTGTCCAAAACGTACGTCAACCCCTCCCCACTTTTGAAGTTGGATGGAGATCGTTCTCCAAACCCCATCATTGGTAGACGCCACTGATGGTTGTTGGTTTAGATGTGAGAAAGGTCACGGGTGCGTATGATGATATACACTGACTTGCTTTCTTGAGATGGAGATGATGGTCAGCTGGATGATTGACCAGCAGATGATGAGAGGATCTGTTCGGATGTGTTCCTCCACCTGGTCCTCCTCCTCGAGGATCGCTCGTCCTCTGCCGGACCCTCAGCGTCGACGGATGGGTTAACACCATCGTGGAGGATGCTGACACCATCGCCGTCGTCGTCGTCGTTGCTGCTGCAGCTGCTGCTGCTGCCACTGTATCTCCATCTTCGCTGCTTGGTCCTCGTCCGCTGTCGCTGTTTGTATCGCTGCCTCCTCCCACCGATCCTCCCTCCTCAGACAGATCCTTTATGAAGACGACCACTGGCTTCCCACCCCCGCCAACGCCACAGCCGCCATGTGCCATTCTCTGTCAACAAACGACATCAATAACATTAGCAACGGTTCTTTATGTCGATGAAACGCAATGTCATGATACAATGCCACATAATGCAGTTTGCATTTCTCTCAGCTATAGTTAGCCTACGCCTCCGCATAATGAGTCTCACGTGGGTTTTTAAACTCTCCCTTCTTGTTGTCACCTATGTCCTTATCATCGGCATTATTTTCATTATCAGATTCTGCTTCGTCGTCGTTCGTTGTCATCATGCATCATCATCATCATCATCATCATCATCATCATCATCATCATCATCATCATCATCATCATCATCATCATCATCATCATCATCATCATCATCATCATCATCATCATCATCATCATCATCTGTAAAGTGAAGAGTAGCGAGTGACGTCAATATGGCAAGTTGTCTTAAACGTAGTTCTATCTGTATCTCGGATTCGCAGAACTGGAATCTGAAGTGGCGTGTCGCCGATTCCAACGACCGATGTCACGATATAAAATCTCCTCCAAACAGAGTCTTCACATACTGGAAAATATCTTCCCTGGAGACTTTCCGGTTGGAAACAGTCTCCCCATCGAAATGGAATCTTCATATCTACGATGTAACGCGCTCTCCGTTTAAAATCGCCCATCCATGATTTTGGTGGTCATTATATTTTAAATAGGATTTAATATGTACATTGTTGTGTGACGCTGCTGGTCATCCGGGTGCTTCGGGGTATATTCGACCGACGGCAGATACAAGGACTTCATGGATGTTTTATTTCACCCGAATGTTCAGTGCAGCAGACAAGATCTCCCCACGTAGCAGTCGTTGTCTTTGTGGCTTAGATTGTAGCTTATCTGAAGGAGAGTCGGCCTTAGTCCTAGTTACTGGCCAAACGGTCGACTGGTGCTGGAATCATATGTCCTGCGTAACCTGTTCCCGCCGCCTATCCGGTGCCATTATGCCCTCACCCACGAGCGCATGGATTCGAGCTGCCGTGACAAAAACGTCATACTGCTTGGGTCTTATATATATCGGACACCCCAGCCATTGACAAATAACTAAAACTCTTAAACCCTTTCATGCTTACTTTTTTAGTTTAATTGTAAGCCATGGCGCGGTTTGTCATCAGGCATGAATTATATAGTAATAAATGAATATCATCATCATCATCATCATCATCATCATCATCATCATCATCATCATCATCATCATCATCATCATCATCATCATCATCATCATCATCATCATCAGTTCGTGATCACCAACACAACACGACCTTGTTTGGTGTAGTTTTCGGCCAATCACATTTCGCATTGCCATGTTTGCGAAGGCGCGTAATGTAGCAGGTGGGTTGTCTTCCTTGCTCGGATGATATAAGCTAGCCCACTCACCAACTTACAACTCGGGTCCCTGCCTTTGTTAATATATCTATATATATATATATATATATATGTATATATATATATATATATATTATATATATATATATAATTATATATAGGCAGAATGGTGTCCACAACAACAACCAGGAAGAATCAACTCCCCATTCAATTTGTCCTAGGAAGAATCGACTCCACTGGAGTTTCCAGTCACCAACAGGAGTGTTTTAGTCCTAGTAACAATACACTCCACCGGTCAATTATTATTCCTGGTAAGAATTAACTCCACCAGTCAATATATCCGAGATAAATTGACTCCTGGAGTGTTTAATAGGAGGAGTCTATTCAGCCTACTACACGGGCGTCGCTGCTTAATCGACGTCGGATGCCTTTCTTAAACCAATATTGCGGCACATGCGCTATAATCAACGGTAAGTTAAAGTGAATATTGGCACGTACACTGTACATAGCCGCACGTTTCAGGTGGCAGCGCACGTTCCTTGGTAACAACAATGCACTGTCAATATTTCATAATTTATATAAGTTGTAACATTAGAGTTAAGAAGTAGAACTAAAATAGCATAATACTTTTTAATCATTTTTTGGGTGGCTGACCCACCACTGCTGGTGTCAGGCGGCCAAGTCCAAGCCTACCAGGGAGAGATGATTTCAAAGGAGTCTGAAATAATTTCTCCCCGGAGAGTTAGTTTCGCAGTATAGTCTCCGGGTGGGCAATCTGATTGGTTGTTTGCTCCGAAGCAGATTCTCCAGGAGGAATAATTTTAAGGGAGACTATAATGGACGCCAACAGCGGTAATTATGGACATCAAAAGACGATTCCCGATTAATTCATTTGAAAACGAACGACGGCTTACACGGTTTCTACAGAAATAACGTGAATATACGTCTATAATAATTATATAATAATTATATTTTTATAATATATATAATAACGCGTAGATATGAAATATACAAATGCACAGCGCGCGAAGTTATTTAATGCTTCACAACCGTATAACATCTAGACGCTATTGCCTCCCGTTTCGGGGAAGTGACACTTATTATAGGAGTCGGCCTTAAGCGTGTAAGCAGTGGGAGGAAGACTTATGAACACAAAATAAATTTAAGACGGCGCATCTTAATTGGGGATAACTTGCATCCAGGGCCGGCCCTAGCCCAAATGGCGCCCCAGGCAAAGCATACATTTGGCGCCCTCTGATCCCGTCACGGTCGGTCCACGCACGTCACAACTCAATGATGAACCCGACAAAAGATTTACGCTCAACTGAATTATATATTTATTTATTATTACTTTTTATTTAGTACACTCAACCCTGGATAATTTTGAATTTGGACGGATGGTAACAAGCAAAAAGACTTCGAAATAGGCCTTTCGAAAAATTCAAATTACTGGGGAAAAATTATTTATTAACAAAATTATTTGTTTTAGTAATCAGAAATCTGTTCTGCTTGTAGTTTTCACCAACAGGTTTCAGTTTATCAAAATTGTATTCTTATAAAGCTGAAAGCAATTTAAGAAAATTACCTCAATACTAGTATTTACAAACGAATTACTAGCTGATGACTGCATGAGCACTAACACTAACAGCTAAAGTAGTTTCAGTTTCGTCGAAATAGTTGAAAAGCCATCCTTTTACTTTTTGATACAACTTCTCTGTCGTGTTTTTCTTACAATTTAGAGCACCAGATAACTTCTGTCGCTTCACAGGGCTTTACCTAATGTTTAAATTTACAATTTTTATTTTATAAGATCAAATCTATAAATTGATTTAGATATAATTAAGAAAACTGTTATTAAAATGTAAATGTACAGATTTTACAGGTAGGCCTAATTTTAGTTGATGCAACTGCGATGTCTGCTCAGCAGTGAACAAATAGGCCTAAAGCTACATAATATTAATATCTCTTCAGTTGTTGGCGTTTTCTGTCGAAGCTGTCACTATGTAGCCTATGTCGGCATCAGATAAACGGAAGGTCAGGTCTTTTACAGACACAAACTACAAACTACAGAGTACAGACACGCGTGAATAATTGAATTTTAACGGTTAAAATAAAATTTGTTGGGTGTCGAAATTGAATTAGGTCTACTTGAAAAGGTGCAACGAAACCAATAATTGTTTTAAAATTTGTTTCATACGCAAAAGTTTTGAATTCAAATGAAAATAATCATTTTAATTGAAAAATGGCTAAAAGTGAAAAACTGTTAAAACACACCTTTTGTGAAAATGGCGCCCCCTAGATTGTGGCGCCCTAGGCAACTGCCTGCTTTGCCTGTGCCTAAGGCCGGCCCTGCTTGCATCAGTGGGAAAAGATTTTCCGCCTCCGCTAATCACGCCTCAAATGTAGCGGGTTTTTTTTAGCAGGGAACTAAACTATAAATCAGACGGATCTGTCTAAAAATTGCAGCTATCAGCTTAAAAGTGTATAAAACTTGTCATGTTATAATTATTAAGTTATTTATGGAATCGTGATTCTTGTGTTTTCACATCCTACAGGTGATTTACACGAACTTTACAGAAGACTGCAAACTGTCGAAAGACATAGCGAGAATGGCCAGAAAGATAAAAGCAGATTGTAACCACAAAGACAAAGACAGACAGACAGATGAAGGAGGACAGACAGACGGACGGACAGAATGAAAGATAGACAGACCGAGACAGACTGTTAAGGACTGGGAGACGCAGAAACGAACGACAACTGATATGGGTAGAATTGAAACTGTTAACCGGAGGGAGTTGTAAGACGGGAAGGAGGCCAAGGAGACAATTATTCGGAGGAAGAAAAAGCGATGGAGGAGGAGGAGAATGAAGAAGAAGAGAACAGAGGATGAGAAGAAGGGAGAACAGAAGGAGGCGTTGGAGTTAAGGAGAAGGGGATTAGGGGAAGAGAAAGGAGGAGGAGGAGGAGGAGGAGGAATATGAGAAAGGCTAGGAAGAGGAGGAGAGGAGGTGGAGGAGGAGGAGAAAGAGGAAGAGAAGGAGGAGGAGTAGAGGAATGGCTGGTGTAAAGGAGAAGGGGAGTAGGAGGAGGGAGTAGGAGGAGAACAAAGAAGAAGAGAAGGAGCAATATGAGAAAGACGAGGAGGAGGGGAGGAGGAGAATGAGGAGGAGGAGGCGTTTATCGTGTAGTTCGATTAATTATTGATGTCTTCTACCAATTATCGATTGACTCATGGTCATGGAAACGGTCGAATTTCGCGCCTAAGTCTCGGCCTATGTTACGCCTTTAGCAAAGGACAGTGCCACAAGGTAGAACTTCCCTTTTCTTCGGGGTTATAAGCTTAAGGCGCAAATTGTTTTTGTTCATACATCGCTCGAATTAAGCCTAAACAAAGCTTGGTGAGTACTTGGCGGGTGACTGTCTATGGAATACTACGCCATCTGGAACCCAATTAACCCTATGTATATCTTTACTGGTTGGTAAACAAGTTCTATTGCAATATGGAAGGTTTGAAATGTTTGTGGTCCTTGGGTATCTATGGTTCTGTTTCCCCCTCAACCTGATACCTCACTTCTGAGGGCTTTACATGGAAGCGCGTAGCCTACACACGTGTCTCACCTCTTACCATTAAACCTCCTTACCTATTTACCTCTCTAATATCCGAAGGCCTTCTTTACTTATTTCGGTTCATTCATTGGATGTACAGTAGTTACCATTTTGGACACTAATGATTTCCATTACTCTAACCTATGAATATGAAGTAATAAGGCTTTTGGTGAGGGTTATGCTCAAAGTTATGACTTATAGCTTTTTTAATAGTTCGACCTAACGAGGGATATGTTTGAAATTTTAAGCTAAGTTTATACTTAGAGTTACGCTTAAGGTTTGGACCAAGATTAAACTTCGGGACAATGCTATTGTGCCTGCTATAGGAAGTCTAGGGCTGCCACTCGAAAACCTAGAAAAAACCTAGAAAAATATAGACAGGTTTTATATTTAGAATATAATGGAAATTAGTTCAAATTACTGATGAAAAACAGCAGTATAACACGTTTGATACATAAATCAAATCGAAAAAATCAAAAACACAGAAATGAAGCAAAAATATTACTAAATATATTAACAATTTATAAAATACTAGAAGTTCAAGAACTATGAAAAATTACGTCACCAATAGATGATAGATTTTGAACCTATTAGGCCTATTATCGGCGATTTATCGCCAACATATAAATCAATCAATCAAGTCATTTATTGATCCATAAATCCAGAACAAGTTTACAGATGAGTATGAAGAGAAAGTTATATCAACAAGAAATAAACTCAGGTAAAACAAATGTGGTTGTATTATAGTTATACTGTAGAAGATTGGTTTAATACTGGAGAAATGGGTCTATCAAACATAGATTGTGTTTATGAATGTATAATCAAATGCTGCGCGGTCTGAGTGATGTGCAAGTGTCGAGTCCTATTTTGTGAAAATCCCTAAAGTAAATGTAAGCAATGTTTTGGAAATTGCTGAAAACACATATTTTTAAAACGCACAAACTTTCGTAAAAATCATAGATTTCGGACCAGAAACATAAAACCATAGACAAGAACTTGATGGAAAAGGAGTGGAAGCACTGTCTTACTACACTTGATGCAGTTTAGCTGTTCGGTATATGGAGCTAAGAATGACTCAACTGAGCGAACAGTTGTATGTGTGTCTGTGCGTGTGTCTCTGTGGTTATTTGGAGGTGGAGGGTATAGTGCTAATTGAGCAGACCGAGTCGTCGTGTGCGAATGCGTGTGAAGTGTATTATACATAAACTAATTATTTCATAATTATGCGGTTGCGTTTCTTCTTCTCAATAACACTATAATGGTTGCTGATAATTAATGGATGTTTGTTGGCTGTTCCACTGGTCAGTGACCCAGTTGGCTACTCCATTGATCAGTGACCCACCGGAAAGTGGACTCTTTGATTTGTAATTGTAATTGTAATTAGTAATTTCTATTGTTAATGCACAAGGCATCAACTGCAGTGGAATATTGGTGGGACGGATGGCGCACCAAATGCAAGTCCCATAACCAGGTCAATATCCGAAAGATCCGTTCTCTACGCCTACTTGTCGCTAATTGCTTACGACACAGACGTTTCACTTCGAAGATCGTAAGAAGGTTCATGGAAATTGACAGGCTCATCACACTGGGTTTTTCAACTGCAGTAGAATATTGGTGGGGCTGATTATCGGAAATCAGAGCCAAGCTCTTCGACACATACATGTGATCAACCACTGCGAAACTGTCTTCTGTTAGTTGATAATTAAATGGTGAAAGTAATCGCGATCATATCAAACAGTCAATTCCTAGCAATTCAGCAAAGATTTTTCATCAAAGTGACAAACTGGGCCAACGTTGTGGTAAACGAAGAGCTTCCAAAAGACAGGTCAGCAAGCGGATTCTTCTAGTTCAGCCAAGAGTTATTCACTGTAGTCATAACGGTTTTGAAGCGGACTCCATAGACCCACGAACTTAAAAGGCTGATCCATGACCCCAAATCAAGAGATCCTGGAGTGGCCAGTGGGTTGGTATCACGCCCCCGGGTTCGATTCCTGGTCGGACGGTTTATCAGAGATTAATTCCTCTGATCTTTACTGCGGGTGGCCAGCAAATAAACGTGGAGAAACTAAAGGTCCGACACTAATCATCTTCGATATGAAAAAGTGAAGTTAAGCCGAAGTAATTGAAATGGAACGCAAACTCTTGCCCCATTTTGATTTAAAGCCCTCCACTCAGTTGCTAACAAATGGAAACTAAAAAGATAAAAAAAACTTCGAAAGCGAAGAAGTAACTAATTTCAAAAGTAGAAAACTCTCAAAGGTCACAGAATCTGAGAAAAAGCCTGAAGAAACGAAGTGAGATAGTCAGAAATATTTGTCAAAATAATTCCCAGCAAAGTAAAACCGACAAAATTGCATAAAACTGTATTCGTGTTCCAACAGCAGCGTGGAAAAAGTGAAGCCCACACGACAATCGTCCCATATGGGCTTCATATTATAGGCCCTACATGTATATCCTACAAATAACGTTGTTGTTGGGATACTGCTCCCCTTACAAAAGATCAAATGTTCCACCGCGCAGAAACCTTTCGGATGTACTTCAAACACCGAGACTAGAACATCGGAGTGAATTAAGGTTGCAATTGGCGTTTATATATGCAGTCCTGAATCAAAATCTCAGTCTTTTGTGACCTTTAGTTGGTCCATCGGGCGCCTCTGGCCAGTGACGGGACATTCTGCGTCGATTTGTCTGACTTAATTTAATCTAAGGTTTTTTTACTCAGCGCGTTTCTATAGCTGACACTTCCGTGTATAATATATGTCACTCATAAAGGCTTTTGACAAAGCAAAGTCTGCAATTACCAGAGATTAACTGCAGCATCCTACTTATTATTAATTTATATAAATATATTCCTTAATGATAGTTTATACAATTAATAAATGGTAGCATGAATATGACATGAAAATTTTATAGATCAATTTATACATAGGACCTAATTTATGTCAGCCTTTCATCATATGTTACACACACAATGATTCCATCAAATACCGTTTTAACTGTGTTTTAAAATGGTGTACAGTAGGCAGGAAATTAACTCAGTGGGCAAGGAATTCCACAAAGATGGCCTAGGTACCAAAATGGAAAACTGCCTCATATTTTGTGTGAGTATAACATGTGCAATATTTACTGCAAGATCTAGCCAACTGAGCTATAATGAGTACACTGACCGTGCACTACATGTCGGTCGGAAGATTTATCATTTTATATACATAAATTTGATGTAAATGTGCATATGTTACAGTTCTTAAGCATGTCTGTAAATAATTTTCTTGCTAATCTTCAAATTAAACAAACTGAGCCCATACGGTTAGAAAAATGAATAAATCGATCTGGTGAGGCTGCTGAGGGCCTATGTAGCCAAAACATATGAGCAGCAGAGCTTGTATGACAACCGAGAAGGGCCTTATAGTGACCACTGAAAAGAGCCTACATGGCCACCGAAAAGCATGTATGGCCACTGTACTGAAAAAGATGTTTCTTCTATCGTTTCAGTTATGGTGGCAGCGGTACTATTTATGTGGCTGAGCGTAGGCTATATCTCTTCGGTAGCGCGTCGGTCTTTAACTAATTCGATGAGACTGATTAACTGAATAAGAGCACGATGGTTTTCGTTTTCTGGTTATTATTCATCACCTCGTATATCAAAAACTGCATACTTGAAACAACTTATAAAAGGAGCGGCATCGTCCGTTACTCTCTCTTTCCGATCCGCCGAGCCCGTCTTCTCTCTCCGGCTCCCCTGCTGCGAATCCCCTCTCTTCCGCTTTCCCTCTCTTCTCTATCGCCCCCGCCTGTCAATCAACTCTTTCGCCCCCCAACCGCGCTCTGCGGTTCGTTCCCTCTTTTCCTTGCTCCCCTTTCTGCCTTCTCTCACTTCACCCTTTGACAGGCGTGGCCTATGCTTCCTCTCCCTTGGGTCTGTCGGCTGTCAATCATGTCTCGTACTAATACAATGCAATCGTATAATAAAATGTAAACTAACATATATATTTAAACTAATATTGATTGTTCTTTCTCTACATGTCCCCACTCTTTAAGCTGCTGGTATACAGGTCGTGCATCAGAAAGCATAGATGGCTTTTAGGTGCGTTCATCTTAACAGTTCGTTACTACACTAAGTCTATTACATGAGCACAGGCGACGGAGCATAGCGAGTTGTGTAATGTCTTTTATTTAGTTATTTCTCGCCATCGTTGCTGCTGCGTCACCAGGCTGGATAACACTTCGAACTATGTAAGTCAGTTATCTAAAACATAAAAAAAAACACAAAACAAGTACCCCTGGTCGTTGCTGTATGATCAGCGTCTACTCTTTCATCGGTGAACCCGACGACAAACCAAGTAGGCCTAACTCGAATCTATTTAAACACTCGTGAACAATGTGAAAATATATGCTAAGTAAAGAAAACACTATTTAGACCATACATAATGACCACCTTAATCCTAATTGGTCATATAGGCTCGAGATAATCCATCAGTAAACATCAAAAAGCTCGGGACAAACCTTCTGCCATGGCATGTGTGCCTCCCAGTATAGAATTAATTCCCAAAATCGTTTCTCTGAATAGCCGCATCCCATCTTCTCTTCCTCCACGACTCCTCTTCTTTCCAGTTCTCGTTATCAACCATATTACTATCTCTTGCTATAGTCGAGTTCCAATAAGCTCCTTTGGCTGGCATCCGCCAGTCTAAAGCATCCCCCCTATGCCTCATGCCATCACTTCTCCGATCATTCGCATAAGATCCGCCGCCCTCTTGTCTCCTAAATATCTGATCCTTCCGATTTCCTACTTCATGCCCTCTGCTTCTTCTTCTGGACTCATTTATATTCCTGTTGGAATAGAACCAATTCTTCTTGTTTCCTTTAGCACCTCTGTGACTCTTCCAAGTATAGTCGTGCGCCAATTCAAAAGCCCTCTTCCTACATGTAGGTGCTACGTTTAACGGTAATTGATTCTGCACATTTGCTCCGTCTTTGGTTGCAATTAGTGATTGTGCATGCTGGGGTTTTTCATTATTATTAGCAGATGTGGCATCCGCGGCTGCTCTCTGTACCTCTGTGTGTCTGTGGTCTTGTTTATGACTTCCCTGCCTCCGTGCGTCTTGTCGTGTCCCTACCGGATCTTTCAGACCAGGGTTGTTTGCAAAAATTTCGCTTCCCAAAATCATCCCCACCCCCAGCCCTTTTACAACTGCTGCTTGTACTCTAACCTTGCGATCTGTCCCGAATTTCGGCGAAGAGATTTCAATTTCGCATGTGGAAAAACACTTGATTAACCCAAAAGCACATTGAATTCTTATTGGATTTTCCATGGCAGATGGCTTGCTCGGTAAAATGTCAGAATTAATAAGGGTCACGTGTGACCCTGAATCTCTTAAAGATTCTACAAGAACTCCGTTAACAGTAACTGGGACCAAAAAACGTTTCTGATACTCGATAACTTTGCCACAAATTCCCTTTGGCCGTACAAAATTCACTTGTGGGTGTAATCTGCCATTGTTTGGATTGTAAGACTGGGCCCCATACTCCGTCCTAGCAACCTGATCTGGTTGCCCATACCTTGTTTGCATGTGCCTTGTGCTGGCACCATCATTAGTGTTATTCCATGCGGGTTCTCTGGTGAAGGGCGCCCTACCCCCCCACTGGCTGTCTCTCGTTTCAGCACCCTGCGACTTAAATTTTTGCGCAGGCCTGTGGTCTCGTTGGGCTTGCATTCTCCCTTCTATAGCACATTCAAACTGCAGGTCTGCGTAGTTAGCCAGCTCCACTGAGGTCTTGGGTTTACGTGCCTCAACGAAATACCTTGTTTCAGGTGCTAAAGACTCACGTAATCTCTCGAGAATAATATCATCCTTTAGGCTTACGAAATCATTCACTCCCTTGCATTCCAAGTAGTAATCAAAAGTGTCTTTCAAGTTCTCTAGTAACTGTGCATATGTCTGCCTTCCAGATCTATGCATCGTTTTAAACCGTTCTAAGTAATGTTTCGCATTCAGCTTTCTCTGGACGTGTGGCCCCGAAGGTTGCTCGCGTCCTCTGAGAATTCCGGAAGCTCGGCGCCGTATTCGCTGATCCTTTGTCGTTCGTCGTCCTTCTTCTCCAGGGATGGTCGCCAACGTGTTCCTGCTGACGTCGTCAAGTTCCGCGTGGATCCCGAGTTTCACCGCTGTAGCTGTTCTCCTCCTCTCGCTTCCCGTCCTTCCGTTCCTCCTCGATATTTTTTTAGATACGTGTCGCCCGACAGGTTGCGTCGTTTCTGTTGAGATGCGTGTGTAGGAGAAAGTCTCTGTTCTTTTGTTTAGTAGAGAGAAACAGCGTCGTACTTCTGTCTCGTCTCAAACTAAAATCCAGTCCCTCCTCCTCGGTGAATTGTTTCGTCTCCTTCAGTCGAATCGTCTTCAAAGTCTCTGTTCGATATTGTTTAGTAGAGAGAAACAGCGTCGTACTTCTGTCTCGTCTCAAACTAAAATCCCTTCTGTCACAATGTACTGAAAAAGATGAAGAATAAACCGGGTGAGCCTTATAACACCAGTTGTGTGAATGAAGCCATGTAATGCTGTGTTAGGTTGGCTGAGACTGTTATCGTGAGCGTTTTTAATTGTGTTTGACGAATGTAGAGTGGGAAGCTGTTTAAAACGTGTAAACTGTGCGGATGCAATTGAAGTAGGGTTAAAGGAAAGTTGTTGTTTAAAGATAAAGTGAAAGTAGTTTATAACTACAGTTTGCCCTGTTGGCAGAGTGATCGTTTCATTGTAAGCCCTGTTGGCTGCTTATAAGTGCAGGTGATTTCAGTGCACACAGCGTACACTTCATAATGTTTGGAAAGATGAAGAAAGGACGGTTGGAGGAAGAATGCGAGGAAAGAAATATAAATCACCATGGGCTAACTCGGAAGGCGATGATTGCCACGTTAGAAGAAAACGAAAACCATCGTGCTCTTATTCAGTTAATCAGTCTCATCGAATTAGTTAAAGACCGACGCGCTACCGAAGAGATATAGCCTACGCTCAGCCACATAAATAGTACCGCTGCCACCATAACTGAAACGATAGAAGAAACATCTTTTTCAGTACAGCCACCAAAAGCGTATATGAACACTGAGAATAGCCTCAATGGCCACTGAAAAGAGCACTTATGGCCACACAAGCGCATTAGTGGCCACCGACAAGATCCTACATGGCCACCGAAAAGAGCCTTAAAGGTCATAAAGACAGCCTTAATGGCCACTGGAAAAGAGCCTTAATGGCCACCGAAAAGAACCTTAATGGCCACTATAAAGAGCCGTAAAAGTCAAATTATAGACATATAAAAAATTATGTACATTATATGTGTATGTGCCTACGTTACTTTTAAATAGAAAGAAACTGAATCGAAATTAAGAAGATCAAACAGATGTCGATGCCTTAGCTACATGTACTTTCCGATTACAGAATTTATTTTCGATTTTGTCTCCGCTAACACCAAGAACTCAGTAGCCTTTGAAATATATACGTGCAAACTAATGACTTTCCTGGAACAAATCAAGAAAATGAATTGATGTATACAATTAAATTTTAAGACGTCCACGGCCATAGCAGCCATAATAGGTGTCGTTAACATGTAGGAATGAAATATATAGGCCGATGTGACAGTAGTACGAGAAGGGTCGTGTTGGGAAGATTCATTGACTGGCTCATGGATGCATGCGGCTGTAGGCCTACTTGCTCGTTTAGAAAGACATGGAGATTAAATGCACGTGCACAACTCCTTGCATCACTGGGCGTATCTTACCAATCAATGTCTCAGATATTATTGTCTCTGAGTATATAGGTTTTATCACAAAAACTAATTACCGTGCTCTGTCACAAAAACTAATTACCGTGCTCCGTAAAGTTAAAAGAACGCAATATATAATTTTAAATTGCTTTTATTAGTCTACTTCAAACCAGCGGCTAGTCCGTGTGATCGCGCAAACCAGACATACTCAGTTGTTTAAATATCTATCAAAGACTGTTCAGTATATGGTCTACATACGGCACATATGGTCCTCTCTATTTCTAACTATAGCAATGTGTGAAATTGTCAATAGCTGCGAAAAACAAAAGGCAGATTAATGCATAAAAACGAGACAGTAATACCAAGAGAAATACGTCGAATTGTTCCTTTGCCCTTTCTTATGTCAACCACAGAGGGAGCCTCAGCTGGTAGGGTCATCGGAAAGACATTCGTGAGTAGTGGACAATTCTAAATGCAAATCAGGTCTTGAAATATTTAACTATTTTCACGGTTCATCTTCATAGCTTTGTTTTCTCCTAAGCCTGTGTCCGGAAGGTGCATGCATGATCCACGGCTGTCCGCGAAGGCTCGACCCCCTGTAAAAGTCTTAAACCTCATTCTGTCTCATGACGCTCAAGACTTGCCATCCATAAATCAGCTTACTTTCAAATTGTGCATATATACTCCGACAACAACATATCCTTAAATATCAGCATTTATAGGTTTTAGTGCATGCTGCTTATCCTGCAATCTTGCGGAAGCCTTGCCTTAGCTTCTCTGATTTCATCTCTAATCTAAGCTGAGGTAATCTATAGTCCAATACGATATTTTTATGACCACAACTTTACATCAACTTTATCATAATGCACAAGTCGATACCAATAATAAAAGCCAATATTATCCTGGACCAAACTTTAAACGGAATAGCCAATGCCTACACATTTTTTTTTTTCTTGTAATCGCATTGCGTTCTGACAATGTGTTAATGAATAAACGAAGATTCTATTCTGTTCTATCGTCGCTTCAAGTTAAACCTTAGTCTCAAATCGTAACCTTGCCTATAAGCTTTCCCGAAATCACTTGCAGCTATAAGTAAACTCTCTTAGACACACAGCCCATTTTAGTAGCAACCAATAAGTCTATGAAATTTATAATTAGATTCAAAAAGTGTTGCATATTAATAGGAAAACTAATCGAAGCAGAGTTAGAATTCTAATTCGTCTGAAAAATCGATGTATGAACGGAGAAATTAGTCCCACGCAGAGTCAGAATTCTAACTCGTTCAAAATTCTAATCTGTCCGGCGTTCATTCAGTCCGTTCTGTTCAGCTGTCTCGCAATCTTTCACTGTAGCAGACGGTCGAACGATCAGTCATGACTGTAAGGCAGGTTGTCAGATGAAATCCGTGGATGCCATACGTATAGCCAATACATAAATTCGCAAACGCCACGATGCTGCATATATAATGCATATATGTACATGTACGTATATACGTATATGTAGAAGTTTATGTGTATGTCTGTGTATGTATGTGCATGTGTATATAATGTGCGTATAATATTCGAAAGAACGAGAATCGAGCAAACAAAGGAAAAGAAGAAGATGCATGACAATGGTTGCGTATATAATAGGAGGCCTATTATAATAGATGAAGAAAGGATACATGTCAGGGTTGCGAAAGACTCTATTTCTCTGCTCTAATCCGTTATCTTCGTTCCCCTCCCAGATGGCTACGGCGTTGGACCGGCAGCAGATCGTCGACGCCGTGGCCACCGCGTGTGTTGGCCGACACATCGGCGAAGAAGCAATAAGCAATGATGAAGTACGAGCGCCTTCTCCTATCTCCTAATGGATTATCCCAGGGGCTCGTTTCTGACGCCATCTAGCGTTAACTGCCACGTCACTTACGTTTCACGACGCCCGAATGCTAAAGCGAGGCCAATTGCTGGAGCAGTTTATATAGCGCGACGTTTCGTAAGCCTTACACATGCCCAAGAAACGGGCCAAGTGTATAGGAGCCGAGGTATGGTTGGTGGTGGTTGGGTGGGCAGGGGAAGGAAGCGAAGGGGGTCTTTGTCGGCGGCGGCGGCGGTCGAGTCACGATCCGGTAGTAAGGCCAATCTGTCTCAAGGCAGGTCATAACCAGAGACGGTTGTGATCGTTTAGGAATTATGTGCCACGCTTTGTCTGCTCCGTCGGTCGACACTGAGCAGAATACCTTTGCCTTCGCCGGTAACTGATGCAAGGCTTCAACGCTGGTCGAAATGAATGTGGTGAATATATGGCGGTCGTAGAGGAGGTGGAGGAGGAGGAGAAGGAAGAGGAGGAGGAGGAGGAGGAGGAAGAGGAAGAGGAGGAGGAGGAGGAAAAGGAGGAGGAAGAGAGGAGGAGGCGGTCGAGTCACGATCCGGTAGGAGGGAAGAGGAGGAAGAAGGAGGAAGAGGAGAGAGGAAGAGGAAGAGGAAGTGGAAGAGGAAGAGGAAGAGGAAGAGGAAGAGGAAGAGGAAGAGGAAGAGGAAGAGGAAGAGGAAGAGGAAGAGGAAGAGGAAGAGGAAGAGG
This sequence comes from Aporrectodea caliginosa, assembly GCA_020284085.1. Taxonomy (NCBI): domain Eukaryota; kingdom Metazoa; phylum Annelida; class Clitellata; order Crassiclitellata; family Lumbricidae; genus Aporrectodea; species Aporrectodea caliginosa. The sequence continues at coordinate 783,202 of JACEVL010000786.1, forward strand.
AAGAGGAAGAGGACGAGAGGAAGAGGAAGAGGAAGAGGAAGAGGAAGAGGAAGAGGAAGAGGAAGAGGAAGAGGAAGAGGAAGAGGAAGAGAGGAAGAGGAAGAGGAAGAGGAAGAGGAAGAGGAAGAGGAAGAGGAAGAGGAAGAGGAAGAGGAAGAGGAAGAGGAAGAGGAAGAGGAAGAGGAAGAGGAAGAGGAAGAGGAAGAGGAAGAGGAAGAGGAAGAGGAAGAGGAAGAGGAAGATGAAGAGGAGAAATATCAAGAGGAGGCGGAGGAGAAAGAGGAAGAGGAAGAGGAGGAGGAGGAGGAGGAGGAGGAGGAGGAGGAGAAGAAGATGAAGGATAAAGCGAATGCAGCTACGATTCAGGCAATTACGGAAATGGCGAGTCCGAAGGGCAACATTCATATATTGCCTTTTGAATGAATCTTGGTTTAAAACGACTGATGTCCGTCCTCCAAACATGAATATTGGGTGTGTAGCTGTTCAAAGTCTCTGCAAGAGGAAGTGGAGAGCAGGGGCACCCTTTGACAGTTTTGTGCTATAGGCCGCTGTATAGGCAACGACAAAAATGCAGCCTCTTATACTCATAAATGCTGATTAATTATTGAATTTGTTGCCGCCATTTCTGAGTATAATTGTTATGCAGAAGGGCACATCTACCTACTCTTCTGATCTGATATCATGGGGCGATGCATGGGGCGTCATAAAACCTGCACGAAGTACGAACAAAGCATTTCTTTTATTTCTCTTTTTTCCGGAATTTGCCGTCCCTTGAAAAGTGCCGCTGTAGTCAGCCGCCTATATATCGCCTATCGCTTATACCTAAAGTCGGCACTTGTGGAGAGGGGCAAAGACAAACAGAGGGAAGAAGACAATCAACAGGAGGAGTTGGAAGAGGAGGAAGCGGCCGTCGATGAGTATAGATGGACCAACAGGAGAATGACTTGGAAGCAGAGGAGGAGAAGAGCAAAATCAGGAGGATCAGAGGAGATGGAGAGGAGGTATAGAAATGCACCACCGGAGGAAATAGGCACGCATCTTATGCTCAAGCTACGCACTTCAGACACAACAATGTAATACAAACTTCCATTGTTTCACAGATTATTATACATGTGCATTTAAGCATGCTCATTAATTTGAGGTATAGAGAAAACTGAGTAATCAAATGTCATATCCACCTGGGACTGCATTCGAAGATTAAATAAAAATTACCGTCGTGATTCAAAGACTATCTGTAAAGACACCATCTAGAGGAAGAGGCGGGCCATTGGCATTCTGCAGACACACAACCATGCCACAGCAGCGCATCTCGAAACCAGCATTATTTTGCTTCCCATTCAAAATATGTGTTCATAACTTGCAAATTTCAGTGCGCCGCAATAGTTAGTTGAGGAAGTAACTACAAAATTAATCTTCAATGTGCATTTCTTCTTCAATCAATTTTGTTTTAAATATAGTGTACATATATCGGTTAAAATATACGTGTACAACAGAGTGAATATATAAGCAAATGCAAACAATGTAGACTAATATTACGAATGTCGCAATCTCTTTCAAAATAGAGACGCCGTTGTAGACATATAGCTAAGAATTTTCATTTTCATTTTCAACAACAGTTTTCGCGCAACTATAGAAATTAATTTTTATTTACCTAATGCAAGTTTAGCTCGTGACGTTACAGAATCCGGCATGTGTGTCGTTAGCTACCGATGCAAAAAGACAGGAGATTAGTGGGTGAGTATGACTGTTGAAATTCTAAAACTATATTACATGTATACGTGATATATTGTTCATTTGTTACGAAGTACATACATGGACTTCTATATTCAGGAAATAGGCGTTGATAAATTGCCTTTGATAAATGATCAAAAACATTACATTTATTAATTAACATCAGCATATATAGGCCTAATTATTGTAATTATTTCAACAGCCAGCAGTCTTGAAAGAAGTTGAAACTTTCCATGCATACAAAGGCGAACGATTATTAATAAACGTTAGACCTAATATACACGTGTATTTAAACCGATACTTTCAGTGATAATAATTAGTTTTTATTATTAGTGATCATGCTGCTATAGTCGATATATAAGCTTAACTGAAATCTTACTAAAGATGAGCCTATATAACGAAAACAGTCAATGATGTGCATATTTGCACACCACACAGTATAATATAATTTATATAAAACTCAGTGAACAAGCAAACATACAGGGATGTCCTATTATTATGTGTATGCAATGGCCTATATACTAGACTAGTAGGCCTATAAACATATTAGATATGTAGTTTACCAGTATCATGGTTTTGTGTAGTTCGTATAAATATATATATACGGACACATATATTTTGTCTTCAAATAATAATCTATTATTTATGGACGTGAGTCGTTGAATCCCAGAAGACAGATAAATCGACGAAGCGACGAATATCATTGAATGAAAGATGCTGTGTCGTCAATCGTCTCGTCCTCCTCCTGCTGCTGCTGCTGCTGCTGCTGACCGCCCGCCTTCTTCTACAATATGAAATGGATGGATGGATGGATGGATGGATGGATGGATGGATCTCCTGCTGCTGATGCTGGTGCTGTTTCTTGTGTCGATTCTTCATCTGTTGTTGCATCCAGTCCTTTCTCCTGCAGCTGCTTCAATCTGCTTCTGCTTTTGTAGCTGCTCTGTGGGCGCTGGTGCTTCTGCAGCTGCTTGTTTTGTTTCAGCTATTCTATACTGATGATGCTGCTGCTTGATAGTGTTCCTGCTGCTGCTGATTAACATGTGGATGAGTGGTCATAATGCCAGATAAAGTTAATTTGGCTGCGTATGTTCCAACTCTCCGGAGGACGCGAGATAAAGTGCTTGATAAACTGTCGTCGTCATCGGTCCAAGCTCAGAAAAAATGCCATCTTTAACCGTCTCAAACAGACTGTCCTGTAATTTATCTCTATAAATAATTCTCCCTCTTTTTGTCTACACTGTCTATAATACACACACACACACACACACACATATATATATAGTTTTTGTACGATTTAAATTACGGCCGATGTATGAATCCATCAGTCTTAGTGCCATTAGCATGAGTTGCGTACGTGACCGTATACGTGAGTCTTGCAATCAGTCACCATCAGTCAATGAGCCACTTCTTCATCAGCCAGTAGTAGATTGGTCGATGGATCAATTGAGCTATAGTCGGTTGGCTTAACCCCACGCTACCCCAAATCAACCAATCGATCGATCAATCGAACAGTCATTAGGTTAAACATCGATGCAATTAATCGTCGGAATACAAATGGCCTTGGCAGATCGATCGAGCACTTCCAGATTATCAAGTGGTCTGACGCAAGTTTCTGATTCGCATTTATTATCAGTATAGACCTAGACTAAAACATCGTACATCATCGACTAAATATATTAGTATGGAAGGGTGTTCTCTATCAAGCAAAATAATTGCTTTTCATATTAAACGAATCCAGAGTAGTCAACTCAATGACAACTGAGGTGTTGCTCTTCATTTACTCCCTGTCTCTATCTCTATCTGTAATTCTGTATCTGTCTGTCTATCTACCTACCTACCCATCCGTCCGTTCATCCGCCCTTCCATCCATCCATCCATCCATCCATACATCCGTTCCTCTTCCAAATCCTCTTCCATCCATCCATCCATCCATCCATCCATCCAGCCATCCATCCATCCATCCATCCATCCATTCATCCATCCATCCATCCATCCATCCATCCATCCATCCATCCATCCATCCATCCATCCATCCATCCATCCATCCATCCATCCATCCATCCATCCATCCATCCATCATCCATCCATCCATCCATCCATCCATCTATCCATCCATCCATCCATCCATCCATCCATCTATCCATCCATCCATCCATCCATCCATCCATCCATCCATCCATCCATCCATCCATCCATCCATCCATCCATCCATCCATCCATCCATCCATCCATTCATCCATCCATCCATCCATCCATCCATCCATCCATCCATCCATCCATCCATCCACATACATCCATCCATCCATCCATCCATCCATCCATCAAATCATCCATCCATCCATCCATCCATCCATCCATCCATCCATCCATCCATCCATCCATCCATCCATCCATCCATCCATCCATCCATCCATCCATCCATCCATCCATCCATCCATACATCCATCCATCCATCCATCCATCCATCCATCCATCTATCCATCCATCCATCCATCCATCCATCCATCCATCCATCCATCCATCATCCATCCATCTATACCTATGTATTGTTTTATTTTTCATGCCAGATATCTTTCTGTCCTCCTGTGTCTTTGTCTAATGCTGTCTGCTTCTGTCTCTCGCTTTCTGTCACGCTGAGTGAACCTTGCTCTTTAAGTTATTGCATTTTTTCTTTCATTTACTCTGTGTATCGTTCCATTTCACTTAATCTGTATCAGTTTATTCATTTGTCTTTCTATCTACGTTTCACCGTCTGTCTCTGCCTTATGCTGCTGCCGTATCTCTCACTCTGTGCCACTCAACCAAACGTTCCGTCAGCCTGATTTCTTTCCTCTCCCTAAGTCCCTCTTCCCCATTCTTCCCTCTTTCGGCCATCCATCTTCCCGCGGGTCTTCGACCGATTCTCTCTCTCCCTGTTCTGCATGTAGGGCTTCGCTAGATCTACGATGTCCTGCCAAGAAGAAGAAGAAGAAGCAGTGGCCGGCGCACCACCACCAGCCGCAGCAGCAGCAGTCGATGCATTCGAGAGGATAACAAAAGACACAGGCGGCTGCTGATGCAAAGAATCATTCGATCATCAACGAGGCAACAATGAAATCGTCAGAATCTCATTTTCATCGAACGCCTTCCATATACACACACACACTGCATTGCTGGGTTTTTGTCGGGATGTGAACGTGACAGACAAACGAATGATTTACATAGTCCTATCCATACACATGAGCTCCAACTGCAGCCTATACGCAGAGATATATATAAAATTTATCATCCCATGATGTCTATCAGAATATTCGCCGTCTGCTTTTAATTGTGGAAACAATCGATTTTTCGTTATGTCGACGGATGTACGAAATCTATGGTTTTTATAGCGCAGGTGTTTTTTGTCGGTGAATGTGTGTCGATATTTGCGCATACGTATAATCCTACATTATACACTATACGATACGAATAAGTACATAAACTTATTGCAATTGAATGCATTTGGCCGATTAGTGTTGGTGCAGTATACCAATGTGTCAGGAAAATTCTCAGTCTCATATTGCAAGATGATTATGGACAGTGGTTGTATGAAACATTTCGCAGGATAAATCCACAGAAAAATTCTCGGACAAATCCCATAGGAAAAAGATTTCGCTAAGGCAATATTCCTCCTGGACAAAACCTCACCGAGCCAAAATTTCGCTAGGACATTATTCCTCCTGGACAAAATCCAACAGGGATAAAATTTCGCAGGGACAATATTCTTCCTCTGGACAAAACCCAACAAGGATAAAGAGCTTATGATATTTCTAAAGAGCTTATGATATTTCTATAACACTCTGTGGCAATATCCAATACGATGGGATCCTTGTCATTTTATAATCAAATATAAAGACGTTCGGTGGCGTATACGTCGGAAGGCCGACTAGACTGCATGATAGAGAAGATAGCGAACCACAACAGTGTTACGTAAATCGAGGAAACCGAATATACGGAATATACGGGAATGAAAAAAATTTGAAAAGTGCAGAGATCACTAATTTTGGTAATTGATTTTATTCTATCTTGAACGGTGCTATATATATTTTAGTCCGGTGGAATGAAATGGACGGAAGGGCGCAGCTTTAGGGTAAGCTTTACCATAATGAATGATTAGTCTATTTGTGACTGCAAAAACTTATGCAAATTAAAAATAATAGAATCGTGAAGATAAATCCTCTCAATGAATACGCTGTATATGCCTTTGACACTAAAACCAATGCTAAGTGTCGACTAAAAAACACTTTAGTAGACACTTACAAACATTGTATAGACCCGAAACCTCTTGAATGATTTTATTTGATGAATCTGACTGAAACCAGGTTAACTAACCTCTTTATGATTTTAATTACACATTAGAGCAGATAAAAGGAGACCAGTGTGTGAACTCCCGTTCTATAAAACTGTTTGACAACCTTTAAACAAGAGATCAGGAGAATAACTATAAGCAGGAATTTATATTCATGAAACAATAACTGGAACAATCCAAGTGGGAGACGTACATTGAAGGCACGCGATCCAACCTGGCAGAGACGACCGACAGGAGTGGCAGCAACAATTAATTGTTGTTAATCAACTGTCTGTTTCTTCATTATGGTTACGTTGAGTTAAGTCCTGGTCCTTGCCGTCTTGAAGCTAATAAACTCTGCCACCTAAGTATACATTCTATCTGGAACAGTCCTCTCCTCTTCAAAATTATAGTTTGGATGATTCGGTAATGGTGGATATTCTTTACACTCCACGAAATTTGGCTCCAGCCGTCTACATACCTTCTGTCATTTCTGACATAATTACTCCATCCTTTCCTCTCCTAAATGAACCCCAGCTGGATAGACATGGCGGTGGAGACGTGTTCCTTCGCAGATCGCACATGAAACTTGCTCGCTTATCATCGTCCAATCGAAGACCTAAGTCCTTTGAAGTCTTATTGTTACCCTGCAGAAGTCTTATTGTTACCCTGCAGAAGTCTTATTGTTACCCTGCAGAAGTCTTATTGTTACCCTGCAGAAGTCTTATTGTTACCCTGCAGAAGTCTTATTGTTACCCTGCAGAAGTCTTATTGTTACCCTGCAGAATGTTACCCTGCAGAAGTCTTATTGTTATCCTGCAGAAGTCTTATTGTTACCCTGCAGAAGTCTTATTGTTATCCTTCATGGACTCTGGATCTCGACGCCTCACCAATGTTGATGCATAGCGTCCTTCCTCCTCTTAACTTTAAAACTTTTCCCTGCAGTCACTGTTAGATTGTATTGAATCTTCTCCTGAACTTGAAATAGCGAACAACCTTAATATACACATGCATGTAGATATCCTGAACTATGCTTAGAAATTCCAGGATCTCTCCCTCTCTGTCTTTGATCTTGAACAGCACGACGTCCTTCTCCCAACTCACGACCTGTCTCATACACGCGACCTACTTATAACCCAATCCAGTTGTTCTTCCGTCAAAAACATATCTCCTTCTGAATCATATTTTATACAATCATACTGCCAACACAGCTCAGGCTTCTTTCCACCAACCACAGGTCGCCCCTATACCCCTAGACCTAACCAAACTTGGACTGTCTCGAGACACTGTCTCAGTGTCTCGGTCTCGAGACATCTCGAGGTAGGTTTTTGATGTCTCGGTCTCGGTTTCGGACCCGATGCACTGTCTCGGTATCGGTATCGGTCTCGAGGTCATTTCTTGACTTTTTGGAAACTGTCTCGAAGTGAAAGTCTTGTTCTCTTGTAGAAGCGGTCTCCATAGTTCTCGCGCAAACTGTCTTTAGTTCTAAACTTCTTACAGTATGGCGCTATAAAATTTTCCTGTGCCTAGCGGATAACTAGCTAATCGGAAGTGCTAAACAAACCGGAAGTTTAAAAATGCAGTATTTCTGGTATTAGCCTTACAGACATTGAAAAGAGCAGTTTTAAGTTTGTACTTTATTACTTTATTTCAATTTTCTAATTTCTATCAGTACAGATATCTTAGAATGGCTCTTAAAGAACCTGAAATAGTGAAATTTGCATGCCGTTTGCCGCTAGATTAGCCGCAAATGCAAAGTAACTTAAAAATTTATGTTGTGAGTATATATGCAAGTCTCTTCTGCGGTGGCCACTGGAGAGAAAGGAACTTGGTGTAATATTGGCATGCACGCTTGATGGCTAACTGGAGAGCGTATACGTCAATCCTAAAGGTGTTATATGCGTAGAACAGATCAAGCTGTGCTAACACTGAGCACACTGAGCTCAGTCCATACAAATATTCGTATAAGTATACATGTCGATGCATATCTATGTATATACGTGTGTGTACTATCACATATGATATGTATTTTATGTATATATCTATGTATGTGCAATTGTGCATACATGCATAAGTGTGTCCTCTGCAAGTTATTGCATACATATATATAAATATAGAATGTATACTCGACTCTATATATCTGTGCTATTTGACGAACTGGTATACTTTCGATCAGCCATCGACCTTTGTTGCCTTTCAATCTCATCCAGTTCCCTTTGCTTTCTCCATCACTCAATCAATTCCGCAAACACGTTCATCTGTATAAGCATTGGCAGTTCCTGGTCGATCATGCAGAAGGAAGACACGTCGGTCGGTCGGTCGACCGGGCGTCGAACCCTCAGCCGCCGCCGCCGCCGCCGCCGCCGCCGCCCTCCGTTCGTCGATGCCTCCTCCTAGATTTAGATTAGATGACCGAACGACGACGTTGAGAACAAATGTTTGCCCAATCGGACTCTCTGGAATCAGAGATCGGAAGAGTTGACGCCATCGCCAGATTTCCTCCTAGTGGAACAGTGCCAAGTTGAAGTAGGAGGAGGAGGAAGATGAGCAGAGGAGGAGGAGGAGGAGGAGATGTCAATGCGTCATCTTCAACGGTCTATGTATATCATTTTTATCTGTAACCCTATGGCATTTATGTATGCATGTATAATTGTATATTCAGTCTTGCTGTCATATAGCGTATGAAGTTACAAATTATATCCTAAACCTGCTGGTTATTTCTCTCTATTATCTCCTGTATAAACGTAGACATTGCATTGTGTAGATTTAAATCAGGAAAATTTTAATGCACTGGCATCTAAATCATGTTTTATGAGTAGGTGTTATAACTCATTTTTAAGCATCGATTGGCGATGCTTTTGGAGAGCTTCAAAAAGGTTTCTGTCCTCTGATTTACATTGAAGACTTCGTTCAAAGTCTTCGTGATAGATAAACAGGTAAATTTTAGTCATTTAAATATTAAGTAGGCTAATTAGTCGGATTGGACCTAGATACTGTATTGTCACATAAGACTAAATACTTGGGGGTCGTATTGAAAGGACTCCAGTTTTGCCGCAACGACTATTATTGTTGCTTCGGTTTCACATTTAGGCCCACTGAGTGACTTTTGCATACAGTTTTCCTAAAGTGTAAAATATAAGTTTGACAATAAGCAATTTTGCTACTGACTTTTAATGATTATTCGCATTTTTATAATCGAAACGTGGTCAAACACGCGATACCGTTTCATACGTATACCCCTATTTGCAGGCAATTTTAAGCTATTTATGTTTGAAAATTCTAGAGCCATACCCCAAATTCAGTAAGTACTTATTTGTACATGTCTGCCCTATAGTTAACCCGGTTTGAACATCTAAATGTGTGGCCTGATATTTGGTCAAGGACTGTTCGTTACGGTCTTTGGAAATATGTGATAATATTCCCCCAGCAATTAGCCACAGGCTTTACCGACGATAATTTAAAAAATTAGCAAAGTATTTTAATAACTTTTACTGCAATCCTCTATGGTGGATGAATCGGGGTTTAACAAAAATGAATTTAAGCGTGCACATGTACTATCTTTCTCAACAAAGCCAACAAGCGACAAAAGCCTTTCGTTTGACTATATGACTAACAGAACCAGTCGTCACAGTTTCCTATAGAGACAAGAACATTGACCAATTAGGCCAATTGTTACGACGTCTATAATGTTATTGCGCAGCGTCGTTTGTTAGACAGACGACTTATTAAAATAAACAAACGCGTCTGAATTATTCGGCTAATGCATTTGCTGTCGATGCAGTTCGGTGGATAAAGCACACAAGAAGAGAAGAGGCAGCGCACCATCGATGTTTCATCCATAAATCTCATGACGAGCTAGGAAAGGAGGCCCGAAGCCATTCCTTGCTTTCTTCAGAAGAGACGAATGAGACGGGGGCGCTATGCAAATGCCAATCGTCGACTGCGGCGGTCGTCTAATGATATGAGTGTCTTGTCCCAAATGGTCAAGCTTGATCACCGGACAGAAAGTGCATTCATCTCTTACGCGTGTATATATAAAGTACTATAAAACATAATACTAGTATAATACACGTATTATATATAAACTAGGTATGTATGTATACATATGTGTACATACGCCTTGAGTACTTTAATATAACAGTTGCATGTATAATACATATATATATATATATATATACCTATGTATTCTAACTAGCTGCGTTATGACAGCTAGAGTTGATTAATAAACGAAAATACAATACAATACAATATGCACGTATGTGTGTGTGTCTATATTAGGACAGTCTGCAGATTATTAGATTACACGGCAAGTAGTCCATTTATTTGGGTCCTGATTGCAGGAAAATGAAGAAAAGGAGTTTCTACGAGGAGGCACACTTAACGAGGACCGTTACCATGGAAACGCCATCACCAAGCACTTCGTCGCCACCTTCGAAGGCACTGCGCTGCTGGCGTTGTGAAAACGCCGCGGAATTTCCACACCGCGAACGGGATTCGAGTCCTCGTTATATTAGCATCTAATTCTTAGTCAAGCTGTGCAACCTGAAGAAGATTTATTCCTACAGCATGACAGGTAAAAAGAAATTAACTCAAAGACGATAATCATTCCTCGTAGGACGGTCCATTGAAACGCTTAGGGAGCGACATAGGAAATTCTGCCTTACACTACATAACTGTTAATAAGTTGCGTCGTCACAATCATAAATACTTCTGTCGACATCATCATCATCATCATCGTCTATGTCATCATTATCGTCGTCGTCATTATCAGTCCCACCAAAACCTCTGCAAGTAAGGCAGAACATCGCCTGCAGTAGAAACACTGAATTATTGCTGAAGGATTTCTCATGTGGTTTTCGTCACGATGTAGGTCTATACGGTGCATTAGAAAGGCGACCGCTGATGATGTAATCTGTGTGCAGCTATTTCGGAAGATCTTGCGACTACGTGAATGTCAAGGCGGAAAGACATATAAACAAAACGTGCTGTACTCGACCAGGAACATTCGTCGGACATTTTCGATTTGAAGCATCCAAGTTTATTTCCTTCATTTTTAAGGAAAGGATTGGTCTATGTTCAGAAGCGGAGAAATCGACTGCCATTGCGGAAGTCGTTTTGTGCTCTGAGCCCCCTGGCGGTCGAGAGGGAAGCGATTCCGACGACGAATGCCGGTGTAGTCTAGTTCCGTTACGGAAACGCCGCCTTGCAGTAATATTTTACGGCGGCGGCGGCGAAGGCGAAGGCGAATGTATACAGAGCAGATATTGGGCGGATGTACGGTTCTCGTTATTAGATGAATATTTAACGAGTAGCCGTTGAAATCGATGGCGGCAAAGAGGAAGGCTCGATAGATCATTTCAAGTGTGTAGTAGACCGACGATATCCATGTGTGGCCGCCGTAGCCTGTGCTCTATAGGCCTACACAGCAGAAAGCAGCAGAGTAGCAGCAGCAGCGACTACTGGGAGTGATGTTTGCACTGGGCGGGTGAAGGCCTGCAGGAGCAAGGGAGGCCAGGGTATAGGTGAAGTAGGATAGGAGCTGATACGGAAGGTAAGGTGAAGGTGGTATATGATATGCATTGGCAGGCGAATAGGGAAAGACGAGGGCAGAAGAGCGAGCAAGGTGAGTTGAGGTGGGTGAGTTCATGTGTTGTGAGGTCAGGAGGGGGAGGTGAGGCCAGGGCCGCCAGGCGAGGCCAACTGAGACGTAATGGCCCATTTGCTGTGCGTCTTTAACGAGGTCTTCATGAGGCTGTGTGACTCAGCTGAATGGCAGAATTAGCAATTGAAGAACTGACTGAATAGTCGTAGCATAAATTACGGACCCGATGCACAGGGTTTCGAATTCTGGACGCTGCAGCGGTTAAAGGCCACAGAGCTCATTATCTTCCCCAATCTCGCTAATAATATATGCTGTCATTAGACTGTACATTGCATCTGACCACGAGACGCTGCAGGGAGGGTCCGATCCGTACCCAATCCAGTGCTAGTAATACGTTGTCCAGCAGCACGAGCCGCGAGATACATGTATACGGACTCTGCGTTCTGTGTATTGAGGAAGAGGAGGCGGGAGAACGAGAACGGAGGGCCGGGCAGCCCGGGCATACAGAAGGCGACATCATCGGCCGATGATATTGTATTTAGCTGTGTATCATGGTGAACTGAATTGGCGTCGAGTGTGGCGCTGAATAAGTCCGGACGCATAAATTAGACGAAGGTCAGAAGCGAACATCCGGAAACACCCGAACATTCGGGCACTTCCGAACGACGGTCTCAATGCACCAACACCAACCGATCATATACAGGAGAAAACGTAAGAGTACACTCCAGGGATTTCCATTCTTCTGTAAATTCCGACAGTCATCCACTGGAGGGAGATTTATGCACCCTGCGCAGGTGTGAGGAAATGGGAAGGGGTCGAACAGTTAGACTGGATTTCGTATGGGAATCACTCAAACTCAAACGACCGACTGGCTATATAAACGGTTGCGACAATGCAGACGACGTTGTGATGTTCGCATCCAGCCCTTTGTCTGACCCAGTCCATTTCGGAGATGACCACCCGGCATAAGATGCACTATAAGGCAATGCGATCGTGCGTAATGCAAGGTGCAGCTCTCGCTATAGCCGCTAATGAAACAGTTTTATGGCCACCGAAAAGTCTTATGGGAGTTCCAACCAATGGTCTATAGAACCAAACACTAAAATGCAGCACATGAAATAGTAGAGGCCACAGATGAACTCGTGCAGAGGATATGTTGAAACCTGCAAGACAATTAATTATCAGCATCATATTATAAAGAAAGCATAATGTTTCTAGCAATATACTCCAACTTCTAGCAATGTTCGAAATTCTACGAAATTTTTTCAAATTGCAGCAGCATATTTCAACTTCTATTGCAACGCATTCCAACATCCAGAAACATATTCCATCAGCTGACAACATAATCCACCTTCTAGCAGCACATTCCAGAAATCGGCCGATCATGATTTAGCCCTCAACCCCTTGCACTACAAGCATGTGTAATTCGGAACCACGAAATCTTCTAAGGGTGAAAACACTATATAAGAAAGAAGAGAAGGGTTTCTAAACCGACCTCAAATCAACTATCGCGAACATTCTACACTTGAACCGCACCCATAACCCCATGTGTCTGTCACAAGATTCATTTAGACTATTGAGTACATACAATAATTGTAACTGTAATTGTAACATAATATTCTGCAGCATGACTCGTGGCTGCAGTCCCATCCTCGCTCTCAATTAAGTTGCCTTGCATCCTATGGGGTCCGGTGGCGCGTTGGATAACATCTGGCGAAGAGTGCGAGAGGTACCGAGTTCGAGCCCCGTTAGGGCGGATTTGCTTTGTAGGCTGCTATTAGCGCCGTGTATTACAAGCTGTCTGTTCTGTTAGTAGTTAACTAGTTAAGATTGTTTCAATTGCATAACATGTAAATGTACAGCGCAGTGCGTTTGTCAGGCGCTAAATTAAAGAAAAGATATTATTATTATATGACATGAGCTCCTACTCTTCTTCCTCTGTCTCTTTTCCTTCAGAGCTTGAACCTCATTCCGTTTGATCGTCGTCTTATGGTGTCAGGTCGTTGGCGTCTCTGGTGAGTTTTCCTTCAACAGCCTCTATATAAATCTGTGACTATAATAACAGTTACAACGAGAACTCATGCAAGGCCCTATAGTGGTACGCGTTGACAGGATACATATACTATGTGCATACAAACACAAACACTTAGTGTAGCCTATGTGTTGCGGTGCCAGCTGGATAATGAGCCGGCCTACTTAGAGCTGCTTGGCTTTGGCTGGGCGCCAATTTCTTCGCTCCATGACCTGGAGCAACCAGGTCGTTCCCTTTGCAGACTCTTCTGGTATTCTCTGTGGTTGAGCCATCCGCTTTGACCTCCTCTAGAGCTGCTACGAACACTGTATCAGTCTCCATGCATTCACCTTTTAGTAACGCTTGACAACAAACTCTTTCAAAGAAAGACCCTTACGTGGCAGGTGACGCTTCTAAGCAGATTATTTTGGAGGAATGCCACATGAATTCATTGAGTGAATTTTACTCAACAAATACAAACATTCACAGATACATACATGTGGACAGATAGATGTAAGGATGGATGGTGGATGAGACGGACGGACAGATGGATCGAAGGGCGGTCGGGCGGACATGCAGGCGGACAGGCAAGGAACTGTGTGGTTGATCGTTTGGCTGATATATAAGATGCTGAATAAATGCGGACGACCAACTGATGATGGAACGAATGAAGGAATAAATGACAGGAGAGAAATGAAAGAATAACAGACAAATATATTGTGTCTGTAGCGTTTACCTATTCTTCTTAGCATATATATATATATATATATATATATATATATATAACAAACAAGAGACAAAACTATGTATATAGGTAAACGTGAATGATGGATAGAGCGGGCAAGTTTTGTCTCTTGCTTGTTTCCGGAAGCAGGAATCACAAGCATTGTGTCGACAATTCAGTGTCTAGCGACTACTACAATAGGATCCATGGAAGGACATACAATAACAGTTACTGTCCATTGTCATTAGACGTCTTTCACTGGCGCTGTTTTTCATCTCTAATAAGCCATAGGAGCCATCGATAAACTCAAACTCAAATAAACTTTATTCTAAATTCTCTCTTTGATCATGCTTCTCGTTTGATGACATATCAACTAAACTCATTTGCAAATGTTGAATCGACGTTTTTACCTCTTGTAACTCTTCACCTGTCCATCAATCCATTCAACCATATCCATTATCAGGACTTGCTTCATTGATCCTGGAGCCAAGCTGATAAATGAAACAATGAACTAACAAAGACCAGGACACAATTGATAGACCGAGAAATAGCCAGAGATAATAATCGCTTAATTAGTAGGCCTATGTCAACATGAGTCAATCGACATAATTATTATACGGAGTTTTAATGAGCGTGTGTATAATATGAGACCATGAATCGCACAATAGCCAAACACAACGAACAGGCCCTAAGTAAAATTAAGCGAACAGTTTCTTTAGAAATATTAAGTTGACAGACGAAATAAGACAATGAAAATGACGATCGCAAGACGCTTTTAAGAAGTTTCGCATCTGCTATTGGAGCGATTTCAACAGATTTTCAATCTGTATTGAGTGAATGCATAATAAAGAGTTCATTTGACACATATAGGCCTCATTTAACGTTAAAATAGCACAGTATCCAGTTAAATTGAGACAATGATCTGAAGCAGATTTGGAAATTACATCAATTCAAGATTAGGAACCTAATGTATATAAGCTTAGTTGTAATAGTAACAAACTATCTAATCGGGAAGAAAAATTAGAGAAGTTTGGGTGAGTAGCGGATATAAAGATTCATGTCTAGGCCTGCATGTTGATGCAGGAAGTATCGAATACTCGAAATGTTTGTGATAGTCTGCGTGTTTTCCTATTAAGTGAACGCCAAGGAATTCACGGTAGGCCTATAGTTCACTTGTACAATACGTTGATAATCGATACAAATATCAATCCGTATACCGCCCCATTCACAAAATCATTAGCCTACTCACTGCTCCACGTATCCGTATATTTCATTTCATTTCATTTCAGATATTTATATAGCGCCCCTTCAAGATTTCTACTCAGAGGCGCTCCCGACCACAGCGCGGACACTGAATCTGAATTTCACGCCGAAGCGTGAACATCAATCCGGTCTTAAATCTCTATCCACCCGACCAATCTTTTCCTACCCATCAGCTCGGCTGTCTGTCCGTCCGTCCATTCATCCTTCCACAACAGCTTAACTTCTTCGGTTGAGCAGGACAAAATGTTTATTTTAAAATGCTGATGGGCGATGATGATGCATAGGGCCTACAGTGAAATGCTTCTGTATCACCAAAAACTCTAAATAAACCGGGAAAAGCAGTTGCAGCATAAAGAGAAAGGCGATTCATATAAGTGCTAATTATATAATCTTTCCTTCGGCCTTGGCTGCGCTACGGCGCTATAGAAATCGACTCATTATTAGGGCCTATTATTAATGAAATTCCCAACACAAATAATCTTCTGTAACTTTTAAAAGATCTTTTCTAAATTGGAAATTTGTTAAATTGTTAATAATATATTCTTTAATGAAATTCCGAACACAAATAATCTACTGTAAATAATCAAATTAATATCTGTTCTAAATATGAGACTTGTTAATTGCTAATAATAATATTATATTCTTTAATGAAATTCTGAAAACAAATAATCTATACTGTAACTTCTACAAAGTCTGTTCTAAATATAAAACTTGTTAAATAGAAAGATTTTCTTAAGTAAATACAATACATTCGCGCCCGTATCGCTTTCAAAATCTCCCTCCTCATGTATCATATCCATTCTGGAACCTCCCCTTCATATATGACGTCCATGGTCGTACCATGCTCTGCTTCAAATCCTAAAGGACTCAGATCAGCCACACGAGGAGACTTTACCGTTCTTCGCACCAAGAGGAAGTTTGGAAATCGTTCTTTTGCTGTCTCGGGACCTAGGGAATGGAACAGTCTTCCAGCTACAATCCGTCAATGTTCATCTGCTACTCAATTTAAATGAAAATTAAAAACTTATCTATTCTCATTATACTATGACTAAGAACACAGCGCAACGCGCTCTTCGTGCAAGACTTGTCTTGTTAAAGCGCGTTATAAATGTCTAATTGTATTGTATTGTATTGTATTGTAATAGTTAGGCCTATATTAAGAAAGGCGAGAATAAAACAAAGAAGAAATCATCCGTCCACAGGCACATGGTCATTTTCTATCATAGTGCAATTGCCGATACATGCAGATGCGCTGGTAGCATATATCGATACCGACGCGTATACGTAGTCTATTTACATGCCATATATAAGCCCTACCAATATGCACACATACGTTTAGGTGTGTGTACGTGTATATATAGGGCCCACTATGTTTGCTTAAATAAACGCGATGGCAGAGGCAAGTGACACGGAATTCAATTAATCTGCGAAGGAATGTCTTTAATGAATGGATAATTTAGTACGATTTTCATAATTTAGATGATTTTGCAAATTTTTAAGTTTAATTTGCTCAATCCAAAGAAAGGGAAGGAGGTAATGTGAACTAATGTTTTGCATATATAATGAGCACAGGTGTTCTTTAGGTTGATATATATATAATGTGTATTCGATTGTTAAGCGTTTTAGTCTTAGGCCTTAGTTGCGCTGTCGGCTCGTGGGCGCTTGGCCTAAAGTAGTGACGATAGATTGTTTTACACGTGCAGTTAGCGCGCCAAACTTAGAAACTGCTGATGACAGTGAATTTGAACTATACAGTGTAGTACAGTTGTTTTAAGGCAAGAGTTGAGTTTGTTGTTATTAAACTGTGTTTGAAGAAAGAAAGAAACATTCAAAGAACTGTGTCAATTTAATTCTTAAACAGTTAGAAGTCGTTGAGCAATTTATATGTAGAGATAAGGAAAGTTCTTGAGGTAGGTCACAACTAAGAAAGAAAAGAGTTGGTGACATATTTGGTGGCAGCGGTGGGATTCGAAACAACGTCTGGGATTCGAAACAACGTCTGGGATTCGAAACAACGTCTGGGATTCGAAACAACGTCTGGGATTCGAAACAACGTCGACTGGTGAATACGCATTCAAATCATTGGTAAATCTACGACAACGAAAGCCTCAACGACAAAGGTATAAAAGTTTGTTGTTATCAAACAAAGAACAATCCCCAATACTTCAAACACAAAAGAAAACTCGTGTTTTCCAGAAAGGACAGCACTGAAGTAAAGAAGTAAGATGGAGAAATTAAGTGTCAAGAAACAAGCAGAACTGAAGAAGATGTCTTCTGAAAGATTAAAGCAGCGCTTGTTAAAGGCTGGTTTTGAAGAAGAGAAACTGGAAGATATGTCACGTGAAGACATGCTAGAAGCGCTAGCTGAAGTCTGGCTTAAAGAAGAAGCAGAGAAGAAGAAGGTGCTGTCGGCGGTGCTGTGGAAAAGGTTATTGAAAAACCGCCTGGACTTATGTCTATGGAGATGATGATGCAGTGGATGATGATGAAAGAAGAAAGAGAGGAGAAACGGAGAGAAAGAAAGAAGAGAGAAAGAAGACAAGAGGAGAAACGAAGAGAAGGAGAAACGGAGACAAGAAGAGAAAGAAATGCGACAGGAAGAATTACGTCTTCAGAGAGAGAAAGAAGAGAAGGCAGAACGTCTTCAGAGAGAGAAAGAAGAGAAGAGAATACAAGACAGAAGGCAGAACGTCTTCAGAGAGAGAAAGAAGAGAAAGCAGAAAGAAGACAGGAAGAATTACGTCTTCAGAGAGAGAAAGAGAGAAAGAAGAATTGCAAAGCAAAAGCAGCAATTTGAGATTCAATTAGAGCAATTGAAAAGAGATCGAGAAGATGCTGAAAGGAGAAGATTAGAGCAGATGATTGAATTTGAAAAGGCGCGGAAAAGTGACGAAGAGATACGTCAGCAACAGATTGAAGAGAAGAGACTACGTGAAGAAGAAAAGGAAAAAGTGCGAATTTCAGAGTTGGAGCGAGCAGAAGAGGTTAGACAAGAAGAACTGAAATTACAGAAAGAAAGCATGGAGAAGGCGGAAGAGGAAAGACAAGAACGTTTAAAGTTGGAACAACAAAAAATAGCATTAAAAGAAGCACAACTCAAAGAGGAGAAGCGAAATAGAGAAGCTCAAGAGCAAAGAAGAGAAGAAGAACGAGAAGAACAGAAAAGGAAACAGGAAGAAAGTGAAACGATGGTTTCGAAAATAAAGAAAATTGGTGATGCCATGAAACACGTGTTACCTAAAATGCCAAACGATATGATGGAGGTGCCATTATATTTCGAAACGGTTGAGAATGCGTTTCGTAGTTTCAACGTGCAGGAACAATTCTGGGTGAAGTTACTATTGCCATTGATGACTCCGAAAGCTAGAACTGTTCTAAACAGATTGTCATTCGCTGATTTAGACGATTATGAGATCGTGAAACAGCACTTGTTAAAAGAATTCAAGTTGACACCGAGAGAGTACAGATCGAAGTTTATTGATGCGAAGAAGACAGCTGAAGAAACGTATACAATGTTTACAGCTAGGCTGAAGAACTTGCTGAACTATTATGTGAAAAGTCGCAAAGTGGATAAGAATTTTGAGAAACTGTTTGATTTGTTAGTGGCGGATAAGTTGAAAGAATCACTACCACCAGGTCCACTACAGTTTGTATTGTCGAAGGAAGGAACTGATTGTTACGAAGCTAGTGTTGTGGCAGACCTAGCAGACATTCATGTTAATAATCGAATTGGTTTGGCAATTCCGAATAAGACAAGTTTTGATTTTGTACCCAATGTAAAAAGAAATCAACAGTTCACTCCAAATTTTGGTTTTCATTGGAAGAGCAATCAAGAAACAGGAAATCAGTTCAGAGGTGCAGAAGTGAAACCAAATTCTCCGGTTGTTCACGAGAATAGAGAGTCGATGATGACCAGACAACGTCAGGTATATAACAAGTCACCACCAAGGTTTGTCGCAAGAGAAGGCAATGCATCGTTTACTCCATATAAGAGAAAAGAAAGCATTGAACAACGAGGTGCAGTGGTGAAACGTTGTCACAACTGCGGATCAGACAGGCATTTAATGAAATTCTGTCCAGTTCCTGTTACAACCTCAAATTATGGAAAACAAGAAAATTCGAGGGTGAATCGAATTCAAGTGGTTGATAATTCTGAAAGTCAAGCCACAGAACATCAGAACAATGAAACTGAAGTAAAGTCAGTGATGAAATGTCACCTTTCACCTGATATTCAGAAAGAAATTCTATTGCACAATGGAATGCAGAAAGAAATGGCTGGAAAAGATGAAAGTACAACATTGAAGAAAGTGGTATTGCAGTACGTCGAGGTAGAAATTCGTGGAACAGCAGGAAAAGAACCAATAAAAGTAAAAGCACTGATTGATTCTGGAGCAGAGGTTCCGGTGATTAGTGAAGAATTACTGGAAGGCATGAAGGTGGAGCAGATTGGAAAAGTGAACTTACAATGCGTGGCAGGAGATGCCATTCCTGCAAAGTTAGTGAAAGTTGATGTAAGGCTGTGTTGTAACGATGTGGAAGAAGAGGTAATTCCGCATAAAGTCAAATGTTCACTTACACCTTATGTGACATTGATGTGTGCTAGTATTGCAAAAATGGGAAGCACAGAAAGATTCTTGTTGCATCCAGAAATCATTGCAGAACTTAAAGCCGTGCCACAAGTGAAAATGATACAAGGAGATGTGCAAGCGAATGTAACGACGAGATTGCAGAGTCAGCGAAAGAAAGTGGTAGATGTCGAAGAGGAAAGTGAAACTGAAAGTTCAAGTGAAGAGGAAAACGAAAGCGATGATCAACAAAGTTTAATGCAAGACGGTATAACAGCAGAGATGAATGAACAAGAGATGGCTGCATGCAAGAATGGTAATCTAAATGAAACGAAAGAGGATAATGAATGTGATGTGGAGATAGCAGATTTGTTTCAAGAAAATGAGAAAGATGAAGAACAACAGATGCAGATTGCAGACGCAAAGAAATTCGAAGAACAGCAGAGACAAGATGAATCATTGAAAGCAAATATGGAAAAAGCATTACAAGAGACCGCTGTTTGCAGAATCATATACACGAGAGAAGCAATTACAGTATACGAATCAATACAACAAAAGAGCGAAACATAAAGAATTTGAACCGGGTGAAAAAGTTATTGTGTTGTATCCGACGTCAACAAATAAACTGATTTCACGATGGCATGGTCCATGTACTGTCATACAACGAAGGTCCAAGTACTCTTATTTGATTGATATGGGTGACGATTGTCGAAAGATAATTCACGCAAATAAAATCAGAAAGTACATTACAAGAGCAATGAGTTGTGGATTAATCGTTGAAGAAGATGAAGACTTTGGTTCAGTGGTTGAGTTGTTGACGAAGAATGACTTGCAAGATGAAAAGAATTCACTGAATCTTGATCCTGAACAGATTAGTCATTTAACATTATCTCAACAAAAACAATTGCTGGAAGTACTGAACAGATATTCTGATCGATTTTCTGAAAAGCCTGGACTATGTACATTGGTTGAGCATGAAATTGAACTGAAACCGGAATTTCGTGAAAAAGAATTTATGGCTTACCGAATTCCACTCATCTATCGAGCAGAAGTTGAACGACAAATTAAAGAAATGCTTCAAGCCAACATTATAAAACCATCTTCGAGCAGAATGGCAAGTCCGCTGGTAATTGTTAAAAAGAAAGACGGTTCTCTAAGACTTGCCTGCGACTACAGATACATTAACTCGTTCACTGTGGATTGTAAATATCCGATGCCGATTGTGAAAGATGTTTTGCACAAAGTTGGAAAATCAAATGTGATCTCGATTTTTGATTGTCGAAGTGCTTACTGGACTTGTCCTGTTAAGCAAACTGATCAATGGAAAACTGCTTTTGTTACTCACAATGGACTGTACGAGTTTACTCGTGTTCCTTTCGGAATGATCAACTCAGGAAGAACATTTGTTAAAGCAATTAACATGGTTTTACAGCCTATAAATGAATTTGCTGAGCCCTATGTAGATGACATTGCTGTGCATTCAGATGACTGGAAGATTCATTTACAGCATTTAGATGCATATTTAATGCAAATGAGACTGCATAACATTACTCTGAACTTAAAGAAATGTATCTTTGGTAAGAGTGAGGTAAAGTTCATCGGTCATGTGGTTGGTTCTGGAACGATTCAAATGAATCCAGATAGAATTGAAAGTTTAATTAATTTGAAAACCCCAGAAACGAAGAAACAAGTTAAGCAGTTGCTTGGATTTTTTGGTTACTATCGACAGTTTATCAAAGATTTCGCACAGATTGCGAAGCCTCTATCTGATTTGACAAGCAAACATGTTCCAGATAAGATTGATTGGACTGATAGACATCAACAGGCATTTAATTTACTTAAAGATGCTGTACGCTCTAAAGTTGTTTTATATGTTTTTGATGTTGGAAAACCTTTTAATTTGTACTGCGATAGTAGTGATTTTGCAGTAGGAGCTGTTTTAACACAGCTGGATGATAAGGGAATAGAACGCCCTGTATCATTTATAAGTCAGAAATTGACTGACACCCAGAAGAGATGGGCAACTGTAGAGAAAGAAGCCTATGCTATTGTTTGGGCTCTAAATAAGTTAAAAGAGATAATCATTGGATCTAAAGTTCACATCTTTACAGATCACAATCCTTTAACTTATCTGACTGAATCTATGTCTAAGTCTGCTAAACTGGTGCGTTGGGCTTTAGCACTGCAAACTTTTGATGTAGAAGTTAATTATAAGAAAGGACGATTAAATGTTGTAGCAGATTGTTTATCTAGATTATAAGATTGTTTATTTTACTGTATTATATAGTATTAAGTTTATTGCATAATTTAGTACCTGATGATTTCGCAAATTTTTAAGTTTAATTTGCTCAATCCAAAGAAAGGGAAGGAGGTAATGTGAACTAATGTTTTGCATATATAATGAGCACAGGTGTTCCTTAGGTTGATATATATATATAATGTGTATCGATTGTTAAGCGTTTTAGTCTTAGGCCTTAGTTGCGCTGTCGGCTCGTGGGCGCTTGGCCTAAAGTAGCCTAAACTTTGGCTGACGATAGATTCTCTACACGTGCAGTTAGCGCGCCAAACTTAGAAACTGCTGATGACAGTGAATTTGAACAATACAGTGTAGTACAGTTGTTTTAAGGCAAGAGTACAGTTGAGTTTGTTGTTATTAAACTGTGTTTGAAGAAAGAAAGAAACATTCAAAGAACTGTGTCAATTTAATTCTTAAACAGTTAGAAGTCGTTGAGCAATTTATATGTAGAGATAAGGAAAGTTCTTGAGGTAGGTCACAACTAAGAAAGAAAAGAGTTGGTGACATATTTGGTGCAGCAGCGGTCTGGGATTCGAAACAACGTCTGGGATTCGAAACAACGTCTGGGATTCGAAACAACGTCTGGGATTCGAAACAACGTC
This sequence comes from Aporrectodea caliginosa, assembly GCA_020284085.1. Lineage (NCBI taxonomy): Eukaryota > Metazoa > Annelida > Clitellata > Crassiclitellata > Lumbricidae > Aporrectodea > Aporrectodea caliginosa. The sequence goes on from JACEVL010000786.1 coordinate 806,305, forward strand.
TGGGATTCGAAACAACGTCGACTGGTGAATACGCATTCAAATCATTGGTAAATCTACGACAACGAAAGCCTCAACGACAAAGGTATAAAAGTTTGTTGTTATCAAACAAAGAACAATCCCCAATACTTCAAACACAAAAGAAAACTCGTGTTTTCCAGAAAGGACAGCACTGAAGTAAAGAAGTAAGATGGAGAAATTAAGTGTCAAGAAACAAGCAGAACTGAAGAAGATGTCTTCTGAAAGATTAAAACAGCGCTTGTTAAAGGCTGGTTTTGAAGAAGAGAAACTGAAAGATATGTCACGTGAAGACATGCTAGAAGCGCTAGCTGAAGTCTGGCTTAAAGAAGAAGCAGAGAAGAAGAAGGTGCTGTCGGCGGTGCTGTGGAAAAGGTTACTGAGAAACCGCCTGGGACTATGTCTATGGAGATGATGATGCAATGGATGATGATGACAAGACAAGAAGAGAAAGAAAGAGAGGAGAAACGAAGACAAGAAGAGAAAGAAAGAGAGGAGATACGAAGACAAGAAGAGAAAGAGAAAGAGGAGAAACGGAGACAAGAAGAGAAAGAAATGCGACAGGAAGAATTACGTCTTCAGAGAGAGAAAGAAGAGAAGGCAGAACGTCTTCAAAGAAGAGAAAGCAGAGAATACAAGAGAAGGAAGAAGAACGTCTTCAGAGAGAGAAAGAAGAGAAAGCAGAAAATGACGACAGGAAGAATTACGTCTTCAAAGAGAGAAAGAAGAATTGCAAAGGCAGCAATTTGAAATTCAATTAGAGCAATTGAGAAAAGATAGAGAAGATGCTGAAAGGAGAAGATTAGAGCAGATGATTGAATTTGAAAAGGCGCGGAAAAGTGACGAAGAGATACGTCAGCAACAGATTGAAGAGAAGAGACTACGTGAAGAAGAAAAGGAAAAAGTGCGAATTTCAGAGTTGGAGCGAGCAGAAGAGGTTAGACAAGAAGAACTGAAATTACAGAAAGAAAGCATGGAGAAGGCGGAAGAGGAAAGACAAGAACGTTTAAAGTTGGAACAACAAAAAATAGCATTAAAAGAAGCACAACTCAAAGAGGAGAAGCGAAATAGAGAAGCTCAAGAGCAAAGAAGAGAAGAAGAACGAGAAGAACAGAAAAGGAAACAGGAAGAAAGTGAAACGATGGTTTCGAAAATAAAGAAAATTGGTGATGCCATGAAACACGTGTTACCTAAAATGCCAAACGATATGATGGAGGTGCCATTATATTTCGAAACGGTTGAGAATGCGTTTCGTAGTTTCAACGTGCAGGAACAATTCTGGGTGAAGTTACTATTGCCATTGATGACTCCGAAAGCTAGAACTGTTCTAAACAGATTGTCATTCGCTGATTTAGACGATTATGAGATCGTGAAACAGCACTTGTTAAAAGAATTCAAGTTGACACCGAGAGAGTACAGATCGAAGTTTATTGATGCGAAGAAGACAGCTGAAGAAACGTATACAATGTTTACAGCTAGGCTGAAGAACTTGCTGAACTATTATGTGAAAAGTCGCAAAGTGGAAAAGAATTTTGAGAAGCTGTTTGATTTATTAGTGGCGGATAAGTTGAAAGAATCACTACCACCAGGTCCACTACAGTTTGTATTGTCGAAGGAAGGAACTGATTGTTACGAAGCTAGTGTTGTGGCAGACCTAGCAGACATTCATGTTAATAATCGAATTGGTTTGGCAATTCCGAATAAGACAAGTTTTGATTTTGTACCCAATGTAAAAAGAAATCAACAGTTCACTCCAAATTTTGGTTTTCATTGGAAGAGCAATCAAGAAACAGGAAATCAGTTCAGAGGTGCAGAAGTGAAACCAAATTCTCCGGTTGTTCACGAGAATAGAGAGTCGATGATGACCAGACAACGTCAGGTATATAACAAATCACCACCAAGGTTTGTCGCAAGAGAAGGCAATGCATCGTTTACTCCATATAAGAGAAAAGAAAGCATTGAACAACGAGGTGCAGTGGTGAAACGTTGTCACAACTGCGGATCAGACAGGCATTTAATGAAATTCTGTCCAGTTCCTGTTACAACCTCAAATTATGGAAAACAAGAAAATTCGAGGGTGAATCGAATTCAAGTGGTTGATAATTCTGAAAGTCAAGCCACAGAACATCAGAACAATGAAACTGAAGTAAAGTCAGTGATGAAATGTCACCTTTCACCTGATATTCAGAAAGAAATTCTATTGCACAATGGAATGCAGAAAGAAATGGCTGGAAAAGATGAAAGTACAACATTGAAGAAAGTGGTATTGCAGTACGTCGAGGTAGAAATTCGTGGAACAGCAGGAAAAGAACCAATAAAAGTAAAAGCACTGATTGATTCTGGAGCAGAGGTTCCGGTGATTAGTGAAGAATTACTGGAAGGCATGAAGGTGGAGCAGATTGGAAAAGTGAACTTACAATGCGTGGCAGGAGATGCCATTCCTGCAAAGTTGGTGAAAGTTGATGTAAGGCTGTGTTGTAACGATGTGGAAGAAGAGGTAATTCCGCATAAAGTCAAATGTTCACTTACACCTTATGTGACATTGATGTGTGCTAGTATTGCAAAAATGGGAAGCACAGAAAGATTCTTGTTGCATCCAGAAATCATTGCAGAACTTAAAGCCGTGCCACAAGTGAAAATGATACAAGGAGATGTGCAAGCGAATGTAACGACGAGATTGCAGAGTCAGCGAAAGAAAGTGGTAGATGTCGAAGAGGAAAGTGAAACTGAAAGTTCAAGTGAAGAGGAAAACGAAAGCGATGATCAACAAAGTTTAATGCAAGACGGTATAACAGCAGAGATGAGTGAACAAGAGATGGCTGCATGCAAGAATGGTAATCTAAATGAAACGAAAGAGGATAATGAATGTGATGTGGAGATAGGAGATTTGTTTGAAGAAAATGAGAAAGATGAAGAACAACAGATGCAGATTGCAGACGCAAAGAAATTCGAAGAACAGCAGAGACAAGATGAATCATTGAAAGCATGGTGGAATTTAGCGCCAGATAAAGAATCTGAATTCTGCGTGGTAAATGGCTTACTGTACAAGAGATATCGAATATTAGAGCAAACGATATATCAATTGGTGTTACCAAAAGAGCGACGAATGAAAGTGATGGAGTTGGCTCACGAATCAGTATTTGGAGGACATCTTGGAGAAGAGAAAACTAGAGAACGAATAAAGTTGTCTTTTACGTGGCCAAAGATGAGAAGAGATATAGTGAAATTTTGCAAATCATGTGAGAAATGTCAGTTAAAGGCAAGAAGTTTGGTGATGGACAGGGTTCCTATCACTCCAATTCCAAGAGAAGATGTGGCGTTTAGAAGAATTACGGTGGATTGTGTAGGACCAATCGAGCCAGCATCTGCTGCAGGTCACAAGTACTGTTTATGTATTGTCGATTCTTGCACAAGATGGCCTACAGTGTTTCTGTTGAAATCATTAACTGCGAAAGCTGTATGTGATGCTTTGATGGAGTTGTTCATGAACGTTGGTGTACCTTCAGTGATCACAAGTGACCAAGGAACAAATTTTACTGCGAGTCTGACAAGAGAATTTCTGAATTTAATGGGTTGTAGTCCAAGATTTGACACGCCAGGTCATCCAGAGGCAGCTGGACTAGTAGAAAGATGGAATCAAACATTCAAGAAAATGATCCATCATGTAATTGTTGACAATCCAAGGCAATGGCACAAAGTAATTCCGTTTACAGTGTGGGCATTACGAGAAGTACCGAATGCAACTACTGGAATTGCTCCTTATATGTTGGTGTATGGAAAGATTCCGCGTGGACCATTGGCAATTTTAAAAGAAAGTTGGACAAGAGAAATTAATTTACCACCTCATATTGGAATCCAACCAGAAAAGTACTTGAAAGACATGAAAGCAAATATGGAAAAAGCATTACTGTTTGCAGAATCATATTCACGAGAGAAGCAATTACAGTATACGAATCAATACAACAAAAGAGCGAAACATAAAGAATTTGAACCGGGTGAAAAAGTTATTGTGTTGTATCCGACGTCAACAAATAAACTGATTTCACGATGGCATGGTCCATGTACTGTCATACAACGAAGGTCAAAGTACTCTTATTTGATTGACATGGGTGACGATTGTCGAAAGATAATTCACGCAAATAAAATCAGAAAGTACATTACAAGAGCAATGAGTTGTGGACTAATCGTTGAAGAAGATGAAGACTTTGGTTCAGTGGTTGAATTGCTGATGAAGAATGACTGGCAAAATGAAAAGAATTCACTGAATCTTGATCCTGAACAGATTAGCCATTTGACATTGACTCAACAAAAACAATTGCTGGAAATACTGAACAAATATTCCGATCGATTTTCTGAAAAGCCTGGATTATGTACATTGGTTGAACATGAAATTGAACTGAAACCGGAATTTCGTGAAAAAGAATTTATGGCTTACCGAATTCCACTCATCTATCGAGCAGAAGTTGAACGACAAATTAAAGAAATGCTTCAAGCCAACATTATAAAACCATCTTCGAGCAGAATGGCAAGTCCGTTGGTAATTGTTAAAAAGAAAGACGGTTCTCTGAGACTTGCCTGCGACTACAGATACATTAACTCGTTCACTGTGGATTGTAAATATCCGATGCCGATTGTGAAAGATGTTTTGCACAAAGTTGGAAAATCAAATGTGATCTCGATTTTTGATTGTCGAAGTGCTTACTGGACTTGTCCTGTTAAGCAAACTGATCAATGGAAAACTGCTTTTGTTACTCACAATGGACTGTACGAGTTTACTCGTGTTCCTTTCGGAATGATCAACTCAGGAAGAACATTTGTTAAAGCAATTAACATGGTTTTACAGCCTATAAATGAATTTGCTGAGCCCTATGTAGATGACATTGCTGTGCATTCAGATGATTGGAAGATTCATTTACAGCATTTAGATGCATATTTAATGCAAATGAGACTGCATAACATTACTCTGAACTTAAAGAAATGTATCTTTGGTAAGAGTGAGGTAAAGTTCATCGGTCATGTGGTTGGTTCTGGAACGATTCAAATGAATCCAGATAGAATTGAAAGTTTAATTAATTTGAAAACCCCAGAAACGAAGAAACAAGTTAAGCAATTGCTGGGATTTTTTGGTTACTATAGACAGTTTATCAAAGATTTTGCACAGATTGCGAAGCCTCTATCTGATTTGACAAGCAAACATGTTCCAGATAAGATTGATTGGACTGATAGACATCAACAGGCATTTAATTTACTTAAAGATGCTGTACGCTCTAAAGTTGTTTTATATGTTTTTGATGTTGGAAAACCTTTTAATTTGTACTGTGATAGCAGTGATTTTGCAGTAGGAGCTGTTTTAACACAGCTGGATGATAAGGGAATAGAACGCCCTGTATCATTTATAAGTCAGAAATTGACTGACACCCAGAAGAGATGGGCAACTGTAGAGAAAGAAGCCTATGCTATTGTTTGGGCTCTAAATAAGTTAAAAGAGATAATCATTGGATCTAAAGTTCACATCTTTACCGATCACAATCCTTTAACTTATCTGACTGAATCTATGTCTAAGTCTGCTAAACTGGTGCGTTGGGCTTTGGCACTGCAAACTTTTGATGTAGAAGTTAATTATAAGAAAGGACGATTAAATGTTGTAGCAGATTGTTTATCTAGATTATAAGATTGTTTATTTTACTGTATTGTATAGTATTAAGTTTATTGCATAATTTAGTACATGATGATTTTGCAAATTTTTAAGTTTAATTTGCTCAATCCAAAGAAAGGGAAGGAGGTAATGTGAACTAATGTTTTGCATATATAATGAGCACAGGTGTTCCTTAGGTTGATATATATATATATATATAATGTGTATCGATTGTTAAGCGTTTTAGTCTTAGGCCTTAGTTGCGCTGTCGGCTCGTGGGCGCTTGGCCTAAAGTAGCCTAAACTTTGGCTGACGATAGATTGTTTTACACGTGCAGTTAGCGCGCCAAAACTTAGAAACTGCTGATGACAGTGAATTTGAACTATACAGTGTAGTACAGTTGTTTTAAGGCAAGAGTGTAGTTTGTTGTTATTAAACTGTGTTTGAAGAAAGAAAGAAACATTCAAAGAACTGTGTCAATTTAATTCTTAAACAGTTAGAAGTCGTTGAGCAATTTATATGTAGAGATAAGGAAAGTTCTTGAGGTAGGTCACAACTAAGAAAGAAAAGAGTTGGTGACACCCAGCATGCATATATATAATAAATATGTATACATAATAGACATAAAGGACTGAAAACCTAAATAAATATATGCCTGCATATTACATTGGATATGTGTGCAGAAATATAAGAATGTATAGATATAGAGTCGTATAGATAAAAAAAAAAAGTATATAATGGCTGAATGCTTGCTACGTATATATAATACAGACGTGGGAAGGGAAAAGACGAAGCAGCGGTGGCAGCGGTGGCGCCCATTATATTATCTGTGCGTCGTCGTTCATGTGTAGAGTTGGCATTCAGGTACACTTAAATGGCAGCCATGCAGAACCACAGCAGCAGGGAGGAAGAACGACATGGAAGACGACAAACGCAGCAGGAGAATGAGGAAGAAAGAGATGAGGAGGAGAAGGAGTAGGAAGAAAGAGGAGGAGGAGGAGGAAAAGGAATTAGGGAAGGAAGAAAAGGAGGAAGAGGAAGAGGAGGAAGACGAATAGAAGGAGGAAGAGATAGAGGAGGGTCAGGAAGAGGAGGAGGGAGAGGACGAGGAAGAAGAGGCAGACGAAGAGGGGTGGGAAGAAAAGGGAAGACGAGGATGAGGAGGAAGAGGAACAAGAATACGAAGAAGGAGGAGGAGGAAGAAGAAGAAAAGAGTAGGAAAATAATAGGACGCCAAAGCAGAGGATGGGCATAGGCGATAACAAAGAGGAAGTTGGCCAATCGACGTGAGAGACCGAAACAATTGTCATCGCCGCCGCCGCAGTCCCATATTGAACCGCCCTTACACACAGGAGACATCGAACGCGACGAAGCTATCGACCGAAACGCTGCGCTCATAAAAGCCAAATAAATTCCACCAGTCACGACGTCCTTATTTATTTACGCACATCGTTTCTATCTACGTCGCTTACTTACTTGCTGATTTCGTTTGCATTAGTATTGTTCAGTGGATGACCGAAGCATTTTCGCTTCCGTGTTCAGTTTGTCCAATAACACGTTGAAGATTTTAAACGTATAAACTGGTACATCGGGACACCAATAAAGAGATAAGTTGGTTAGTTTTTAGTTATTTAGTCAGTTAGTCAGTCAGTCAGTTAGTTAGTCAATCAGTCAGTCAGTCAGTCAGTCAGTCAGTCAGTCAGTCAGTCAGTCAGTCAGTCAGTCAGTCAGTCAGTCAGTCAGTCAGTCAGTTAGTCAATCAGAAGGTTGTTGTAGCAACGTGACATAAAGATTCGGCTGCTTAAGAGACTCCCTGACGAGTGGACAGAATATCAAACATTCTTGACTAATGATGACTGCAGAAAATTGTGTGACTAGTTATTATACTGGAATATCTTGTTTCGATGAAGCTACGGGTTAACGTCGCAGGTTTGCTTACTCGCCTCCATCCATAACGTTGTATGGTTTTGAAGGACAGTTCATCGCAGACACAACTACACTTTTTGGGTACAATATGTATCAGTGCAACATGCTAACAATCAGCTGCTAAGGAAATTCACTATATTATTAGATGTGCATAATGATAGTTAATAGGGTAGTGATCGATATCAAAAAGCGTTGATTTAATCAAGCATAATTATATGAAGACATTCGAAATGGCTGCTTTAGTATGGGGAAGACACAGTGACGATCTCTTACCTTCGATGGTTCGATGTCGTTTCTCTCAATCGTCGCCAGTTTCTGTTTCTCTTCTGCTGGTCCCACCTTGTCGCTTCCTCCGACGTGTGACAGTCGGGTCCCTGCTGCAGTGGCTCCACCCACTTCCTTGTCACGCTGTTCGCTGTCCGTCAGAGGTCGTGACCCTCGGCTCTTCCGGAATCGCCGATCCCTCTTCGCCACGTACAGAATGATCGCCACAACAGTCAGCGCAACCAGAAGAGTGGCCAGAACAAAAGCCAGAATGAACAAGAGGCTGTCCCCAGCCGCTGACGGAGCAGACCGGAAGTCGTCTTCGGGAAGCGGAAACAGCGGTTCTTCGTCACTTGTGAAGACGATCCTGAGAATGGAAATTTCGGATCGTTCCGGTTGACCGGCGTCAGTGGCCATGACACCGAGTTCCACTGGATCTTCACGCTCGAATGACTCGATGTTCCCGGCCAGAATGACTAGACCCGTAGACGGATCGACGCGAAGTATTTGTGCAATGGATGGATCGGTCGAAGGATGAACGGAGTAGGATACCTTTCCGTTGTCTCCATCGTCCAAGTCACGTGCCCTCAACTGCGCCACCACGTGACCAATCCTGGCGTCGCTCCGATGAACTGTGACGGTGTCGTTCCCTATGACGGGAAACTCGAAGACGGGCGCATTGTCGTTGACGTCATCGACGTAGATGTTGACGTTGCATGACGTCACTTTTCCCGCGTCGCCGTGAAGCGCCGCTGGACGAGCGGTTCCCAGCAGATGGTAAGTGTCGCGATGTTCACGGTCGAGCGGTTCCAGGACCGTGATGCGTCCGGTCGAAGGTTCGATTCCGAATGTGGACGATTCGCCGAAGAATGCATCGAGGGAGTAGAGGATCCCGTTGAAGGGACCTTCATCCCTGTCAATGGCGACGATTCCTCCAATCTCCGTTCCAACCTCACGATCCTCGGAAACGACGAATGAATACTGGTGACGCTCGAACAACGGAAGTTCGTCATCGACGTCGAGTATGACGATGGAAACACGAACAGAGGCCGACTTAACCGGAAATCCTCTGTCGTGTCCCAGGACGACGAGTTCGATGTACGGAGTGACCTCTCTGTCGAAGGCGACCTTGGCCTTGATGACCCCCGACGTGGCATCGATGTCCAGCATCCGGGTCAGGAGGTCATTGCTCGTTTCCTGTAGACTGAAGATGACGTCTCCAGCCGGTCCTTCGTCTTCATCGGTTGCTTCGACCTGGACGATCGTCTGTCCCAGTGGATTGTTCTCGAACACCGATGCCTTGTAGGCATCCTGGAAGAAGACGGGCGTGTGGAGATTCTCCTCGACGACTGTCACTCGAATGGCCACCTGTGACGACAGTCTCGGATCTCCGGTGTCCTGGCACACAATGCGCATGTCATAGAAGACGTTGTCGTCATGTCGTCTGCTTCTGTCGAGGCGCGAAATCGTCACGATCTTGAACTGGTTCGAAAACATCCTCTGCAGTTCGAACCTCTTCGTTTCGCCAACGATCGTGCAGTCGAACCTTCCGTTGGCGCCGCTGTCGGCGTCGTTGATCGACGCATGCGCAACGAACGTCCCTTCCGGTGAACTGCGGGTGACGTACACAACGAAACCGTTGACGTCATCGGTTTCCTGGTACACGCGACCAATCTCTACGGATGACGAAACGCGTGACGTCAGCGCGCTGAACGTGATTTCCGGTGCGTTGTCATTGACGTCCTGAACTTTGACCTCGACGGACGCATGCGCAGAGAGCGAGTCTTCGCCACCGGAAGCGTCTGTCGCAACGACGTACAGCTTGTAGGCTGAGATGACCTCGTGGTCGAGACCTGACCTCGTGTAGATCTGACCGGAAGTTGGGTCTATGCCGAACACGTGACCGTACTCCTTCGTCGTCTTCTGAGCGAAGCTGTACCGGATGTCGCCGTTGGGTCCGGTGTCCGGGTCGCGGGCGGAAACGGTCAGGACGGAAGTGGCGATCGGAACGTCCTCTCCAATGCGGACCTCATAGGCCGCGTTGTCGAACTGAGGACAGTTATCGTTGGCGTCTGTTACCGTCACGTTTACCGCCATCGTTCCGTTTCGCTGCGGTTTACCTTCGTCCTTTGCGACGACGACGAAGTGGTAACCGGAAACGACCTCGCGGTCGAGACTTCCGGTCAGAACAAGACGCAGGTCTGAACTTCCGTCGGAGCGGCGTCGGACGATGAGTTCGAAGAGGTCGCTGAGGGGCATGAGGGTGTAGCTACAGAGGGCGTTCTGCCCGGTGTCTCTGTCTTCAGCTGAGGGGACGTTGAGGCTGCTGCCTGGCTCGGCCGTCTCCGACAGCTCGAAGTAGGCACTCGACCGAGGGAAGGTCGGCGCATTGTCGTTTATGTCTAGGACCTTCACACGCAGTTTGATGATCTCGAAGAACATCATCGGTTGAACGGCCACATCGAACTTGACGACGCATTCGTCCTGGCCACGAGGAGGGGGACAGATGGCCTCACGGTCCAATCGGTCGGCGGTTCGAATGACGCCGCGGACCTCGTCGATCGTGAAGAGCGGATCGTCAGATAACGGTCCAACCGGACGAGTGAGGAAACTGAAGCGAAGCAGGGACAGAACGGAGACGTTGAATTTACGGTCGAGATGGTCTTTAACGAGATTACCAACGAGGCTCCGAGATGGGACTTCCTCCAGGATGTAGTACTCGAGAACGGCGCTCATGTCGCCGGAAACAAGAACCGGAAGTAAGATTAGTCTCACGACGAAGAAAAAGACGCAATCCATGATGGCTGAATCAACAAACAATAAATAAGTCTTTCAAATTATCAATCATCTAGGTCCATTATGAAAATATTAAAGAGGTAAAAATTCCGTTGTCGCTTTTTACCAGGGCGACCGCGGACATGAGGGTGTAGACACTGTAGATAATAATTATTAAGATATGTGATACTTAATTTTATCATTATTATGTCGACTACGACGGTCTACTGACTACGATGCTGATGTTGATAAGAATGATGATGATGACAAAGAGGAAGATGAGGATTTAAAGACTCCAATTAAAATTATATATAGTGAATTCGCGGCTTATCTTACAGTGAAAATTTGTAGTTTAAAGTATATATATATAGGTTGGTAGGAATTGAAAAGATCCTCGTAAAAGTATATTCGGTCTTGTAAATGTAATTTAATGTAATTTAATGAAATTGAACATTTATATAGCTCCCATTCAAGATATCTACTCAGAGACGCTCTATAGCCTGTATGATGCTAAATGTCATTACGAACGAATATATTAGTGAGTTAGACTGCTGTAACGACCTAAACAACTTACCCGAACGCAGACGAAACTGGCGAACGTCACAATGTTACACTCTGCCTCAATGTGCGAATCTTCCGTTTGTTACTGTAGTCACTGCAATTATTCAGGACAAGAGATGGAGACGCAAGAGATAGACGCCAGTTGGAAATGAGACAGTGGTCGAGGTTGGAGTTCATCGAAAAGTTTTCCTGTTCGTATAATTCGTTTCGGTCGATTGCTTCCATCGTCGCTCGTGTCCAGTGAAGCGTCCAATCGTCGTCTTCGTACAATCGTCGGCGTCGTCGTCGTCGTTCGCCGATATCTAACGAGCAAGTTCACACGCGTCGCTATATTATCGAACATTATCAGCCAAACGGACGCATGCACCAACTGCCAGACGAAGCACCAATGGCAGCAGCAGCAGCAGAAGCAGCTGAACGGGCTCTGGCTTTCGGCGCGCAATCTCTATACACAGCATACAGCTTCTTCAATGTAAGCCTACATGCATCATTGAACACCACACACGCATACACGCATACACGCATACACGCACACACGCACACGCACACAAACATACACACACTCACGCAAATATATTTCTATACAAAAATAGACATATATATATACATAATCTGTACTGACTACACTCACACAAACACTCACGCAAATTTATTTATGTACAAATATAGACACCACGCACACACAGCAAATGCTATGAACACTATGGTGTCTCCAAAATTTGCGAGATTAAAAAGATAGCTTACGATTACATTCGAAGACCCTGTCAACTCTAAAGACATCCAGAGACAGAAACAGCTTTCAATACGTCAAATAGAAATATTATCATATTCGCCATTATTTTCTTCTCTTCGTTTGCATACAATTTTTGGCGACCAGTGGGAGGCGAGGGACCTCTGAGACGCCATGGACCCCGTCCAGCTGCCATTTCCCATGAATAATCCTACGCGTAAATGCACATTTATGATGGCAGAGTCAGAAAATAATATACACCACGGTCCAAGAAATGTTGATCTCAGATTCTGATTGACCAAGAGTGCTTGAAACAGTAGACAGGCACATGTAAATATTGCGACGTCATTAAAATTTTATGCTGATTAAACAGCTCTACGAATGGTCTACGGCTTCCGAAGCTATTCCGAATCAGTTCCAAATCGCCCGATTCGTAGCTTTGCTTCAACTCGATGAAACACGGTCTTCAATTCATTGAACAGTTCGATAGTTCGATGACAACAGCATTTAAGAGTTTGACATAAAATGCTCTATATGCACTATTCTTACAATGACATTTTATTTCGTAACTTTCAGTTTCGCACACAGCAGATTGCCTGTATAGAATCCTTTTGGCGCTTTCTAATAATACAGTTGCGCCCTGTTTAATAGGGCGCACACGTTAGAGGGTGTGTTAGATTGCCTGTGTTAGAGAGCGCCAAAAGGATTCTGCACAGCAATTTGATATGTGCTATAGTGAAAGGTCAACAGTAGCTGGTGACGTCAATCGTTTCGCTCAAATTCCGAATAATTCTTCTTCAGTCTCTACCCTTAGGCAGTTCCAGAAATGAAATGAATCTTCCTAATGATATAATGTACTATCACATACAAGTGCAATCACCACATGCAAACTTGTTTATTTAGATCAAACAAGTGGGATAATAATATTATATAGCACATTGTGGGGTATGTTCGATGCCTTGCAGCCGGAGGGTTGCGGGTTCCTCAAGCTGCCGCGTAGGGACCCTGGGCAAGTCCTTCACTCGCAATAATACTCAAGCGCTTCGGCGTGAAACTCCGATTCAGTGTCCGCGCTGTAGTCGGGCGCGCCTCTGAGTAGAAATCTTGAAGGGGCGCTATAACAAGTGCTCATACATACATGCATACATACATACATACATACTAGAGCTGTACCGATTTAACGGCCATACGCGTAATCGGGCCGATTATTGGAACAATCGGTATAATCGGGTATCGGCAGAAATAATCGGTTAATCGGTGCCGATATCAAAATTGTGTTATAATTCAATAATTTTACTTGAATTATTGCATATTCCAAGTTTTTCATCGATTTTCATCTATCGTTTTACGTCCCTTATTATTTACGCATTAAAACATATCGTTAACAACTTCCCAACTTAATATAAACGTCCACGCTTATAGTTGTGACGATAGATTACTGGTTCATGTTTCGGAACCGAAGATTTTGACTAAACAAATAAGGAAATATTCGGTCTCATAAATTGGGTATTGACAGTTTAATAATCGGCTATACGCGGTATCGGTATCGGCAATTTAATAATCGGCTATACGCGGTATCGGCATAATCGGCAAAAAGCGATATCGGTACAGCTCTAATACATACATACATACATACATACATACATACATACATACATACATACATACATACATACATACATACATACATACATACATACATACATACATACATACATACATACATACATACATACATACATACATACATACATACATACATACATTAATTAATTAATTAATTAATTAATCTACTTGCTTATTATAATGATTGTAGTGTTCTGAATATAAAATTATATTGTAATGAACTGGTACAATAAACTGGATTGATGATGGATTGATGATGAAACGACAACATTCTTCTCTATTTTGTGCCTTTTCCTCAATTCCTCTATATCCTCGTCTGTTTTATTTTATCCATCATCCAGTCCAACATCATATATTTTGGTCTTTCTGTGGGTTTCTTCCCTGCAATTCTTTCTTCAAGAACTGTCCTCAGGAGCGAATTTCCACTTAGGGTGTGGACAATCCAGTTTATTTGTCTTCTCTCTATGGTGTTATCTCTTGCCCCAGCATCTGATAGTAACAGCTTATGAGACTCTCATGGAATAAGTTGCGGTAAGTCAACTTAATTTCTTTCAATAAATGAAATATAGGCCTATACATAGATTTTGACCACTGACCTCTCCTCCTGTACCAGGTTGCAGCATCTCCTCGTTTGTTTTATAGTCGCTTCAGCCGATCTTAGTCAGTCTTCTCCATGTCCTCATTTCAAATGCATCGAGCCTCTCCATTTCTGCCTCTCCAATGGGTCTATGTCTCCGATCCATATAGTGTCAGGCTCCAAACGAGGCTTTTCACCCATCTTGTCTTTAGATCGTGATTCAGTCTTCCTCTCAGAAGCTCTCCTGTCTTCACGAGTGCTTCTTCTCCCAGTGCTATTCTTCTCTCTCAGCGCGGCATCTGCTATTTGACTTCCCATTAAGATAACAAAACTGATGTTTTCCCTCGTATTTACTTAATCTCATCATCTTTGTTTTCGTTCTATTTATCCTCATACCATGTTCTTCAGATGTTTTTTGACCAGCGCATCCATGATTCTCGGCAGCATTTGTGTGTGTATGCTGAATGTCAAGGGTGATAGTGGGCATCTTTGTCTAACTCCTCTACCTATTTTTCCAGGTTTTGAATTTACTCCCTGTACTCTCACTGTATACCACTGACTGGTTCGTGTAGAAGTTTCTTGTGTATCGTATATCCCTCCAGTCTACTCTGATCTTTTAAGTATTGCCATCAGTTTGCACCAGTTCACTTTATCGAAGACCTTTTCATAATAATATATACGAAGCAGGTATACAAATCTTTTCCGTGCTGTATATACGTCTATTCCCTAGTGTCCTCAGGACACCAACTGCATCTCTTGTTCCCTTTTACCTTCTGAATCCAGACTGATCTTCTCATATAAGTTGTATGGCTTCTGCTTTGTCTTCCATCCTTCGAGTTAATATTTTCAGCATGATCTTTGATGCATGTGATATAAAGCTTATTGTCCTGTGGTCACTGTATTCATCTGCATTTGCATTCTTTGGTATTGGTACCATCGCTGTTTGCGTGAAATCTTTGGGTCACTCTCCAGACGCATATATCTGCTGACATATTGCCACCAATTCCGCTCTTGTCTTTTCCCCTAGATTCTTTAACATCTCAGCTGGTATACCATCTGTCCCTTCAGACTTGCCGTTCTTGAATTCCTCTGCTGCTACCTTTTCAACCTCCTCTGTTGGCCTACCTATATTTCACTTGTTCTATCCTTCTTTGTTCTGTCATGAGTCTTGCTTCTGTAGCTTCCGTTCTTTTTTCGGTTCTAATTCCATCTGTTGCCTCTGCATTTGCATTTATTGTTTTGTTGCCTTTGGAATATATCGTCCTTTGTCTTTCTTTTCGATTATCTGAAGCGATACTTCGATCGCCAACAGGGCAGGCGATTTTTCACTGGCTGCCTCGTTGGTTTTGTTATAACACCAGCTCCCTCTGCATTGTCTTCCAGCTACTTTTCACCAATGCATCAGGATGATGCCTCTCAGCACCATTCTTTATTTGCTCAACATTCAAGTCATACTTGATTGATTAAAGCCTCATTGAGCCGCTCTGCACTCAGCTTCCTAAAATCTGCCTGTTTTCTTCTGCAAAAATACTGGAAATTCATGACGTGCCAGGTGCTAGCTGCAATATGTTTGTTGGACAGATGGCACAAAGAGGCTTACCGGACTGACCGGTTCTAAACCGGACATCCGTCATTGTAACCCTAGCAGTCTAGACATGATGATGATTTTTATCTGAACACGGTTGATGTTAGTATATTAATGATGTCCAATATATTTTTCAGTTATCACAATCCCAGTGAGCATTGCAAACAAATTTACTCAAATGAAATCAAGATCTTATACATTTTTTATGTTCTTTCGCCAGGTCTTTAATCAACTTATCTCATTCGCCACTTACCTATTTGGCAGTTAGACATACAAGCAGTCGGAAGCGGTAGAAGAGATGGGATATCGGGGCGTGGGGGGTGGAAGGGTACACAGGGTGCGTTCTGGGAGGACGTGTTCCTCTGAACACACTGCAACCAGGCCAGCAGGGAGCACAGGGAGCATTGGATGCGAGGTGTCCGTGGCACATCCGGAGCAGAAGGTAAATTCAATTTGTCGGTTGCAGAGGCAGACACTCTGCTGCTCTCTGTTCTCCGTGCATCCGGCGACATTCAGAGGGTTTGGCCAAGCAACGCTCATGATTAATAGCCCTCTGTACTACTACGGATGATATTTGTTTAGGTAGCATGTATTTACATCCAATATAATATCGGCCTTCCACCCACCCACTCCCTCCATCCCCTCTCTCTGTCTATCTTTCTCTGTCTCTGTCTGTCTATGTCTGTCTGTCTGTCTCTGTCTCTGTCTCTGTCTATGTCCCTCTCTCTCTTTCTTCACCTCTCTCTGTCTCTCTTGTCATTAATATTATGCCACTTGTTTCGATTCTAAGTATTTGTCCAAATATTTATTTTCGATATTTTTGCCCCGACGTGTATTGAAATACACAAGCACATCTATATTATCTCGATACAATTATGTCTTCTCTTCGATTTCTATTCCATTTTAGTATCTTTTTCGTTTCTATTCTATTCTATTCTATCACCCAATCTATCATCTCTTCTATTCTATCATATATTCTATCATCTTCTCTGTTACATAAGCTGCATGAGTCGTGTCTGCACAATGAGTTGGCCTCAAACGGTGCATTACATGTAGCTAGCACATAATATAGAAGAGGGGCACTGCTAGGGTTTAGACTACTGTTTGGACTACGTGTCATGGTGTCGGCGGGAAGCAGCCATTAGTTAACTACATAGACGTTCTACAGACTGAATGTGTGACCATAGTTTCAACTTTGACACGTTTTGCGACGAGCTGCATTGATTTCCCAGTCACTATTAATACACTATCGTCGTTAAAGTGTTACTAAGTCTCGTCGTCATAGAGGTCTGCGTTGGGAAAGGATGAAGGTGCGCAAATCAAAGTTGCCAGCTAGGAGCGTCGACCTACACAATTACTCGGACCATCTAAACACCCAATATTTTGTTGGGTTCAGACTGATCACGGAAGAGTTGATCGAAATCCTTCATATTCGCCCCACTTCTCCGAGGTCATGAGGCTCCATGGAAGCAGGTAGAACGACTCCAACGGAGACATCGGTATTAGCGCCTTCGTGAGTTTCTTGTAAGGCGCTATATAAATGGCCATATATACATCTGTATGGCAATTAATAGAATGGCGATGAACATCGTCATATATTATCGCAGGCAGATCAGAGTTTGCGCAGAAGCCAAACCAGTGGAACGGTATGAGGCCGCGCTGCCGTTAATTTCAAATTAGTAGTCATTCGACCTAAGATTGCATGGTTCAGTAAATTTACGATCTGGTTTTTTCTTTTTTTAAACAGCTTTTGCACTAGTCTTGATTTGCTTATTTTTGAAAGTAGGCCTAAAGATGCTGCGTACGCTATCACATATCAAAAAGGGACAAAAGTGAGAGGGGAGTATATTGTTTAGGCCAACGGACATTTTCTCCTTCCAATTTATTCTTGAAGAGTCTCTCTTCTCTTCCTTACTCTCCGCAAACTTCTCTCTAAACCTCTCCTCTGTTGCTCTCTTATCTTCTCCTCGTAGCTCTCCTATCTCCATTCGTCTCCATATAGGCCAAGCTCTTCATATTTCTGTTATTGAGTGTTTCGTGCGTGCATCAGTTCGAGTGTTTGCCAGCTGATTACTACAAGATGGTTGCCTGCAGACCTATAAGACTGTGTGCGGCGGTGGCAGTGGAAGCAGCGTGTCTATTTGCCTATAATTGTCGACGTCGTCTTGAGGTCATTTGTTTCGTGACGGTTATACACAGGGTTCTGTCACTTGACGACTCTTTCGACTCGGCCTCTACTGGGTCGATTCAATTGTCCATTCGACTTGCTCATTGTCTGTATGCGAGAACAATTTAATTAGACTATTTGATGAAGTTCTTCTAACTAGTCTGCACTGGTTGATCTATGTCCTGAATACACTCGCGCGCACCAAGTGTGTACTGTAAACACTTCCGCAACTCGGTTTTAAACAACGCAGTCTGCGTTGTTGTGTGTGAGTCAGATCAATGTTGACTGTTTGTTGGCCCCATTTTCCCCATATTGTGGCATTTTGGTTCATTCCGCCCACGATTTTATAGGTTAACTCGTGCTGTGAATGCCCTTTCTTAAAACTGAACTTATCTACGTCAAATTGCTTTAGCATCTTAGGACGGCCAACAATGTTCAAAGAGGATAAGCCGTTCCAGTGTTCTCTAACATGTGCAGAGTGTTGGCTTTGTAGTTTGTAATCACGTTCACAAAACCTTCTTATTTGCTACAGAGAACTAGCACGCGTTAAGGCTTCAATTGTGGCCAAATCGTTAAAGTATGGAGCATATAAGAAATTAAGTTAAGGTTACCCACTGGGATTTTCCCAGTGGGTAACCTAGACGCTATTCATGAACCGATGCTAATGGGGCATCGGTTCATGAATAGCGTTCAGGTACCTTTTCCGTCTGTTTCTGCAATAACACCAGGAATAGTCGCCAGGCATTAAGCGACGCTTTCTGCTTCTATCGGATGTTCTTCAAAATTGTTGCGATCAGGGCTTGGCAGTCGCTGAGGTGTTTGTCATTCGAAATGCCACTGTCTTTCATTCGTCACTTGCAGAGATTTGAATGAGATCTGCTTTTAAGACTAACGAAGTTTGCACAGAAAACAACGCCCGAGGCGATGTTTATCCCCAGATGCATATAATGCTCTGTTTCGGTGTTGTTCAGTCCATTGATACGGTTCGGCTGCTCACTGTCACAATACCTTAAACCACGCATACAACTATATCGGCCGACTCTATTGATCTTTACCTTCCGAATATATTATATCGACGCAGCCGGAGAGCAGAACGAGGCAGACGGATCCAGACAGACGCACAGATAATAAACACAGACACAGAATGACTAACACAGACAGACAGACTGACCACCAAGACGCACAAAGAGACAGACAGCTCCCAAAACCCCAGGGAACACTAGACAATCAGACGAAGGTAGACACCGAGACAGACAGGCGAACACACACGCACCGCGATAGAAAGAGATGCAGCGACAGATACATGCAAGCGTGCAGAAATGGGCAGACGGACATACTAAGACTGACACGGAGACGGAGAGACGCAAACGCCAAATTAAAACGCCTTCATCGCTGCTTTTTATTCGTCACGGAAGAGTGGATTCTTCCACCATCGGCCACGCGACAACGGGCGCAATGAAAATTCCCTCAACTGGAGAGCTTTCCGTCGTCGACCACAAAGGCGCTATATAAATTTAAGTGGTCATCGGTTGTCAGACCAATCCAATGGGCTTTGTTTGTTGGGAACATTTTGAAGAACATTCCACGCATGAATTCATTGGGAGGCTATTGTTCGGCAGTTTTTGTTCGACATTGTGTCTGCAGCGTTATTTTGATGTCATGAGTAGATTACCAGGTTTGCCAGTGAATTACTCGATGTTGAATTGTATGCATTGTGAATGAGTCGATGACTTCGTTGTCGAATGGGATGGGAGTCGGAGATTGGTGGGAAACAACGAAGTCGTTTACTAACAATATTTAATTGTTTTGCATCTAACAATGCAGTCGGCCATTTACCTGTGATTGTGTGAGATGAGCAACGTACATTGTGTCCGAAGTAACAGCGCGCAATGGGAATGTGTGTATTCGTCCGTTTGTTGCGTGTGTGTGTGTGTGTGTGTGTGTGTGTGTGTGTGTGTGTGTGTGTGTGTGTGTGTGTGTGTGTGTGTGTGTGTGCACTATATAAATATAGACAAATATATTCTTTGTTTATTGAATCCCAAAATGTCAACAAAAGAAAATACAGTTTGACATAAAATATTAACAGGGCATTAGGAAACAACCGGTAGACCCAAAAGAATGAGCCAGACTTCGCTTAAATTGGGCCACCATTTTAAAGGCAGTACAGATGGCGACGAAGAGGAATCCGTGGCCAGAAAGCTCTATTAGTTCTTCGATGTCAGCTCTGCCTTCGACTCTGTGGAACACTCCATACTTATTCAGCGCCTCTCTACTTCCTTTGGGTTGGTTGACCAGTCTCTAGAAATGACTTCGATCCTTCCTATTTGAACGCACAAATTGTATGGTTGTTGGCTCCTCTAGGTCCCTCTGGGTCCTCGCCCTTTTGGAGTGCCCCAGGGTTCTGTTCTAGGTCCCCTATTATATCTTTTCTATACGGCTGATCTCTGCCCTCTGCTGACTTCTCAAGGGATCCTGCACCAACTCTTTACGGATGATATCCAAGCTTACACCCATTCCCATCCATCAGACTCAATCACTACTGTCCGCCAGATGTGCCTGACTATAAATGTCCTTTCCTCGTGGACGGCCTCAAATCGGCTTCTTTCAAATTCTTCTAAGACTCAGTTTATTTGGCTGGACGGTCGTCGGCAACTAGAGGGTATTGATTT
This sequence comes from Aporrectodea caliginosa, assembly GCA_020284085.1. Classification (NCBI taxonomy): domain Eukaryota; kingdom Metazoa; phylum Annelida; class Clitellata; order Crassiclitellata; family Lumbricidae; genus Aporrectodea; species Aporrectodea caliginosa. The sequence goes on from JACEVL010000786.1 coordinate 826,835, forward strand.
GCTCCAGTTTGCTCGGATTTCCTGAGATAACAATTTCCATCACGGTCCGTGACCTCGGTGTCACCTTTGACCGGGAACTTAGTCTTTCCCAACATGTGAACTAGTCTTTCGAAGCTGTTATTATCAGTTTCCGAGTGGTTTCTCGCTCTCTTTCTTATGAAGCTCTAGTGGTTCTTGTGCATGCTTTCGTTACTAGTCGAATTGACCACTGCTGCTCGATCCTCGTTGGCCTCCCCCTTGAGGTTCTGGGCGACTAGATCGGGTTCTGCGCTCGGCTGCTAGGCTCATTGGGCGAACTCCCAAATTCGGCTCTGTCTCTGTCCTCGTATACATGATGTGTTGCAATGGTGCCCGTGGCCCAACGGTTCTCATATCGGATTGCTGCTTTGATTTCACGCTTCGTTCCGTCTATCCGCCTCCTTGGCTGTGCTTCATCGACGAGGGGAACTTCTATTTCCACGGGCTCGCTTGGCTGCTCAGCAACGCCAAACTTTCTCGGTTACAGGTCCCTCTATCTGGAATGACATCCTGTCGGAGCTGCGCTTGTTACCTCTGACCAATCCAACTGGATTTACAAACCACTCGAGTCTTTTTTCTTTAGCCTTGGCTGGGCTGGGAGCGCCCTGAGTAGGTTTCTTTAATGGGCGCTATATAAGTCCCCAGAATGAACGAATGAAGAGCATGTCGTATTGACAATTAAACAATAAACATGTATTAAAATCTTAACTATGACAAGATGTGAGATGATAAAGATATGGCTACACCTTGAGCGCCTCTGATTAGGTTGTACTGTGAGAGGCGCTTTATAAATCCGTAAATAGAATAGAATAGAATAGAATAGAATAGAATAGAATAGAATAGAATAGAATAGAATAGAATAGAATAGAATAAAATAGAATAAAGCCACAGCTGTTAGATGACGCAGAAGACTGCCAAACTTCCATGAACGCATTTCTCCCTGTCGCATAATATTTCCAAAAGTTTCTCTACGCATCTGAGTTGCACTAATTACGGCGCTAAATCAGTTACGCTTAAGCTGCGTATAGTATTCATTTGATGCATGTAATTGTGGGTATGTACTGCAGCCTATATCATATGTTCATTTATTTATTATCGATGTGGAAATCGATGATCGATCTATATAGTTTGTGCAGGCTTATAGTTCGATGGCAGAGAGCTGTGTCACGCGACTGTATACAGGCTACGCATGTGTGCATGTTAAGACCTTGAGAATGGGTAATGAGAGGACTATTTTAAACCCGATATCTTATTCATATAACAAACTATAATTGTATATGTGTGCATGTGTGTATGTGTCTGCGTGCGTGTATGTGTGTGTATGTATTCGTATTCGTGTGCGCGTCTGCCTTCGTGCGTGTGCATGCGTGTGCGTATGTGTATTAAATAAATAGGGTAATCCGTTGCTGATGCGATTGGGACTTTTTGTGATGTAGTTTCTCGGTGCCTCTGCCTGGTAGTCTTGGTCAGTCTGTCTGTGGCACTGAAGACCGTTGCGTTAATTCATCAGCATCCATTGGCGACGATTCCCCTGGTCGAGGGAGACTGGTATACTCTGATGATGCCAAGCAGCTGCTGCTCGTTCCGTCTATCCTCCTCCGTCGTCTGGACATCTGAACTGACCAGCAGCAGCAGCAGCAGCAGCAGCATCAACGCATGCAGCGCCATCAACGCCAGCTAAGCCGTCGTAAGACACTCTGCTAATCTATGCATCAAGGCTACGGAAGAGGATACTTCTTCCAGCAGCAGGCTCCCCTCCTCCTCCTCATACACACACACACACACACACACACACACACACACACACACACACACACACACACACACACACACACACACACACACACACACACACACACACACACACACACACACACACACACACACACGCACGCATGCACACACACAGGCACGCGCACACATACACACACACACACACATACACACAAACGCACACGTATACAGCATAATAAATAATTTTTCAAAAAAAGATTACGTGAATTTCTTCTTTCCTCAATTTAAATGGCTATACCATCACTAGAAGTGCATAATTATTACCGCGTTTATTTAAGGATTTCAGTTAAGTTTATAGTTAACGATCGTGTTATCACTTGTTTCTGGATAATTCAACTCTTGTTGTCTCTAGTCACCTTCTGGTTCAGTTTCTGATTTTTTTGGCTAACTTGAATTTTAAAATTTCCAATTTGCTATCTGGGTGACCCTCCTTAGTTGGGATCTCCAGAAATTCCTTTTGGGCCTTCCTTTGTCGCCAATGCATTTTAAAGTTTTGCATTGGCGAATTTTTTGTGTGTTAATTTACATTTACATTCTCTGGCATAATTGTAAAAAATGTTTTGTTTTTGGTTGCAATAAAACAACTTGATTGATTGATTGATTGATAAAATATGGTATTATTAGATTTAAAGAGTACATGCTAAATACTATATTTATGTGCCTATACATGCGAGCTAAAATAGTCGCGTTGACCATGACGTGGCGTAATATTCGTTTTTTAATTTTGTAAATCGCTAAAGGTTCCGTGACGGAGCCTTTACCCAGACAGAAACATACGGAAGGACAGATAAAAAGAAGACTTGGAAATATATATATAGATACATGTAGTAGTATAGAATTACGTATTAGCCTATACGTTTGTGTGTAGACCTACAAGAGTTGGAAAACAATAAAATTTATGGTTATAGTTATGTATATATATATATATGCATGTGTAAAATATTCGATTCATATCTAATGATAATATTATGATATTGTTTGGTAGTTTTATTTTGCAGAGTGAGTTTCATCTGACGAGAGCTTAACAGGAACTGAACTGACAGCCTTTCCTCAATCGGTCGATCACTTCGTCCTTCGCCAATGTAACTTCTGTCTGTCTGTCTGTCTGTCTGTCTGTCTGTCTGTCTGTCTGTCTGGCTTTCTATCTCTGGCATCCTCTTTCTGTCCGTATTTCTTTTCGTCTAGCAAAAACTCCAAATCATCTGCTGCTCAACAACCGAAGGACGAGTGTTTTTAAACAGCGATTAAAATCAACGACATCAAGAGAACTTGAGGAATCGATCTATCAATTCATGGCAGGTCCATACAACGTATTCGCAAGTCACGTTATGTAGGTACGTACGTTGGTACGTGGCGTATGTAGATCTATGTATGTATGTATGTATGTATGCATGTATGTATGTATGTATGTATGTATGTATGTATGTATGTATGTATGTATGTATGTATGTATGTATGTATGTATGTATGTATGTATGTATGCATGTATGTATGTATGTATGTATGTATGTATGTATGTATGTATGTATGTATGTATGTATGTATGTATGTATGTATGTATCTGAGTATGTGTCTGAGTATGAATTTATGCATGCTTTTATGTATGTATCTGCATCTATCTATACATGTACATCGCCCTATAGTATCCTATCTATGAACCATCTTCCATCAACCCATCCATCCATCCGTCCATCAACCCATCCATCCATATCCATCCATCGTTCGATGGTCCGTCTAAAGTCAGTGAAGGATGACTAATGACCAATTATTGTTATCGACGTATGGTCAGCTGCTCTGTTGGGCCACAGATTACAGTCTCGACTCAGCCAACGTCTTTCAGCCTCTAATTCTTTGCCACACCCCTTCTGTTACCCACAGGCCTCGCCCAACTCATCAATACAATTCCCAATTCCATCCTATCTCCCTCCCTCTTTCTCTCTTCCATCCTGTTTTCTTTAGTCTGTCTGTCTGTCTGTCTGTCTCTGTCTCTATCTGTCTCTGTCTGTCTCTGTCTCTCTATGTCTCTGTCTGTATGTCTGTCTGTCTCTGTCTCTCTCTGTGTGCGTCTCTCTCTGTCTCTCTCTCTTTCTGTGTTCGTGTGTTTGACGTCCGATAAAGATGCCTTGCTTCCAGGCGAGGCTTCTTTCGGTCATCGTGTCGAAGCATAAGAACATCTCCATAAGCCATTCTCAGAATGGCTTATGACTTACATTAGGGTAGATTGAAAAAAACGAAAATTATAAATCTGAAAAGTAATAGCAGCCAAAAGTTGCTTTATGGCATGGGGTAAAAAAGTCCTAAATATTTTTTAAATATTAATGTCTTCCGCCCCACCCTATTGTTTTAGTATTGTCAGAATTACAAATAGCTTTTTCGAGAAAATTGCAGGTTTTCTTGTACAGTATTCTAACTGAAAACTAATTAACTGCGATTCAATAAACCGTTGGAAGGAACTCTTAAAGCTGAATAAAATGAAATAATACTTGTCAGAATATGCCCGCATTTGTAGAGGCTATTAACTTTTTACCATTTCCCATGGTTCGCGACATGTCGCTAAGCCTGAAAACGGTTAAATACTAATAACTTTTTGTCCTTCGAGATATTTCAACCCATAGTATGTAATTCGCTTCAGCTCTGAACCGCATTTCTAACGGTACATTGTGATGCGGGATTGCTTAACTGCATGCTACAGTACACATTTTGTTATAATTTTTTTTACAGTTTTAGTATAGTTTTCTTGCAATCTTTCATTGATTCTGTTCTCATTTAAGCTGAATGCACGCTTTGTCCGATGAATTGAGCGCAACGAACAAAGTCGAAAATTCCATTTTGATCATGAATGTTAATGTCGAAGCATACAAATACAACGCCTACTCGTTCTAAACATACTTTTCGATGTTCATACACGGACAGGAACTACGGCAGACTGTTCTACTCACATTATGAGGATGTACTTGAGTGTTATCTTTTTGTTTAAAACAATATTAAGCAAGAACGTGCAGGCCTGTAAAGCAGCACTTTAAACGACGAATGAAACGCAGTTTATAATCACCATTGTTTGACCCGCATTTGAAAGTAGCAAAATCGACTGACTTTTATTTCGCCATTACTCGTAGGCCCACGCATAACATCATCAGACTAATTAATGTTATAGACCTACATAATGTTGACAGTACTTCTAAGTTCTTCCTGATTCCGCTGCTCTTCTCCGTCTGGCCTCTGTTCAGTTGTGCAGCTGGTGGTCTTTAGAGTCTGGATAATTATAAGTAAGTAAGTTTATAGAAAAAAGGTATGCAAGTAAATAAATAAAGTATGCGAGTAAGCAAGGATTAGTACATGTTCATATGCATTCCATCAAAGAGGAATGGTGGAAGACGGTGGGTGTTCTCTCATCCAGTTTCCATGTCTTTCTTGGTGCCATTTGCGTCGTAATCGTAATCGTAATCGTAATCTCCAAACTTCTAAAGCGCCATTCGAAAACCAAGCGCAGGGCACCAGCTTATTCATGAGCGCGTCGTTGGATGCTTCTTGAAATGACTTTCTGAGATTGGCGTAAATGAGTTCTGAACAGTTGTGCTCTTGTAGTTTCACTCAGCATTTTAGAGATTAAGACCCTAAAATTTTGTCGTTGCGTAACACGAGGATTTAGATGAGAGTTACCAGGTACAAGATTAGATATTGGCCCCAAATACACAGCTTTTTGCAACCTTTACATTTAGATTTACTTAACATTTGCAAAGACCAACAGACTGCTAAAACGAGCCTCACGAGAGATTCCGAAAGTTACGGAAACTGATTAGTCAGTTAGGCCTACTATGCCGCTCAAGGTCAAATAAAACAGTAGACCTAATCTTTTTCCAGAGTCGTTCGGGATTGCAGTTTGCAGCGTTTTATTGACAATATTTTACGTTCAAGTTGAAATCCAGGAGAATGAGAGACTGAGACGACCTTCTGTGCAAGTCCCCGTCGGGTCGAAACTGTTCGATCCTTGGCTCCCAGAAGACAAGAAATCGCCCCCCCCCAAATGGGCAAAACGATCTCCGGAGATAGGCAAGTAAATCAATTTCACAGTCGACGTCTGTCCATCGATCCTGCTGTCCAAGATCATCCTATAACCATCCACTTCAACTGTGTAGATTCGCGCAACCGATTCCCCGATGGCGCCATATAAATCCCATACCCTAAGCCTCTAATCAGACGCATAATAATTAGGTCCAGACAATTCAGTAGCGCCTTTCTATACTGTGCAAGTGGAATTCGTTCGTTATAGAATACATCGACCATAAAAACCCAATTTGAATGAGCTAGTTCAGCATGCGAAGAATAATCAATAGGCCTATTTCTGTACAATTGTTATGTAAGAAGGCATTTAAGTTTACATGATGTTATCGCCTGCAAAGTAACGTTTCAGTGTAGTCTTAAGTGGCGTCGTGTGAGTGTGCGTCTGTGCGTGACTGCGAGAGCTCACTCGCCGTAGCTATAGTCGCCGTTTGTCGTTTATGTTGATGATAATTATAATTATGACGACTTGCTGACGCCACTGTTTGTCACTAATGACTTTCTAGCTGTGTCTGAGGCATTGGATGAGACTAACCGGGTCCAATTTGCTTAGCCTACATGTTGCCTACGTCTAACTGAATCTACTATAGGGTAATTGCATAATCGTAGCGCCAAAAATGACCGTTTTGTACCCACCCACCCACCCTGTAACGCTTCGTAACGGACCCACCCACCTAGAAATATTGCGCTTAAATGTGTAATTCATATTTTATAGCGAATTTTATATGGTATGTGAATTTTGGTCTAATGTTTCATCAAGCACTGTTTTGAGATCTATTGTCATTGGGCTAGAAATAGCGCTTAAATGTGTAATTAATTAACTTGGCTGTTTAACAAGCACTGTTTTTAAGATAATTAATATAAGTTTTTTCTTACTTCTGATTTGATCAATTAATGGGAAACTTGTGAAAACACGTGTAATTTCTTTTGTGTCGTACGTTTTGGCGATAGGGATGGAAGAAAGGATGCAGAGAGGCAGAAGGAAGGCAAAGAGCGAGAGTGAAAGTGAGAAAGATGTATGACGTGGACCATTCGAGAAATATGAAGGCAGACGGTGGTCGTCTTTGTGTAGAGGAAAACTGTGGGCGTCATCAACAAAGAAGCTCATAGAGCCACGGTTCTTGAACTGATCAAATATTTCATCGAAGTCTGACAGTAAATTCACCCATCGATCATTTGGATATTCATGCTTTCATGGTTCAACAATAAATTATCAATTTCAAAAGAGACGTTGACCGAGAAACGTACTCTGGACACTGGACAGACTCTGTGCTATTGTCGCATAGTCCCTGCATGCGCCACCAAAACTGTTATGACTCGATCGCCCCCGAATAAAGAATCTTCATTATTCTTCACTCTCAACTGAAAACTTCGTCTGTTTTTAAACTTTTCTTTCCAATCTGTCCAGCTTGCTTGTCTGGTAGGCCTATGTGCATTTCTTAACTGTTTAAGGGCATAATCGAGTTTTAATTATATTGTATTGTGCTGCATTCTTATTGTCCAGAATAAGTGGCCAGCTTACAATTTGCTCTGTGCACTTGGCAGACAGGATAAAGGAGAGGTCGAGCGTCCCTGGTAGGTAACAATACCTATAATTACACTTACTTTTTCGGTTGCACCACTGAACCTGTTTATGCATTTACAAGGCATTATACGAGACGATTACAAGCTGATTACAGTTTACACGAGACGATTGCAAGCTTATTAACGTTGCCATGGAAACCCCGTCACTCTCTGATGACACACTGCTAGCATACACCACTCCATTCCTTAGACTTTCCACTCCAACTTGAAGTCGACTCACCTCCTCAACAATTCCTACCCTAATCCATCCGATCCTCCGCCTTCCAAGCTTTCTCGTCCTGAACGAAACCCGCCTAAGCAGCTGCTCTGTCCCCTCTGTTTCGTCTCTCTGGTAACTATACTAGGACCTCCACTCGACATCGATCTCTGGACAACCTCTCTGGCAAGACACAGCGCTCGTGAATAAACTGGTGCCCTGCGCTTAGCTTGAGATTAGCGCTTTAAAAATTGTAGTTTACGATTAGGAACAAAAATTTTACGGCGACCGGATGTACCGCCATCGAGATCTTATATGACTATATATGGCGCTAACATGTGGCATTCTTAAAGAAAGTCTGCAGAACTTAAAAGTATAGTCGTTGGTCAAAAAGGATTCGAGGTGGACTTTGATGCCACAAATATTCGCTAATGTTCTATCCATGGCCGTCAAAATTTATATTCGCTGGCTGTTACTACAACAATATAACCCAAACACATTTCAGTTCAATCACCTATAAGATGCAGGTGTGCGAGAAGGAGGAAACACAAGACAATACCAGCACCAGACAAAACAACAAAAACAAATACTGTACATGAACAGAATCACTCGCTTCTTGTTTCCTCCTCTCAGGGGTTACTGCTTCAGAAGCCACTTCACTCTGTTACTCTCTCTCGCTCTCGCCCTCCGTGCTTTCGCTTGTATCTTTCTCTATCTGCCTCTGCCTCCTCGTTGGTCATCGATTCTACACCAGTGCATAAAAACATCGGAAACTATCACCTGTAGCTTTGTCTCAGTGGATCATATAATTATACTCGTATTATATATTTAAGTAGCCTACGTACAAATGCATGCATGCACGCATGTATGCATGTTTGTATGTATGTATTGTATATATGTTTGTATGTATGAATGTTTGTATGTATGCGTGTATGCATGTATGACCATGAAGGAATAGAGGAAAGATATTTTCGTCGAACATTATCTCATTCTAGCGTAGGGTCCTTGAAATGCGCTAATAAATGTGTGTCCTTCAGATATCAGTGCGTTGTCGCCAGAACGACAAATGTGCGGGGTATAAGCTGACTTGTTCTAGTGCTTTTACATACGTTGACTTGACGGCATCGTTCGTGGGTCTTTATCAGACGAGTGCATTGTTTTCCCCACTGCTTTAAAGTCCTTTTACTTTTTGCAGTGCATTTGTAGACTACACCATCGTCCGTACAAAGCGCAGAAACGGTGACCCCAGACGACACCGCGGGACTCCTTTGAATGGCGACGTAGCCACACAAGGTCAGGAAATCACAGACGAATGGCACAGCAGTTCTCTCTCTCTCTCTCTCTCTCTCGCTCTCTCTCTCTGTCTCTCTCTGTCTCTGTCTCTCTGTCTCTCTCTCTCTCAATCGTTGCCTAGTCTGCGATTCCAGTGCGCCTTACATACGGCGGTTGGAATCGCTGCTCATTCATTCATTCATATCGAACATTTATATAGCGCCCCTTCCAGAAAACTACTCAGAGGCTACTGACATCTATCAACCAAGACAGAGGTTGAACAGTGCACGTATATTAATATAGCAGATATGTGCGTGTATCTATATATTTGTGTGGGTTTGCACTTGTTCCACACACAAAGGCAGAAATGCTCAATGCCAATGACACAATACATTATTCGTTTTTCCCATCCCCCACTCCCCATGCGTCTCATTTGAGAAGAGAAGTGCCGTAAGTTTAGGTACCTTTGTTATAGTAAGAACCGACGCAAACATCGACCATAAAAGCGCATCGGTGACATCCAGATTTGCCCCGAATATGACTTTATTATACCTCATGACAGCCATGGCTCTTTGCTTTGTGCTTTTAAAGCGACACAGTTATATCTTTCTCGTTGCCTTCCTTACAAAATCTAATGTTTACACAACACCAGGGCCTACTACGCCATGGGGGGATGGAAGCAGACTGCTTCCAATTGGTGCCAGAAGGGGAAAAACTTTACTATGCAGAGGGGAAAAATTTGCCTCCCAGGGGGGGAAAAGTTCGTCTAGGGGGGGAAAAAGTTCCTCCCAGGGGGCATGGAAAAAGCAAAAAAAAAAAAAAAGGTCATCAGAAAATTTTAGGAGTAGTTTTATAAAAATTGGGATTGCTTCCACCTCACAGGGGGGGATAGTAGGCCCTGCACAACACGATAGAACATCACGATATATATACATAATTATACGAATATATATATATGTGTGTATTATATATATATATATATATATATATATATATATATATATATATATAGACTCATACATACATATATTGTTGTCGGCAGGGCCTAGGACAGGGGGGCCACTGGGGCCATTTGGCCCCAGGCCTCACTTGATAAAGGGCCTCGGAATTTCGGAATTACGGAGCTATTTATTGAAATGGGGAATTACGAAATTAAGGAGTTATTCATTGAAATGTAGCGCTATATAAATTCTAATTATTTCGTGACGAAATCGTTTACGTTAAATAATTGCAAACTGTAAACAAATTTTTCATAAATCTGTTAATAGTTGTAAAATGGAAAAGATGTCAACACTCAACAGTCTAAACTCTATCGTAACTCGTTAATCGTAAGTCGTTAGTCAAACACTCAAACCTAAATAATGTTTTAATATGAATATATTGTTCTTATCATCCGATTCGATGTGGATAGTGTATTATGCCTACTATCAGTGGCGTAGCCAGACTTAAATTCAAGAGGAGGCAACTTCACAGAATCTAGAGGGTTCTGGAGGGTATCCAGCTTATTTAAAAAGTTGACGACTAGGGGGGGGGAAGTTGGGGGGGGTAGTAACGAGTGTTTCCAAGAACAAGCGTTCCAAAATTTTCGAGGGCGGAGCTACTAAGGGGCGTTTTCCAAGGATTTTCGATTTTCGAGGGGGGGGTAGTGACGGGAGTTTTCCAGAGTTTCCCAAGGATTTTCGAGGGGGGGGTAGTAACGGGAGTTTTTCAAGAGGAGGCAACTTGCCAAAATCCTGGTCATTTGCGTCGTTGATCAATTGAAACTCCACTATATGGAAAAACCAAGAGGAGGCAATTGCCTCCTCCTGCCTTCATGTAGCTACGCCTATGCCTACTATATATATATTCTTACGTAGTGGATCCGTTCACGCCCCGGGCGTTATCGGAACCCCAGTACTATATTCACGCCCGTCGCGTTATTGGCTAAAACCTGTCACGTGAACTTGTTGTCTTCCCGTGGAATTTTGATATGGCGGACACCTTGAGGGTCGGTTAGGGCCAGGTTAGGATTCGTGGGGTCGTTTAGGGTCAGATTAGGCGTCGTGAGGGTCGGTTAGGGTCAGGGTTAGTGTCGTCTTTAGAAAACACGGTGAACAACCTTCCACCGCAATCGGCAATGTTTATCGGTCGGTTCGTTTCAGGTAAGCTTACACACAATCATGTGACATGCACTGGCCAATTGCGAGGCGGGCGTGATTCTAGTCCCAGGTATAGGCTCACGTCGGGCATGACTATCCACGACCATATTCTTACTTTCTTAGTCTCTTAGAGCGGTGGTGTAGCCAGAATTTGGAGTTTGGGGCAGTGTAGAAAATGAATGGGGTGGTGGACGAATTCAAGCGGAACGAGGCCTACGAGTGCACAATTAGGGGCTTTGTTTTTAACTTATGAAATTGATATTTAATCTATATTTAAATAGTTTTAACATACAATATCAGTCAATTTGACAAAATTGCCAATAGTTTTAACATACAATATCAGTCAATTTGACAAAATTGACCAGATTGTCAATTTTATTGAAAAAATAGCAAATATTCCCCTAACTATTAGTATATTATATTATATATAAATATTGTTTAAATTTAATTATCGGTAAAATCGATAGAACTTTAAATTATCAAAGCATTATCGATAAATTCGTGGCTTTGAAGATGCGAAGGATGATTTGAACCTTTCTGTTGAGTTTTTAAAAGATATTTGGAAAAGGCCTCGAAAATTAGTTGTGGCCCTGGGCCTCCAAATCCTGTCCTAGGCCCTGGTTGTCGGCCCTGTGGTATGGAATGGGCATCCATTAGCATTATGTCCGATGTGTTCACTCAGCTGCGTTTTATTGCAGCCTTGACCGTCTGTATTAGCCGGGGTTGGGTCGGAAGCGCTTCCTTCTGAGTAGTAACCTTGAACGGCGCTATATAAATCTTTGTAATGAATGAATGCATAATAATATATAACGTTTGTAAATAATATTGAATAAATTGGCCTAACTACTTGACCGCGGAGAGAAGATGGATACGACTGCAGGGCGTTTGACATTGGCATTGACATTACTAATTAGCAATCATTACCAATAAAAACTTTTAATTTGACTTCTTATCATCGTCGTAATCGTTGTCATCATCATCGTTATCGCCGTATTCATCGTGATTATCATAGTCATCGTCATCATTGTCATCATTTATACCGGCGTGACGTCACCGTCATCGTCATATCGTATCCATTGCAGCAGCAGCAGCAGCAGCAGAAGCGGACGCAAGTGACAATGTAATCTTGGGTAATTTATCCTTTGGCGCCAGTTTGACTGCAAGATGGCCTTCGTCCGTTCTCTTATCCTCGTGTGCTTAGAAAGAATTATCAAGTGTCGAGCTATGAGTGGGTAAACAAGTACAATGGTAAATGACCCGTTGTTGGTTTTGTTTTATATTCGTATGCGGCACCATGTAGGGCACTGCGGAAGATGGGAAAGGGAGATAAAAGAGGAAGAGACGCAGCCGATGCTAACAGAGGTATTAATTAAGGTTTCAATTAATGAATAGCTCAGGATTTGACGCAATTTGGCGTGGCTCGATTCGATCGGTTACTACTTAGTCGGTTGGTTGGTTGGAGGTTGAACAGGCGGGGTTAAGAGAGAGAGAGAGAGCTACGTGGAGTCCACGCGAAGAATTAATTTCCACCCAATTTGGAATATTTATTCACCTGGAGAAGCACTAGAGAATTCCCTTCCGCAAAGCACTTGAAGCCAGGATGGACAATGAGCAGTGATGCAGTCGAGTTCACCTAAGCCGAATCCGAGTCAAATCCTAGTCCACCTAAGCCGAGTCAGAGTCAAGTCCGAGTTCACCTAAGTCGAGTCCGAGTCAAATCCGAGTCCACTTAAGCCGAGTCCGAGTCGAGTCCGAGTCCAAGTCCGAATCGTGACAATTCGAGTCCGAGTCTGAGTTCACAGAAATCGGTCTCGAGTCGGACTCGAGTCCTTGGCCGGACTCGAGTACTGATATATGCGGGTCTGAGAGACGGGGGTGTAACAGGGAGGAGTCAGTTGAGGTAGTTGATCAGACAATCGGTCAGAAACAGAGGCAATATGCTGTTTGGCTGACGCTGATATCATACAAAATATACGATTAATCGACTAGTGTAGCCATTTGATTGGAATAGACTGTTGATTGATAGAGGCTCTCCAGATGGTTCATTCTTGTTCTATCAAATGATGCTTAGTGAAATCCAGTAGATTATGTATTCAACAGGAGGTCGTGTTCTAATGACAATAAAATACGTACAGACTAGCGGAATTAGACAGAGAGAGATAGACAGTTTGATTCCGACAGAGATTCGGAATCTTCTTCGTATAGAGCGATGAGTTTCCGTGGTCAGTTCGGCCTTGGAAATCGGAATACATCCAAAGACTACAGTTTGCCTTTGACAGGACAGCGACGGCAGATTATCAAGAACAATACAGAAAGACAACGTCGACAGTTTCAGCATTAACTGTAGCCTACCAGTCATATGAAAGTGACTGTTGATATTTTTGCGATAGAGAATTGTTGTTGACAATAATTATTAAGACTGCGCATATGTAACTCTATTATTTACGTCAGCTGTATATATGAGAGAATCAGATTCCGTTGGTCTTAGATCTTGATAAGAGATCTGACTCCGCTGGTCTTAGGTCTGATAACAGATCTGACTCCGACGGTCTTAGGTCTGATAAGAGATCTGACGCTGAGTCTAAATCGAATCTGTAGGACTTACACAAACTGCTTAATACGTTGTCGCACCACATGTGAGGCGCAATTTGTTCGATGCGTCTTTAGTGCAAAGGAAAGTGCGGCACTAATACACGGCCTGTGCCATAATAATCAGACGCCGGCAATTACGGCTAATTTCTGGATCTGTCGGTCGGTCGGTGTAGATGAGTGCTGAGCCCATTGTATGTGGAAGAAAGCAGAGCTCTGCTGTTACAAGCAACGGCAGCAGCAGCAGCAGCTGTAGACGCAGCAGTCGAGCACCCTATCGTCTATACATGTGTGGGACTAAGAGACGTTGGTGGCAATCGATGTCTTCTAATTTACTGCAACAATTGTCCGATCCGTAAGCATAGCAACGACCGGCAGCGGCGTCGGATTCTTTGCACCGACCAACACAGAAAGAAAGAGACGTTGGTGGCTAAGATTACGAGGAGGACTTCTAAAGATAGCAGCACTAGGACGGGAATTACGAGAATCATTAAAACACGAATCAACACAAGTGCTGACCCCATGCACACGCACACTTGTGGCAAAGCATTAACACACATTCTTCGAACACAAGACGCACCTATTTGTGTATTTACCGTCACTGGAAGCGTTTGTTTATTTGTGTGTAAGTTGTAATTCGTAAGTGCACATTTATAGAGCGAATCTTTAAGTAAATCTGCTGATACCTGACAATTATACGAGACCACGATGGAATAGAATGGTCTTCAACTACAGACTAAATTGAGACATGGAAAGGAGAAGCTGATGATTCCAAGGAAGCGTCGTATGATTATATGATACTATGTTTAGAAGAGCTATTTTGCGTGTTATGTTAGAAAAATAGTCACCAACCTCTGTAGGCATGTTGGACTAACTAGCTATAGCCTAAAACGAATACTACGCCTATAGGAAGTTTCTAGACCCGATCAAAGAACAGAGAATAGCTATTCGTCCTGTGGCTGGCCATTAAATTACTATAGAGTCATTTAACGCGAACTTGTGCATGAGAGCGTGTAAGTACCTGTAGACCCTAAGCGTGAGATGCATGGTGTAGGGTTCACAGAGGTGATCAGTCAGTGTATTTATGGATGGTGTCGCCAGGTCTAATGACGAGAACGTGGAGAGCATTCAGCAATAGGTAACCTAGTTACGGAGGTGAAGATATGAACCTTTGCGCATTAGTTAAGTCTGTGGGACAAGAATATGTTTACACTTAGTCTAATGTATGAATAATTATCATGAGGGCATTATTTTTGCTAGATGCGATGTTAGATGTGTGGATCAACGATTTCAGGGCTTTTTTTATTGAACTTCTCGTTTTTTATTGTAAGAAATAAAAGATGTAGACAGTGTGCGTGTTGTTTGGGTTGCACTAGGCTACTGAACGGACAAGTCGATAGATTGATTGTTTTGTTTGATTGAGTGATTGATTGTTCGTTCTTTCAGTCACTCAATCACTTTCTCGTTGACTGATTCATTCATTCATAAATTGATTGATTCGTTGATAAATGCCGTGTCTTTTCTCCGATCATTTGAAGGGAAAATAAAACATTGCTTCGCCCGATGAACGAGGAACTGTTTTGAATTCTCATTTCGTTTTTCTCTCCTTCGCCTTCGCTGCTGGTAATCGCCATTTATTCGTTGTCATTCGTTAGTCGTACGACCACCTGTCAGTCAAAAGCACGGCGGAAAACGAGAACTGAACGCAGTGTGATTCTCGTTAACGATAACGATAACGAAAATTGTTCGTTAACGAAAATAAAATGATTTCGTTAACGATAACTATAACTATAACTAAAATATATCATTAACTATAACTATAACTATAACGAAAATAACACTAACGAAAATTCATCTTTATTTTCGTTAATGCAAAAATAAAAATAGGAAGTCCAATATGGACGATTCGACATAAATGAGAACGAAAAATGCGATATTTTTATTATGCAATTTGTCAGTTACTTTGGAAACTCGTGTATTCGTGAAGCTGAATGCACCCATGCTTCAAAGGCTTTCAAAGCTCTGAGCAAATTGTGAAACAGCGTGTTAATACGCGCAATTTTGCTTATAGCCTTAATTATTGTAACTAAGTAGTAACTAAAATTAACTAAAATAAAATTCCATTAACTATAACTATAACTATAACTAAAAATAATACTAACTATAACTATAACTATAACTAAAATAAAACCATTAACTATAACTGTAACTATAACTAAAATGAAATCTGTAAGGAGAATCACACTGACTGAACGATGAAATAGAAGCAACAAGATACAAAGAGACAAAGAGAGACAGAGAGATAGACAGACAGAGACAGACGGGGAGAGAGTGACAGAGACAGACAGAGACAGAGAGAGGGAGAGAGGGAGAGAGGGATGAAGGAAGGGAGCGAGGGGAAAGACAAAGACAGACAGAGACAGAGAGACAGAAAAACAGAGAAAGAGAGAGAGGCATTTATCTATTTAATATCTCTATGGCTCTGTCAAAACATATAAATTTCTCTTTCGCCTGTCACGTATCAGATGAAAGACAAATTTACACACGAGAAAGATAGAGAGAAGAGGGAGAGAAAATAGAGAGAGAGAAGATAGAGAAGAGAGAAGAGAAGAGAGAGAGAAGAGTGTGTGTGAATCTACATCATGGTAAGGAAAGGTATGCAAATGAGAGAAAGTGAATGCAATTATAGTTAAAGAAACCTAGTCACATGCTTGACCTCTAACCCTGTTTGGTGCATCATTTCGTACATTTCTGTTCACGTTGTAATATGCGTATAGGCCTACTCACACGAAGCTGCCATAGATTACGCAGAACTCTATTAAAGCCGTGCAATGTCCGAATCCTAGCTTAAGCACTAATGCTGGTAATTGAATAGGCAATTGAATCCAGTCGTCTTAAGAAACGACTTAGAATATCGCACATAGCGACGCATATGCAGAGATAGCTAATGGTGATCAAGACATGTAAACAAACAAAGAACGAGTTGTCAGGGACCGCACATCGCATTTCTTCATAACAAACGCCGCCGCCGCCTCCTCCACCTCCTCCTCCTCCTCCTCCTCCTCCTCCTCCTCCTCCTCCTCTCCTCCTCCCTCCTCCTCCTCCTCCTCCCTCCTCCTCCTCCTCCTCCTCCTCCTCTCCTTCCGTCCTCCTCTCCCTCCTTTCTTCCTCCTCTTCCTCCTCTTTCCCTCCTTCCCTCCTCCTCCTCCTCCTCCTCTTCCTTCTCCTCCTACTCCTCTTCTCTTCTCCTCCTCTTCCTTTCTCCACCTCTCCTTCCCTCCTTTCTATTCCTCTTCCCTCTTCTCCTCTACTCTTTCTCCTCCTCCACTTCCCCCTCTTCTCCTCTTCCACCCCTCTTCCTCCTTTTCTCCTCCTCCTCTTTTCTCCTCCTCTTCCTCCCTCCTTCTTCTCCTCCTCTTTCTTCTTCCTTCTCCTCCTTCTCCTCCTCCTTCCTCCTCCTCTTCCTTCTGCTCCTCTTCTCTCCTTCTTCTCCTCCTCTTCTCCTCCTCCTCTTCCTTCTCCTCCTCCTCCGCTGCCTCAGCTAATGCTCTTCTCCTTCGTTCGATCGTTTGACGCAGGACGTGCAATAACACGACGCAGGTCCATTCACAGCTGGCGCCAGACACGCCGCCGCACAAGACAAAAGGTGCAAGTCCATCGTGTGGCGTGGACGGTGGGGAGGGGGGGAGCAGGCAGCAGCACCGCCCACGGTATAATTATACTACACACCAGGCCAAGAAATTCTCGGGAAAATTGAGAAAACCTGGACCGGGCTAAATATGATGGTTTGGAATACAAAGCAGGAGGAACGGTGTGCTCGAGGTTGTTTGTTATTCCGTCTGGTGTCGAACCCGAGTCAGTACAACGCGGAATTTGGCGACGCAGTCAGAATTGGTTTGGCTGGACCGAGGCCGGTCGGTGGCAGTTAGAAGTCTAGGAAGATGGCAGCCGCCGACCAAGTGATTGATGGATCGATGAAATTTGAGGGCTTGGCAATATATTGAACGTCAACCACCGGCTGAATGTGACAGCTTGTATGACGTATTCGTTCCGATATGTTGCCAGCACCAATCTGTGTGTTATCCAACTCTAACATCGTTTAGGTCAGCTCCATTCAGAGCTTAGAATAAGCGACATGCAATTCATCTGACTCCATATATTCATGCATACATACTTACGTACATAAAACATTCGTACGTACACACACACATACATTCTCACACACACCATACAGGACAGGCGGCAAGTAGTTTAGAAGCCCTTCATGATGTTGACTAACAATGGAATGAAAGGTGTGACAACTGGCTTGCATAGCTGTGAAATGTTCAAATCATATTTAAATTTGTACCTTTGGGTTCTGTGCAAGTTCGAAAACTTAAGACAGTATGCTGTTACCTTCGCTTGTTGATACTGCAGTATTAAGCATATTAGAAGCCATAATTCCTGTCTGTTTTGGTTCGAAAGTTTTGGGAGGCCTGATCTACTGTATCCGTGCACCACGGTTGTGATAGTGGTGGTGGCGATGATGATGATGATGATGATAATGATGATGATTGTTATTATTTTTATTATTATTACTATTACTACTGCTACTATTATTACTATTACTGCTATTATGCTACTGCTACTGCTACTGCTGCTACTATTACTACTATTATTATTATCATGACGATTACGATGCCTATGACACTCAACAATGATGATGATGACAATGAAGATTACAATTATTGCTATTGGTATAATTGGCGTAAGGCAATCGTAGATATTCTACGCCTTGTTAGACTATCTATTCTTCCAAGTCCCGCCTCCTCCACCCCGCCATCACAGATAAATGATTTCTTGCTTGAATAAGAAAACTCTTCAGAATGTCAGACCCTAGCGTCGTTTGTACAGTTATTACTGGTGACCAAACGACGTAACCGTGCACAGAACGGTTTCTTCCGGCCCAGTGGACTCACTCCAAGCATCTCAATGGAGGTCTTTTAGTCAACCATTCACATAACATACATATATATATGCTACAGATGGTTGATGACGCTATGTTCCAGCAGTCCATAAGTATTCGGTTTATTTGCGGTCGTTTCCTTCTTGAAGACGTCGTTTGTGCACTCTCTATGGTGCCCTCTGCTCCAAAAACTATCCAACTGATTGAACGTCAGTTCGGTTCGGTCTCTGAGCAACTGATGCGCCTCCCCCTCTCCTTCTCCGCCTCTTCCTCGTCCTCCTCGTCCTCGTCCTCCTCCTCCTCCTCCTTTTCCTCTCCTTTTACCGATGGCAACGTGTGTCTCGGGTGGGTATCGAGATTGCTCTTGTGGAAATCGTATTATATAATCTTTAATTGAAGTTGGATATTGAAAGTCCTTCAACCTCTTCAGCAGACCAAACTAATAGTGATTGGCAAACTTTAAACGAAACCACACAGCTGTGAAGATTCATCATTTTTACATAAAAGCCACGGGTGGGTCAGAAGTCAGAACACTCAGAGGTCAGACGGAGAGACTCTGCGGACCTGATCATCTGGAAATCGGTTGTCGAAAATAAGACCGAACGAGGGACACGTGCAACCAGAGGCGGAAATCCCGGGGGACGAGTGGGATATGCCCCTCCACATTGTACAAAAAGAGGTAAAACAGTGTTTCGTGCTCACGCGCGAATAAATGTTGACCCAGTTCAAACGCGCACCTGTCAAACAAAACCTCATCCGCCTCTGCCGTCACTCTATAGTTTCCTTGAAGTATGTTGCTGCTGTGTTTGTTGGCCACTTTTTATATGCCCCTAATTCAGTATAATACCATTTGTATGTACTTAGTGAGCATTATTTGGTCATTCCTCGTTTCATTGCTGTTTATTTTCTCTTTGTTTGCTCTTATAATTTGTCTGGCATACTGGGAGGGGCTATACTGATTGACGCGCATCATTGAGAGCGAAATAGGGGTGGGGACGGGAGTCAGGTTAGGTGGAGCCTTTGACATCTCGAAGCACGACCTGGTCTGCTTCTTGAAACCTGACCCACTTCTCAAGGCGGTGCTTTTAAACAGGTTTTAATCACCAATGTTAGAGTGTCATCTTGTGAGCAACTAAGGTAGGTCTACTTTTTCCAACCCCGTTAAATGTATCTATGCCTATGCAGTTATTTTTAAAAAATTGCTGGTCGACCAACAGACAGGTAGACATACAGACACAGAGACAGAGACAGACACAAAGACTTAAAAATCCTCAAGTATCGCTTGCCCTCTTATCATACACAACTCAATAAATTGTCGGTGACACTGAGGTCAATACGTGCGTCGCACCAACGCACTTATTATATGGACAACGGCATCATCCCCATCGCTACTAATTCATATATTTATATATAATATATATATACATGTATATATATATATATATAATATATATTACGGAGATCTCCGTACCTAATGCATTGTTCGCTTCCTTTGTTCTCTCTGAGGTTGATGGCATCTTGCTCATTTCTCCCTGTTTTCTTCTCGCCCGTAGGTACCAACAGTTCCTGCTGCGTTAATTAGGATTATGTGCAGCTGCGATCTTTCGAATGAATTCTTTAGCGCTTTTCACCTGTGCTCCTTTCATTTGCCAACGAATGGACTCATGCATGGAACGTCGCAGAAGACACAAAATAGCTGGTGTGTTAACCTATCAGGTTGCAGGGCTTCGCAGTCTGTCTCCCTCTTTTGGTTCCCTGAATGCAGTATTACCAGTCAAAAGTTTCGTGTTCGACAACATTTTGAGTCAATATTCTTTCTTCGTCAACTCCTCCTCCTCCTCCTTATCTTCCTCCTCCTCCTCCTCATCATCATCATCATCATCATCATCATCATCATCATCTTCTTCTTCTTCTTCTTCTTCTTCTTCTTCTTCTTCTTCTTCTTCTTCTTCTCCTGCTCCTGCTCCTCCTCCTGCTACTTCTGCATATAAGTGACCCTATCATCAAAATTTTCTTTATGCATGCTGACAAACGTCGTCTGCGATCTTTGTCCAACATCAAACATCGAGACGTCGGGTTTTAAGGTCACCAGTCTCTTCTCCGAACGACCAAAGGTCATCGTCTGAGGACAAACACACCCACGTTGACCACCACAGGCACACACACGAAGCACCAAATGATTTGGTTTGCTTGAAACTGGTAAACACCTCAACAACAGCGAAGAACTGCGATCGCTGTCCTTAGTCTTCGGCACGTCCGGACATTGTGACTGGTTTCACTCGATTTCATTCTAATTCGGTTACTTTGGCAGAAGACAAAGGCCAGAAACTAGTAAACATTTTGGCTTCTGAACTCGCAGTCACCTTCTTCGGCACGGATAATTTGATAAGATCACGTGGGTTGTGCGGCGGTCTGTCTGTGATCAGGTTTTTAGTTTCGTAGACGAGTAGTCATCGGAATGGAATAACGTGATATATTTACTGTTTTGCTTTTTCACAGTATTCCTCTGAACTTTCGGGAGCAATCCGTTTGCGCCATAATATCGAAACACACCTTACATATAGATATTCTGTGTCTGTTTACAATTACCAAAATATGCAGCAAGAAAACAAGAGCTTGCATTTTTCAACATCACTCAATTTTAAAGCTGTGAGTAGGAACAAATGATTGCAGATTTCAAAGAGTCTCACCTGTATGCCTGCGATCATTTAAGGTTCTAGTAATACGTCGTCTGCGGTCAAGAAACTGAAGGCGGGATTCTTTTGATAGGCCTATATCAGATATTTCGCACTTTTTATTCAGAGTCAATTTTGTGAACATCAATAAGCGACTCGATGTACTTGATGTTCTTCCTCCATCAGCATAAAGCAAGAGTCGGAAGATCGCTCGGGGTCGTTCCTATTGATGGATCATTGAGAGTTTTTTTTCTAAGAGACTGTAACTGTTAACTTACATCAACTGTCTATTTTTATGAATGTGGACTTTATCTTTAGTAATAACATAGCTACACAATTGTTGAAATTATACAATGCAACCAGATTAGCATGGCGTTTCTCCTTTTTGCTACCACGAATTTTGAAACCTTGATGATAGAAATGAGCTTTGCTGTTATAGAGATAACACTGCCTTCTTATTCTTTTGCTTCTCTAATTCGCGTATGCAGTCTACCGTTAATTTTTTATCTCTTATTTTGCTCGCAGCTTAACACCGATTAAACTCGGAGAAACGTTGTCTACGAGAAAATAACAACTTGCAAATTATGCAATAGGATCAAAATAATAGGAGCAAGCATTTTGACCCCAAATTGAAAATAGGCATTTCCAATAAAATGTTTATTTAGATAATCTGATTAATTGAAAGCCTTAAATAAAGCTTTAAATCTGGACAACCCTCTGACAAGAAGCATCGATCGTGAATAAGGTAATGCCCCGTTCTTAAGTAGCACTTTATAAATTTTGAGATTACGATTTAGTTCAGTCCCATCTGAAATTCAATCCTGAAATTCAATCCTGTTCGTTGGGCTCACATTGGTTCCATACCTGACTATCCACCAATTATCACCTGTGGAACAATGCGGGCCAGCTAGGGGACCAGCGTTGCGTGGCTGTCTGGGAAACTATTAGCGACTGTTCTCTTGCTGCAAAGAGCTTGAATGTTGACAAAAGAGAGGAAAACATACAAAGATACCATTAAGTTAGTTTGCTCTGAAAATCGTTAGGTTTTCGTTTTGTTGTTTATTTGCTGTCGTCTCTGTTACGTCGCCAAATAACAATATAATTATATAGCCTACATGCATATCCAATTTAGTTTTCAATTCAGTTTTATTTTCCTCTGACCAACATATAAGAGATTTGACAATAATTATTATGGCAATGTACATAGTAGCTAACAGCGTTGTGGTTACCAAGGGGAGGATCCTGATGGGATGGATAATCCCGCTAAATAGGGCCACCTATATACATGTAGGTAATGAAGAAGAAAAAATTGCGATAACACACGACAGCCGGTTCACATTCAGAGACAGGAATTAAACATAAATCAAGAATTAACTTAACTAACAGAACTTAACTAAACACACACAACAGTAAATAATATTCATACAGTTACTTTGTTGTATCAGATAATGACGTAATTTACTCTTAAAATTTTGGAAGCCAGGCGAATGCATATAGCCTACTGCATACTATAATTATACAGTGGACACAAGAATGTATAAAAACCGAAACGATAGCCATCTACAGCTGACCATGCATCATGCATGTATGTAACGCAACATGCATAAGTTCGTGATATAGGTCCCTAATGCAGTGATCGTCGGCGACTCGGTTGTTGCGCTTCTTTGGCAGAGCGTCGTCCTTCATCAATGCAAAGCCTTGGTTCTGCTCTAACGAGGGTCCGTGTACCACGACCACCGACCGATCTAATGATGCGACCCATATGCACTCATGCAGGCCCGTGGATGGGGAGGGCACCGCACAACATGCGGTGGAGGAGAGAGAGATAGACTGGGACTTGGGCGTGTCGGAGAAACCATGGCGAGGGACGACCACCAACAATGCCTGGACAATTTCGAAATATTCCGCCAGACTTCGGTGTGAAAGCAGTTAGGTTCCGACGAAAACAGTTCCTAATATTAAGTGATAGGTTCGCGTGAAAGGAGTAAAAATAAAGCTGTTCTGTCCATATCGTTTGATGCCGCATCGGTCGTCAAAATCACGCTTTGTCCAGATGATGACTGTGCAAAACTACAGGCTTCTTAGGCAACTGTAAAACGCCGATGCCGAGTCAAAAGTGGGCGGAGTAGGAACCAGTTTGTGTCACTGTGGATTGTTCGTCTTCTTCGGGCTAGCATGGAAGACGTGAGTTAGATCATTCACAAGTGCTAGGACTGGAGACGTTATCTTGTCAGTGAAACTAATTTGGGTGTGCTCAATATGACTTCAGAAAAACCCGATTGTCTCTCGTTCAAGTGAGGTACAAAAATATTTAATTTTATTATTTGCAGCCTTTAATGTTTTTGACAACTTTCAAGAATCTTATGCAAATTCTTTGTTTTTATAGCGTGAAAAACTAAGTTAGTAAGACACAAAATTTCCAAGAAAATCACCAAACTTAGCCTACAGTTATTACTTTCACATTTAGCCTTATGTTAGATTTTTCTCGCAGTTCAGCGCCTTACGCCCAGCCAAGAAAAGCAACATGCACAAAAATGAGTAGGATATCACGTAACATTGCAAGAGCTGTAATATGCCAAAAATAATCTTTGTCGGAGGCAACGGCCTATGTTGTCATAAGCTGCCGTTAAACTGTGGATCCACATCACGTAACACGTGATTCGTAGGCCTATGGGAAGTACGCGTTGAACATGGGCATAAGAAGAAAAGATTAAAGCAAATAATTCGCGCGCTTTATAAATAGCTAAATTTTACTTCGTTATTCAGGGACGTTCTTAATTCTACGAATCAATTAAGAAAATAATTAAGAAACCGCCTACGGACAGTTGTGCTTCCTGTTTCAAAACGCCAGGAGAAAAATCTGATTGGCGGATTTTCCGGTCTGACAAGAAGCCAGTCGGCATAGAGGCGGAAGGATCCAAACGTGCGGAGTGAGTGTTGGTGGTGGCCAATGTCGCTTCTGCCAGAGCGGAAAATCGCTGGCGGAAGTATACGTCGGTGATCGCGAGTTAAAAGTCTTTTCAAATCGATAGAGAAAACCCAGCTGTCTTGGACATAATGCGAGTCGCGGGAATTGTGGCAACTCGGGTTAAGGTAGTAGCCGTAAAGAAACGATCGCATTAGGTCCGATCCGAGATTAAAGCGACGAATTTATATTTTTAACACGCAATTTAAGTCCGTCTGCTGTGGTAGGAATCGTTGACGCATTTATAAATGAATACGCAGCATTGGCAGATCAGACAAAGTACCCGCATACATTTTTATTAGGGGTGGGCAACGATTAAAAATTTTAATCGAAATTAATCGCACGATTAAAATTTTTAATAACGCAATTAATTTTTAACGCATGTCACAATAGATAACAAGTACAACTACTCTACCGACTCTGAGTAGTGACGTTGACTATGCGCTATATAAATGCCCGCAGTCAATAAACAAAAAGCTAACCTGCTTTTACTACTTGTTTTTACTTTTTAGTTTTTACCTTAAAGTTTAAAGTTAAAACAGCGGTTTTATCAAGAATTGTTTTAGCGCATTTCTATAAATAATTGACATTCGCGTTAACTGCGTTAAAAATTTAATCGCGTTAATTAATTAACGCATTAATCGCGTTAATAACGCGTTAAATGCCCAGCCCTAATTTTTATTACGTATAGTGTCTAATAGTTCAGCTGCGGGTTTATTGTTTTGTGCGGCCCTTTGCCAGGAAATGAAGAATAGAAGTCAGTGCATTTGGACCGGGTTTTGATCGGTGCAGTTTATACTAGGTCTAAATCGTTGGCGGAGCGCGATAAGTGAAGCAGTGGCGTGCAGTGGATTGGAGTGGAGCAGAGTGAGGGGTGGAGAAGCCAGTGGGAGGGGGATAGGGTGGAGGGGATAGGGTGGAGGGGATGGGGTGGAGGCAGTTGATACCCGTGGAAGCGATGGACGAATGCGAGTGTGAAGAAGGGAAAAGACTGATCGATCGATGCAAAGAATTTGCGCTTAAGCCAAGGAAGACGAAGACGACGACGACGAATTAAGAATCGAAAACATTAGGAATAACTGAGCGAAGACACACAGACCAGACGACGACGACGACGACGACGACAACGATGATGACGACGATGACGACGACGACAACGACGACGACGACGACGACGACGACGACGACGACGACGATGACGACGATGACGACGATGACGACGATGACGATGACGATGACGATGACGACGACGACGACGACGACAACGACGATGACGACCACGATGACGACGACGACAACGACGATGACGACGACGACAACGACGATGACGACGACGATGACGACGACGACAACGACGATGACGACGATGACGATGACGACGACGACGACGACAACGACGATGACGACGACAACGACGATGACGATGACGACAACGACGATGACGACAACGATGACGACGACGACGACGATGACGACGACGACGAAGCAATGGGAAAACTACATGCACATAGATATACGCTATATACGCATAGGCTATATACATAGGCCTACACACATAAATGCATAGTTGTTAAAAACGTAAAAACTTAATAAGAAACGGAAAAAACGTCGTTTTTCCGTTATAAGGGAATGGGGAGGGAAGGGGCGGGTCTGCCACGCACGATCGCCGCGAGACGTGGTGGAGGGAGGGACGGACGTTGAAGGAAGGGAAGGAGGTACGGTCGGCCGGGACGGACGGCTGAGAAGTACGGAGGAGGGAGAAAGGGACGGAGGGACGGATGGATGGATGGAGGGAGGAGGGAGGGAGGGAGGGAGGAGGGAGGGAGGGAGGGAGGGAGGGAGGGAGGGAGGGAGGGAGGGGGGAGGGAGGGAGGGAGGGACTTATGTCAATCATAGCACGAGAAGACGCAACTCTTGACATTTTTAAATTGTTTTAACCGTCTTAGGACGGGCAAACATCTAGTAACAGACAGTAAATAAATACATAAAATTACGTAAAAAAAGACGGAAAAAACGAAAAACACATATTTTAAAAACCGAGATTATTTCGGAAAAATCCGAAAAAATGGTGTCAATAGCTATGCATGAATGTATACACGCATAGGCCTACGTGGGCTAGGGCCTATACATATAACAGACATATATAGCCTACATGCATGTATTTAAACATAATTATATGCATTCATACATACATACATACATACATACATATATACATACTTACATACATACATACATACAACATACATACATAGGACATACATACATACATACATACATACATACATGCATTCATACATACATGCATTCATACATAGGCTACATACATACATGCATGCACGCATGCATGAGGCCTAACCGAAAGACAATAGAATATAAAAAATTTCACCAGACTGCAATGGATGAGGCAAGTGGTTCATAGGGACAAAGACAGAAGATCCTGTCAAGCGATTAATTGGATCCTGAAATGGATAAGAAGGAAAGGAAGACAAAGATAGAATCGGAGACGGTCAGAGACGATGTTTGGGGATTTCCGGATGCCGCATCATCCTCCATCTAAGGAGGCCTGCCTGCAGGCAGTGTTATTTCAGTTGTGGTTTTTCAGTTTCTATTACAGTTTCAGTTATTCAGCATTTTTCCGTTTCAGTTTCAGTTACCGTTAACTGACATTTTTCAGTTATTATGCTATTTCAGTTACAGTTTCACTTAAAAGAAATAACACTGCCTGCAGACGGTGAGACAACCGTGTTCCATCGGCAAACGATGACATCGCCTGTCGTCTTTCCTAATCTTCGAGATACCCTGAATGTTCTATACTTACATAGATCTGTAGTGTAGATCTTAACTGTCCAGCTCGAAACTTTTCCTCCTCTGAAGGTGGACGAACCAGATAAGTCGAGAGTGGGGGGATGATACCATGGGAACAAAAAACACCGTCCAAAATGAAGTGAATGTGTGATGGAAATGAAGAGTGATTCCCATATGCTGATTCGGCAACAAGCGAAAGTCCAAACTTCCCAGAATCATCGAATAAATTTGGTGTTGAAATGGCAGCACAGACGAACCATGCGAAGTCATTAGGTTAGTCCCTTATTTAACGACACTGTGTCATAACAAAGATGATTAGCGTCGCCCTCCTCCTTTCTCCAGGCTTGGGACTGACAGCCACAGGTAGGGTCGTGAGCCTTAGTTTCTTCGACATAAAAATAGCTAGTGTACTCCGTGTGACACATTCGGTAGAGGGCAGCACAAAAGAAACAACTTGCAGCGAATGTTCGAGTAATTGCAGAATCGTCAACTTCGCTTTACCAGTATTTCAACGAAAGCTTGAATAAGGCACAGAAAACAACAGTGTAGCATGGGGACCCTTAAAATCGGCTTTAGTCCGGGGCTGATGTCACTTGCCCTCCCTGGATTATGTGAGTTATAATAACTTTTAATTAATACACTTCTATTCATATAAATCCATCACTAGCCATGGGCGTCCGCAGGAATTTTTATAGGGGGGCGCAAACTTTTAAATAGTTGTCACAGGGCTAAGTAGTGTCGAAAGCAACCAATCACCACCGTCGACGCTCTTACCCATCGGCGCTGGCTACCTCTCGATCCTCTGGCGCGGATCCCAACATGCGAAAAAATTCATAGACATTCCAACATTTGTCAAAAACTATTATGATAATTAAGTTTTATATGACTGAAATCTGACCTTATTCTTGAAATAATAATAATTATATTCGTTTATTGAGAAAGACAACTCTAATTGGCACACCGCAATAATAAATAACAATTGCAATCGTCTGGAGACGTTATATTTTTAAGGAATTCGATTGAAACTGTTACTAAGTTTATGCCAATGCAGCCAATCAACCTATATTATTCTACATATATAATTTATCAGTACTGCATACTTTCTATAGACTATACTAGCGAGTCTAACGGCAGGTTTACTTAACAGTGGGCAAGCACTGGGCAACGTAGGATATTTATTCGGTATGCACGCCAACGCAAAAGAAAAAACGTTAGTCAATAATTAAATTATTATATTTAGCCTAATTACCACGAAACTGAATGTGGAAGTTAAACATAGACACACGGCCAATTTTATTATATTAGGTCTACTCATTGAGCTTAATATACAAAAGAAGCTACTGTCATTATTTTTTATAAGATTAGGGCCTATAACAACCAGCTTCCGATTTGGAGTAGCCTATAGGCCTAAAGAGTTTGCGTAAATATTCCCTTACTCTATTTTTCCTCCCTTAATAAAGTAGGCTAATGCGTAGTAGGCTATTAGTTGGCCAAACCTAAGTAGTTAAGTATAGGACAGTTCTGGCTTAATTTTTACACTGACAGTTCTGGCTTAATTTTTACACTGACAGTTCTGGCTTAATTTTTACACTGACAGTTCTGGCTTAATTCTATATTTAGCTACCGGTATAAGCATCAGTTTTGGAGGTCAAAAGGTCAAACGACCGCCTCGGGCAAAACAGACACCCATTAAATTTGGACAAGGGTCGCCCTTCATGGGTGGGGCGTGCGTGTACCCCTCCCCCTCCCCTTCCAAGGAGGTCATTTGAGGGCGTGCGTAGGGCGTGCGTGTGCCTACCCCCTCCCCATCCACGGAGGCTATTATATTTGCATGGAAGCCAGAGCAGTGGGCCAATAGGAAGCCTACTACATTTCTCTAGTGCGTGTACTTACCCACCACTCCCTTGCAAGCAGCCCAAGCTCATTGAATATTCTTTAACCGCAGCAGCTGCCCATTCATTGGTCCATACCACCATTTCTCTTACACACACACACAGCCCATTTTAGACTCAAGCCTACATCTACCAGCCCTCGCATACACACTTCTAAGCCATGCAAGGCGCCCAAACATCACTCGTAGAATCTTCATTAAGCTCATTTTACATTATTTCTCAATACATGCAAGCACTATCTAAGCCTTCTTGCACCATTTTCACTCTTACAAGGCACACATCTTAGCGTGTATGCATTGTCATCAACACATTTTGGAGTTTCTACATGTAACCAAAGAGCGTGCAAGCGCACTCAGCTCTCACAAATTGCTGTATTTTACACTACAACTGCCCATTCTTTGTCCCATACCACCATTTTCTCTTACACACTCACATCATTTTAGGCTCAAGCCTACATCTACCACACCCACCCACTCACACTTCTAAGCCATGCAAGGCGCCCAAACATCACTCGTAGAATCTTCATTAAGCTCATTTACATTATTTCTCAATACATGCAAGCACTCTCTAAGCCTTCTTGCACAATTTTCACTCTTACAAGGCACACATCTTAGCGTGTATGCATTGTCATCAACACATTTTGGAGTTTCTACATGTAACCAAAGAGCGTGCAAGCGCACTCAGCTCTCACAAATTGCTGTATTTTACACTACAACTGCCCATTCTTTGTCCCATACCACCATTTTCTCTTACACACTCACATCATTTTAGGCTCAAGCCTACATCTAGCATCCCTGCCACTCCCACTTCATTGACTTCAGAACAGCTCTTATCAAACTCATGTGCAGTTTTTACATTTATTGCGTGGTATAGTTCAAATTAGAGAATAACAGTAGCATAAATTTTCTTTTCAGGTTGCTTTACGGTGTGAATATGCACCTTAGTTTTACAGGAGACGAAGTCGGTAATGACAATCAACCGATTTTAGTTGTGCATAAATTTCAACAATTGGTTCTTAAGTCCGAAAAATCTCAAATTCTTTGAGATTCAGGTGGCATGGAAAAACCCCAATTGGGTAATTTTGCTTAGCAAGCGACTCTTACAGTGATAGAGAGCCAGAGAGGGTTCTTATGTCCGAAAAATCTCAAATTCTTTGAGATTCAGGTGACATGGAAAAACCCCAATTGGCTAATTTTGCTTAGCAAGCGACTCTTACAGTGATAGAGAGCCAGAGAGAGGTGTAGAGAGAGAGAGAGATAGAGGGAGAGAGGGCGAGAGCGAGATAGAGAGAGCGAGAGAGGGAGATAGAGAGGGAGAGAGAGGGAGAGAGGGCGAGAGCGAGATAGAGAGAGCGAGAGAGGGAGATAGAGAGGGAGAGAGAGAGAGAGAGCGAGAGACTTGTGTTTTTTTTTTCAAAGAGGCTAGGAAGCTCTCTCTAACCATGGGGAGGCTGAGGTTGAGTTGACTCTCTTTTAGAAGACTATGCTTTTCTCACTGTAGAGATGGTGGCAACACCGCTAAGAAGCAGAGAGGCGCAGAGAGAGAGAGAGAGAGAGAGGTGTAGAGAGAGGTGTAGAGAGAGAGAGAGAGAGAGAGAGAGAGATGGAGTGCTGGAGGGAGAGAGCGAGAGGGTGATGGAGAGAGAGAGAGAGAGAGAGAGAGAGATGGAGTGCCGGGAGAGAGCGAGAGGGTGAGAGAGAGAGAGAGAGAGAGAGAGAGATAGAGATGGAGTGCTGGAGGGAGAGAGCGAGAGGGTGAGAGAGAGAGAGAGAGAGAGAGAGAGAGAGTGAGAGAGAGAGAGAGAGAGAGAGAGAGAGAGAGAGAGAGAGAGAGAGAGAGAGACATGGAGATAAGGAGCGATGCGCTTTGGCAGAGGCACAGCGCGGTTGCAAGTGAGGGAGGTAAAGAGCTAGAGCGAGAGAGAGGGAGAGAGGTGTTTTGGCTGAGCTGGAGGGAGAGAGAGAGAGGGAGTGAGAGAGAGAGAGAGAGAGAGAGAGAGAGAGAGAGGGAGAGAGGCGTTTGGCAGAGCTGGAGGGAGAGAGAGAGAGAGAGAGAGAGGGAGCGAGAGAGAGAGAGAGAGAGAGAGAGAGCTAAAGCGAGAGACTTGTGGTTTTTTTCAAAGAGGCTAGGAAGCTCTTTCTAGCCATGGGGAGGCTGAGGTTGAGTTGACTCTCTTTTAGAAGACTATGCTTTTCTCATTGTAGAGATGGTGGCAACACAGCTAAGAAGCAGAGAGGCGCAGAGAGAGAGAGAGAGGTGTAGAGAGAGAGAGATGGAGAGAGAGCGAGAGAGAGATAGAGAGATAGAGAGAGGGAGTGAGGGAGGGAGGGAGGGAGAGAGTGAAAGAGCGATGGAGTGAGGGAGGGAGAGAGCGAGAGAGAGATGGAGAGAGAGAGAGAGTTACTCGCACTGAAATGTCAATTTTATTCAGAGAGAGAGATAGTTACTCTCACTAAAATGTCAACTTTATTCAAGTCGATTACAAGTTGAAGGTTTATTATTTTTAATAGCATGAATTTTTCGCAAACTAGCATGATCTTATCTAAAATTACAATAGCATAGGCTACGACCCTTAGCGGTGAGCGTGTTCGCCACTCATGGAGAATTTGTGGCATTTAGAATTCAATGCAAATGCAGTACTATAACTCTTTGATAACATTTCTGAAACACAATCAGCTTCTTTATTAATCGTATAATGTTGATGCGTTTTTGCCGAGTCGGCTCTCTATGAGTCGACGCTAAGAAAGAACACGCGAGTTATAGTACTGCATTTGCATTGAATTCTAAATGCCACAAATTCTCCATGAGTGGCGAACACGCTCACCGCTAAGGGTCGTAGCCTATGCTATTGTAATTTTAGATAAGATCATGCTAGTTTGCTAAAAATTCATGCTATTAAAAATAATAAACCTTCAACTTGTAATCGACTTGAATAAAGTTGACATTTTAGTGAGAGTAACTATCTCTCTCTCTCTGAATAAAATTGACATTTCAGTGCGAGTAACTCTCTCTCTCTCTCCATCTCTCTCTCGCTCTCTCCCTCCCTCACTCCATCGCTCTCTCACTCTCTCCCTCCCTCCCTCCCTCACTCCCTCTCTCTATCTCTCTATCTCTCTCTCGCTCTCTCTCATCTCTCTCTCTCTCTACACCTCTCTCTCTCTCTCTGCGCCTCTCTGCTTCTTAGCTGTGTTGCCACCATCTCTACAATGAGAAAAGCATAGTCTTCTAAAAGAGAGTCAACTCAACCTCAGCCTCCCCATGGCTAGAAAGAGCTTCCTAGCCTCTTTGAAAAAACCACAAGTCTCTCGCTCTCTCTCTCTCTCTCTCTCTCTCTCTCTCTCTCTCTCTCTCTCTCTCTCTCTCTCTCAGCTCTGCCTCTGCCTCTCTCCCTCTCTCTCTCTCTCTCTCTCTCTCTCTCTCTCTCACTCCCTCCCTCTCTCTCCCTCCAGCTCAGCCAAAACACCTCTCTCCCTCTCTCTCGCTCTAGCTCTTTACCTCCCTCACTTGCAACCGCGCTGTGCCTCTGCCAAAGCGCATCGCTCCTTATCTCCATGTCTCTCTCTCTCTCTCTCTCTCTCTCTCTCTCTCTCTCTCTCTCCCTCTCTCCCTCCCGCACTCTCTCTCTCGCTCTCTCTCTCTCCATCACCCTCTCGCTCTCTCCCTCCAGCACTCCATCTCTATCTCTCTCTCTCTCTCTCTCTCTCTCTCTCTATCACCCTCTCGCTCTCTCCCTCCCGCACTCCATCTCTCTCTCTCTCTCGCTCTCTCTCTCTCCATCACCCTCTCGCTCTCTCCCTCCAGCACTCTCTATCTCTCTCTCTCTCTCTCTCTCTCTCTCTACACTCTCTCTACACCTCTCTCTCTCTCTCTCTCTCTCTCTCTCTGCGCCTCTCTGCTTCTTAGCGGTGTTGCCACCATCTCTACAGTGAGAAAAGCATAGTCTTCTAAAAGAGAGTCAACTCAACCTCAGCCTCCCCATGGTTAGAGAGAGCTTCCTAGCCTCTTGAAAAAAAAAACACAAGTCTCTCGCTCTCTCTCTCTCTCTCTCTCTCCCTCTCTATCTCCTCTCTCGCTCTCTCTATCTCGCTCTCGCCCTCTCTCCCTCTCTCTCCCTCTCTATCTCCCTCTCTCGCTCTCTCTATCTCGCTCTCGCCCTCTCTCCCTCTATCTCTCTCTCTCTCTACACCTCTCTCTGGCTCTCTATCACTGTAAGAGTCGCTTGCTAAGCAAAATTAGCCAATTGGGGTTTTTCCATGTCAC
This sequence comes from Aporrectodea caliginosa, assembly GCA_020284085.1. Classification (NCBI taxonomy): domain Eukaryota; kingdom Metazoa; phylum Annelida; class Clitellata; order Crassiclitellata; family Lumbricidae; genus Aporrectodea; species Aporrectodea caliginosa. Next base: position 860,030 of record JACEVL010000786.1, read on the forward strand.
CTGAATCTCAAAGAATTTGAGATTTTTCGGACATAAGAACCCTCTCTGGCTCTCTATCACTGTAAGAGTCGCTTGCTAAGCAAAATTACCCAATTGGGGTTTTTCCATGCCACCTGAATCTCAAAGAATTTGAGATTTTTCGGACTTAAGAACCAATTGTTGAAATTTATGCACAACTAAAATCGGTTGATTGTCATTACCGACTTCGTCTCCTGTAAAACTAAGGTGCATATTCACACCGTAAAGCAACCTGAAAAGAAAATTTATGCTACTGTTATTCTCTAATTTGAACTATACCACGCAATAAATGTAAAAACTGCACATGAGTTTGATAAGAGCTGTTCTGAAGTCAATGAAGTGGGAGTGGCAGGGATGCTAGATGTAGGCTTGAGCCTAAAATGATGTGAGTGTGTAAGAGAAAATGGTGGTATGGGACAAAGAATGGGCAGTTGTAGTGTAAAATACAGCAATTTGTGAGAGCTGTTTGCGCTTGCACGCTCTTTGGTTACATGTAGAAACTCCAAAATGTGTTGATGACAATGCATACACGCTAAGATGTGTGCCTTGTAAGAGTGAAAATTGTGCAAGAAGGCTTAGAGAGTGCTTGCATGTATTGAGAAATAATGTAAATGAGCTTAATGAAGATTCTACGAGTGATGTTTGGGCGCCTTGCATGGCTTAGAAGTGTGAGTGGGTGGGTGTGGTAGATGTAGGCTTGAGCCTAAAATGATGTGAGTGTGTAAGAGAAAATGGTGGTATGGGACAAAGAATGGGCAGTTGTAGTGTAAAATACAGCAATTTGTGAGAGCTGAGTGCGCTTGCACGCTCTTTGGTTACATGTAGAAACTCCAAAATGTGTTGATGACAATGCATACACGCTAAGATGTGTGCCTTGTAAGAGTGAAAATGGTGCAAGAAGGCTTAGATAGTGCTTGCATGTATTGAGAAATAATGTAAAATGAGCTTAATGAAGATTCTACGAGTGATGTTTGGGCGCCTTGCATGGCTTAGAAGTGTGTATGCGAGGGCTGGTAGATGTAGGCTTGAGTCTAAAATGGGCTGTGTGTGTGTGTAAGAGAAATGGTGGTATGGACCAATGAATGGGCAGCTGCTGCGGTTAAAGAATATTCAATGAGCTTGGGCTGCTTGCAAGGGAGTGGTGGGTAAGTACACGCACTAGAGAAATGTAGTAGGCTTCCTATTGGCCCACTGCTCTGGCTTCCATGCAAATATAATAGCCTCCGTGGATGGGGAGGGGGTAGGCACACGCACGCCCTACGCACGCCCTCAAATGACCTCCTTGGAAGGGGAGGGGGAGGGGTACACGCACGCCCCACCCATGAAGGGCGACCCTTGTCCAAATTTAATGGGTGTCTGTTTTGCCCGAGGCGGTCGTTTGACCTTTTGACCTCCAAAACTGATGCTTATACCGGTAGCTAAATATAGAATTAAGCCAGAACTGTCAGTGTAAAAATTAAGCCAGAACTGTCAGTGTAAAAATTAAGCCAGAACTGTCAGTGTAAAAATTAAGCCAGAACTGTCCTATACTTAACTACTAACCTACCTTCCCAGTCGAAGGCGGATTCGGTTTCGGTCAGGGACAGCAAGACGAAATTGTCCTAATCAGAAGTGCTAGTCTTTTCCGTTCCTGTGATACTGCCCGAGTGTGTATAGTATACGCGCTGTGTTTCGTGGCGGCGAATTGAGGTCGCTGAGATGAAGGTCGACGAAATGTGCGTGCTCAATTCAACGGTTACCCATTTACTTGGGGAGGGAGTTTGAACCCGTAAAACAACAAAGATCAACACATTCGCATTCCTCCTTCATCCAGGCTTGGGATTGGTTCCGAAGCGAGCGGGGTATATAATGTTTAAAAAGTCTGGCAGAACGTGTGTTAGCTTGCATCTAATGGAAGAATCTGATTACTTAGAGACTGTCGCTCCATGCCAGTGTCCATTATATATGTTCGTTAATATTATGTACATTTGTATATATATATGTAGGCCTATATATATGTATATATATAAAGTTCTGACTACGCGGCTAACTGTTATCTGGCAGGGATCGGCTAAAACAACAGAAAAGAATACGATACAAATTAGCCGTTACGACTGAATGCATTTCACCGTCTCGGGTGACAATATGAATTTCCATATTACCAAGAGAGAACTCTATACGTTAAATTTTCAAACATCCGCTTAAACAAAGATAGTCTATAGGTCCAAGACCGTCCAAACCAATTGAATAATAAAAAATTCTCTGCACATATGCTCAAAATCCAGGGGGGCGCACATGCGTCCCCTTGCGCCCCCCTGCGGACGCCCATGTCACTAGCGTTGGTGAAATACCACCGTATACGCCCTAACCAATACAACCATAAAGTGCCCCTGCAGTCAGAAATCTAGAGCCATATTTATTTTTAACAGATCTAGATGTAGGCCTTACAATTAAAAGGTATGCCTATCGGATTCGAATGTCAACGAAGAAATGTTTGTAAATATTTGTTCTATTGGTGGCTCCCAAAGCCTTAAATTGCAGTGACGTCAGAATTAGGCCTTAAATTATTCTAAAATGAAAACTGGAAGATGATGACAGGCAACGGTGAACACCTGCTACATGACATTGTGTAGGCTACTCGTAACCTTCGTCGACTTCGCTAATACTTTATTATTGACTGCCTGCAAAGGCTGCACGGTAGCCCCCCACAACTTTTGTGTGGCGCGGTGGTGTAGGAGTATGTTCGGTGCCTTGTAGCCGGAGGGTTGCGGGTTCGAATCCACCTCAAGCCATCGCGTAGGGACCCCGGGCAAGTCCTTCACTCGCAATTGCTCATGCGCTTCGGCGTGAAACTCCGATTCAGTGTCCGCGCTGTAGTCGGGAGCGCCTCTGAGTAGAAATCTTGAAGGGGCGCTATAACAACTGCTCATAGGGCCTACATACATGTACATGCATACATAGACGTCTACATACATAGGCCTACAACTGTTCACCCAAATCTCGACTAATGCAACTAATGTTGCTATAGCATCGATCGACTCACCTAAAAACTATCGAGAACGCGATGTTGCCCTTGCAGTCACCAAACACCACCATGCAGTTCCCAAATCACTTCATTGGCTTAGATCTAGTCCCTAAACGCATCCATTATAATTGTTTCTCTTACCTACAATGCCCCTTGCCCTTGGGCTTCTAGCATTCGCCAGCCATCACTATCCGATCACCCAAATCTACTCTTCTTCATCATACCTTCCTATATATATAGCCTATCGTCCTCAACTCTCAAATTCTGCAGCCACTCCTTAATCTACGCAGTACCAGTTGCATTCTCTGGAACGAACCCCAAAATATCTGCCACTTCGCTCATCCCCTTTCTGCATATCAATCTCCGCCCCCCTCCCGCTTGCCCTCTCTCCTGCAGCATTTTCCATCACGACTTAAATCCGAACTTTTCCAGCCGACTTATAATTCTGTTTCCACTCCTGCACCATCCTCCTCCAACCATCTCCAACGATTCCACCGTCTCCTAGGCATGACCCTGGATTCTGAAACAGACCAAACAATCTGGCTCTTGCGGACTTGATTTTATATAGCGCCGGTGTTAAGCTTTAGTCTCTCTGTCGCGGCTTTCGTGTGGCGCCGAGACATTCCGGAAATTTGCATTACACGTGCACCCAGTGGCGTAACGAAGGGGGGGCAGAGGGGGCAGCCGCCCCCGGGCGCAGCACCAGAGGGGTGCAAAATTAGCTTTCAGTGATGCACAGTACTATGACAAGAACGATTAAAATTCAACAAGAAAATTAAAAGGGGGCGCAGTCATTAACTCTTGCCCCTGGGCACTGAAACCCTTCGTTACGTCACTGTACGTAGGCCTACACACCAAGCCATTTGGGATTACGCTACCAAACATTCCTCCGGCGTACGCAAATGAGTAACAAGGCAAGTTTGGAGTCATTCTGTTTCGTTGCTGTGGTCGTGTTTGAGGCTCGAGTATCCGTAAGATTCGTCTACCACGAAACCATGTTTCCACTGAATTCTAGATATACATAGGCCCCTACAAGCAGACAACGCGTCCAAGTAAACAGCGCATCTAAGTAAACAACCTGGCGTAACTTTTAACCGGCTTCTCGAAGAGTTAACCTTCCGAGTTATATCAACATCGAATTCCAGCCACTTTTACGACTTAACAGACCCTTAGAGTAGGCCTACATTCGACTCTAAGTCTCTAACATGCCTGGACTTGTTACTCGTTGCAGTGAATCGACTCCTCGTCCATACTTAAACAAGTAGATTGGAATCCAGATTAGACCGAAAGAGACCAGACATATGATCCAACGCTCTGCTACAATTCGTCCTCCACTGTGGGCCTACCTATGAAGACAGCTCGTCAATCGTTGTAAGGAAGCAGCCAAGCAGAACTCTATAGAATATTGGAGAAGGGGTGTCTAACGACATCATACGGCCAGAAGGGCCGTTAACCTTTCTTTACCCTTCCCGTCTAAATAATGGATTAGACATCTCTAGTTACAATACATAACAAGTGGTTGTTGGCAGGTTGAATGTCACGCATACAGACGGATGCGGAAAGGACAGAGATTCGGTTTCAACCACCGGCGAAGTGGTCACATCCAGTGTCATGCAAATAAACTGTCTACATAAACCTGCCATGGTTCCTAATCACAATCTCCACATTTCTGAAGTGCCACTCGAAAGCTAAGCGCAGGGCACCAGCTTATTCATAAGCACTTGTTGCTTTCTGATTGATGTACAAAAGTTTAAACTAAAATTATTAATAGTATTAGATTAATTTGGAGTAGGCTACCATGGATAGGAATAGAAGCAGATGTAGTGTGATAGATACGTGTTACTATTGACTAAGGGCCATCCATTTAGTATGTACGAAGAAATCCTGAAAAACTGGCCCTCTCCATATGCATGGGCGTATTTAGGGGGCGGTTTATGGGTTCAAACCCCCCCAATAAGTTTCCGAAAATTTGTTATATGCTTTTACATGCGAAATACCAAAAAATCTTAATTTTTGCGACTATCTATAAATGGAAACCCCTGAAATCTTAAAACCTCCGAAATTTGTTTCTCGCTATGCCCCTGTTCATATGCACATGAACTTTTTTACACCCCCCTTCCGAATCCCATAAAACGGTCTATATTTAACATTAATCCTTCTAGAAACAATCAGTAATAGCAGTCAGAGGTCACATGGCATAAAAGTTACACCTCTCCCACAGTCCTATTTCTTCCAGAAGTACTTGTCTGCTAACTGCTCATCAGTGGCTCCTATTTGATCAAGGCAAATAATAGACGAATTATTATCAAGGTTTCACCCCTCTGCCACCAGTTTATATGTGTACATACATTATTTAGTAGACCCCGATATGTAAATATATGCATTTGGGCTAACCCCTCCCTCCATGCGTACATACTAAATGGATGTCCCTTAACTATCACTGTAGCAACTTTGTTTGCAAATTTTGCATTTAACATAAACCCAGTTTCCCAACTACATGTACCATTACAGGTTTTGCTTCTAATATAATCATCCGATTCTTAACATGTATGTTTGGGCAACACGTTGGTGGTTTTAAAGAAACTGCCATCACAATTCTACCATTTTAATCATATAACAATGTCACCATGGCTTGTTCTAAATCGAAACTGGCGCCTTTGCATCCAACATACGCGTCACACACTGGAAATGGTGGTCTGCCTCAGCGTGCAGCTCAGCGTAAACCATACAGCTCTTCCAAACCCGGACTTCTGGCAAAACCCGCAACGCGATTGTGACCACTACAGCATGGCAGCAACTCCAAAAGAAAAACACCTTTTGACTTTTTCCACTGACCATGTCTAGACTCAAAACGTGGAGTCATGTACCACTCCTCTCTGTGGAAAATCGCCCTATTAAGACAACTCCGGACTTAAAATGATTTTCCTACACAAAAAACTCTATCAGACCAGATGGAACGAAACCTTCTATAGCCAGAAACATTCTTTCTCTACAGAACACATCATCTAACCACCTAGATATCGCTTTATCTAAACAACACAAAATGGAATGCCAACATACAACATCATCTCAGTTCAGTATACTTTCTTATGTTCAGAATTCACAGCTTAATTTTCCCAAATATACAACATAGTCCTTACTTATTAAGTTTTTCCATAAACTATACATCACAATATATATTATTTATAATATATATATGAAACTATACATATAAGTAATGGCATACTTAAGTACATACATATATACTTGTATACATATTATGCGTTACACATATATACACATATGCCATATAAAGATATATGCGAAGCAAACAAATGTAACATTTGCCATTATATATAGACCAGGTTTGGTACTGGTATATATATGTATATACACATATATATATACATACATACATACATATATATATAAATATATATATATATATACATTCAAACCGAAAAGAAATAAAAATTCTAATTACAAATACTAATACACAACAATAGGTAACGTGCAATGTTTGGGCAACATGTTGCAGTTTTGGCCCAATCTCTAGATGCTCTTAACAGAAAAAGCAACTGATATAGAAACACTGTCAGTGATTAATAGCCAGCAGGTATAAGACCTAGCAGATAAAAAGTTCTTTTCTTACAGTCAACTTGAATTTTAAGCTTTTTAAATGCTCAGCTGGTAATGTTTTAAGTTGGGAAAGGTAGTCAGGTAAGAGAACAACTGGGCTGGGTTTTGCTTCTGAAAACTGAAAGAATGGAGCAGTATTCAAATTATGCTTAAACAACCTTCCATTATAGTCCACATGATTTAACAACAAATTTTACACTAATGCCTTATTCAATTAACCTTTGATGCATATGTGAAAGATGGCACCATTACTGGATAGCCATGGACCAGCCAACCAGCTGCTTTTCAATTGTCAAGAATTGTTACAATGCAGCATCAAAGCGCCCCAACAGTTCTACGACTGATGCAAAACTAAACTGCTCGTAAGAAACCTCAGAGACTTGTAAGTTTACAAGTATAAGCTTACAATTTTTGATATACTTGGGTCTATAGGACTCTCAATTTTTGAAGAGCGGACAAAAAGAACTATCAACTATGGAGAAGAAGCAGAAAGGAAACAAGTTGACAAAAAAATCACACGTTGTTAACATCAGTTAAACCAAGACAGAAGTAAAGTAATTATGGCCTTAAATATAACTAAACAGTGCAACAATTTTGACTTAACCCACACCAGAGACCAAAGCCAAACTCTGAGAAACAAACTCACGTGAGCAGCATATAAATGCCGATTACATAAAACTGAATATTTTCATAATCCAATAACTCTTAAATTGTGAACAGAGCTCTACATGGTCATGCTCCTATTGATAAAGAACCTTAATTACAGAAATGAAAACGATTACCAAATGCAAGACTAATCTTTTGCTATGAGAAAGTCTAACACAGTCTAGGCTGCACGCTAAACAGAAACAGAGAAAGTTCACCTTCCAAAAATTCTGTTCGCATTTCCGGTAGTTTTTACACCTTTGCTACAATATTCTGCCTGAATAATTTTTTAACTAAGAAAGAAACAAGTTGTTTTGTCTACTGGTAAATGCTCAGCTGATTGTACAGCACATCCATCCAATTACACAAGTCTAAAAAGATCGGACTTGACATCCAATTTGACAATTTTACTACTAACACATCTCATGCAGTGACAGACAGAAACGAACGCACAATAAACTTAGCTATGAATTATTTTGTTGTCTAGTGTTGCAACAATGTAAAGTGCTCAATTCAGCAATCATAAACCATCGGAACAAACGTCAGGCCGTCATGACCACTGCAGGAGTGACTACAAATTATAATTTCCGTAGGATGAAGAAATGTTCGTGGATAAACCCAGGAAAGCTGGAGCGTTCTTCTTCTATCTGTCGGCTGGACCTCGTGTTTGTTAACCGCTCTTGGTGGAAAGGATCAGCGCCACAATCAGCCCATATAGACCGAGGACCTCAGCGAAGATAAGAATGAGGATCATGCCCACAAAAAGTCGTGGCTGCTGGGCTGTTCCGCGTACTCCGGCATCACCGACTATGCCAATGGCAAAACCAGCAGCCAAGCCGGACAGTCCGACACTGAGTCCGGCCCCAAGATGAACAAAACTCCTGTACAGAAAGAAACAAACTAGATAAACATCTATCGTACTGCATTAAACTTTAAATACAATAGGCTACAATAATATTCAGAAGGAACTGCCAAACAACTTTGAAGCAGCCATTTTCACATATCAACATGCAGTTGCAAATACACCTGTCATTCTTATGCCATTTAGCACATGCAAAAGTTTATCTGTAGCTCTGCTGTTATCAAGTGACCTGCAATTCTCAGCGCTAATAATACTACATCTGGGATTTAAAAATGGCAGTGTCAACTGCTGTCATTAAGTATGTACACAGAAATCCTGAAAAACTGACCCCCTCCCCTCCCTGTACGCACATGTACATTTTGCACTCCCACCTGCATATATGTACGCTTGATGCACAGCCCCCCCCAAATCCTATAGAACGGTTTATATCCTGACTGTAACCATATGAACATTTAAAAACTTGATATAACTCATTTAAAAACTTAATATAACTCATTTAAAAACTTAATATAACTCAATTAACTAGTCTCCATATAACAAGTGTGGTGGCTGAACATCTCCTGTACTAATAATAGACCAATGTACAGACTAGTGTTTAAAGGAGCAGCACCAACAAGCACCCTAGGGCTCAAATCTTGGGCCAGTGGCAGTCTGCAATTAATAGGCCAGACTGAAGGATTCCAGTGCAATCCAGTCAGGTAGCAGGCATGCAAGTCTGTTATACCTCTTCCACAGCCCTAATTGGTTTTCCCTATAGTAATTGTCTGATAGCTGTGACTCACTTGAAGGAAAGCCAATAAAGACCAAGTATTATAGAGCGTTTCACATGCAGTCACATGCATACGTACATTATCAGTAGACCCCATATGCAAGCAGATGCATTTGGGTTACCCCTCCATGCATAGGTACTAAATGGATGGCCCCTAAGTAGTCAAAGTCACCAAAATGATACACACAGAAGCCACGAACGATCATGCATTTAGATCAAAAGGGTGTCAAATGTTTTCTTGGACTTCCCACTTAACAAAAGACTGTTAACAAGTATTTTGTAAAAAGAACAACTTATACAGCTTCATAAGTAGAAAGCCAGTCCTCTTTCTTACTTTCAGATCTTCCATTATTCTTCCATCTTATCATCAATGGGGTGCACAGTAGTCTAATGGCTAGCATGCTGAACTGTCAACCTACTTGGGTTACATCCCCAAAAGGACATTAAAATAGTTATTCTGTTCCACTACTGCACCCTAGCAAACATGGTTATAAAATATGTACTGTACACTGTTAACTGTACACTGTTGACTGGAAGATTAGACAAGGAGGGAGGGAGGAGGCCTGGTCAAAGGCAGTCATACACTGAGGCTAAGAAAATGAAGTCACAAACACTTCAAATCATGACCTGGAGATGGCTTCATGCACTGGTATTCTTTTGTATGTTAGAAGGGTACAAACAGAACTTGTAGTCAAAATGTAAATATTTTTCTTCACTGGTTGAGTGGGCAATCCAAACACCTTTAATCGATAATATCCTAAATCTGAGGCAGTGGTGAATGTTGCTATGAACCTTAGGGGTCATTGCATAATTATGTAACGCCATTTATAACTAAGCTGTTGGTAAAAGTGTTACGTAACGTTCAGCTTCAACCCACCCACCCACCTAACGGTTCTTAACGTTTTCAAGGACCCCACCCACCCACCCTAGAGCATTACGTAATTATGCAATGACCCCTTATGCAAAGGTCAAAGTAAAGACCAGACATTGACGAATAATTTCACCATTGATAGAAACAGAAAAACCAGACCTCACAAGACAATTAATGAGGTAAGAAAGTTGCAGATATCACAATTCAGTTTTACTTACTTGAACAGGTTATACTGAGGTGGTGCCTTGATGTCATTCGAGATAAGCGCTGCAACTACCAGACCATAGATGGCGATAATACCAGCCATGACAACAGGAATGATGGACTTCATGATCAGCTCTGGCCGCATCACAGCCATGGCAGATATGCCACAACCAGACTTTGCTGTTCCATAGGCAGCTCCAAGAGCTACAAAATTAAAGAGAAAGATAACCAAATTATTCTCTTTCAAACTTAAAAGAATAAAACAGGCACAGTGCACACTGCACAGCACCAATAACATATTACTATATCACATCAAAGGCGCTAACCAGACATCTCAAAATCTTCAGCATGGATTAGACTGCAGATCCTTTAAACTGTCAACACACAAAGTGGTGCTTCAGCTACAGTGGTGAGCAAAAGTCTGACACCACCTGAAAACTTTGCATTTTTTCCACTTTCCAACTTATACTTTAACGTATTCATTTACCCAATAAATTTTTATGTGTACACTGTACCACAATATAAGGGACACAGTTGACTAATGTTAGAATCAACTTTTTATTCTAGTTTGTCCTTAATTTTCTGATTTTGGCCTTGATTTTCTGATTTTATTTGTTGAGTTGCCATGTTAATCGTTTTCCTGTAAATCTCGCAATTTATATACTTCCCTGGCCAATGGTGTAAAATAAATTAGTAGGCCTATATTTAAACAGGGCACATGTTTTCCTTCACAATCATTTAGGTGGCCTTGAAAAAGGCCTTTTTGTGTGACAGTGATGCCTCAGTATTTGGCAGGCCACCCTTTCTTCTTGATCACCTGTCTGCACCATGTCAGCATTGAGTAACTCAGTTTGATGAGGTGTTCATGGGTAACAACGCGGTTCCAGGCTGCAATGAGTGACTCAATTAACTCAAGTTGGATATCTCTTGGATATCTCCAAGGTCACCTTGTGCCACAAGTTCTCGATCGGATTGTGATCCGGAGATTGGGCAGGCCAGTCAAGAGCCTCGATCTTGTTCTGACGCTTCCAGTTGATCACCAGTTTGAGGCGACGGCAAGGCGCATTGTCATCTTGAAAGAGGAACTGGTCTGGAAACAGCTGCTGCGCTGATGGCACCATGCTCTTTTGCAGTACTGAGATATACTTGGCTCCAATAACCATTCCGTTGTCTGACGCCACTGGCAGCCATGCAACCCCAGACCAGTATCTTCAAAGGATGCTTCACAGTGATATTAAGGCACTCAGGCTTGAACTCCTCTCCAGGAAACCTCCTCAATCCTCAAGTAGATATGGACCAAATGTGTGTGGCCCTTATATTGTGGTACACAGAATTGGGAAAATAAATAAATTGGTATTGGGTAAATGAATAAATTAAAGTATAAGGTCGGAAAGTCGAAAAAAACACGACATTTTTAGGTGGTGCCAGATTTTTGCACACCACCATAAATATTATTCAAAGTTTATATGCACATGTGACCGTTATGTTGTACTATGGCCTCTAAATTCACTGACAGGCATGATTCTCTATTATGCAGTCTGAATTTTCCAATATATTTACAATTGATTCTATGGATGTTTCATAACAGGCAAACATATTTCTTTCCTATCACATTCCACTACTGGCCAAATATCTTCAGTATTCAGGCATGTTTTAGCATCAGCATGATGTTTTCATATTTCCAAATAAAAGCTATAGAATGTATGAAATTTCAACCAAAAGCTGATCACTTTGTTTAGTCAGTGTCAAAAATGATACATTCCATGACATTTTATTTTATATTTAAAACTCTGGATTCATATAATTAACACTATCAGACAATTTGTCAAATGTACGAAGAAACTGCATCAAAAATCCTTTTATTAGAAACAAGTTCAACATTTAAACTTCTCTGGATGTCAAGCTAGTAGAGATTTTGGTACAACTACAATTCACTGTAGTAATGTGACCTCTATAACATAACTTCTTATTTTTTACTTAAAATTGAATAAACTTCAGAAAACTGGCTTACTGTACATTCTGATTCAGTCATGTGATCTGATTACATACGACTATGTGCTATTAAAAGACCATCTGAATCCATGTGTACATGAAATAAAATGTTTTAGGAAAACGATTTCGCTGTTATCTAAATATTAGCTGAAATACGTAAAAATGTAGACCACGAACAAAATCGAAATCTACATCGAATAGAACCTGTGATACGCCCATTTTGTCTGCGGATACAAGTCCGAGTCTACCAAAAAAGGTAACTGCGCAGCAGGATAAAAATTACATATATCTGACTGAACCAATCTTCGTAAATTTTACTATGTATCGGAAGATTTTCTTCCTTTTCTTAGGCAAGACTTACCGCTGAAGACCATGGCGGATGCAGCACCCATGACTCCGAAAAATGGAGTGTATGGAGGGGAGCTATCGTCGCTCGACATCTTCTTTAATGATCAGAGAGTCTCTGCGTCGGATCGTCTGGCAATCACTCGTCGAGCCTACGAAGGAATGAAGCGTTCGTTCGATCGGTTCGACAGAAAAAGGAGTCCGGTGGCGTGTGGTTTGAGCAGAACGAGCTGGTTCGGTCAGGAATTGAACGTCCTCCTTCAACAACGAACCTAGTCAATAATTATCATAAGAACAGTCACAAGCCACAACGACAGGTCATGTGATACGACGGACTCCCCTTCTCCACTGCCACAGCCCAGCGCCCCAGCGGTTGGCAGTGCGACCACTCTCCATCTTTTGAAATCCCAAGATCTTGCAAGATAAATCCCAAAATTGGCCAAAAGTGTACCAAGAAATCCCAAGTCACTTAAAAGGAAAAAGTTGTGATAAAAAAAAATTAATATGAAATGCATTTTAACAATCGCAATTATTAAAAAAATGCCGAGCTAAGAACTGGCAAAGAAAAAACCGGAGCATTAACATTGAATTAACAAATTACAATGTTTAAAAGTTACAATGATAATAAACGTCTTTCATACAGACCCACTGAGCGAGTTTTTCTAATCTAATTCGCTGCCACTGTTGGAAAGTACGGTAAAAACTAGTCTGTAGACCTTAGAAAAATTTCAAGATTTGTATGCAATATCCCAAGTCGAACCCCTAAAATCCCAAGATCTTGGGGAAATTCCAAAGGAGTGGTCGCACTGGCGGTCGGTCTAATTGGCACAGATGATACATCTTCAGAGCTTCAACATTCGCCCAAATTACGACATATTTAACGTTTGCAGCACCATCTACACGTTGACAAAATAATAGACATTTCCTCAGGATATGCAATCGTGGATTCAAGAAAGTCATAAAGACTTTGAACAGTTGTATTTGTGATTTTGTTCTTAACTAAAGTAGTAAATGGAGGTGTAATATATTTTATTTCTGCTATGAATGTTGATCGAGATTGAACGTCAGTTACGAGAAGGAACCCGAGAGCTTCTTTGAGTAACCATTTCAAAATATGTAATCTGGGCTGCTAACGTTTATATAATCACGTGATACTTCAGCCACTCCGTCAACCAAAATGCTCTCCTTCCACTACTCACATAATCTAGCGCTATACAAATAACCATGATATTGCTATTAAATGCAAATGTTCGTGTCTTTTGAGAATGACCGCATTGGCTTCAACGGTTCAACTCTGCTTTATTATTCAAATTGCCACCTCAATTATTGTTCATTGCAAACTCGACCACTGTAATTCCCTATTCAAATAGACACCTCATTAATATTATTCATTCCAAAACTGTGTCGCGTAAACATGGTGTGTCGCTGGTGTGTCGCGAAAAATTGGTGTGTCGCTAATTCTCACAGCATGCGTCAGTCACTCTTGCATTACATTGACCTACTTACTTTAGCAGTTTAGTGGACGTAGGCTGTGACAATTCGTAGCACTCTCTTTATATATTTTATTTGCTCGAAAACTGGGGCGACCATGATGCGTTTATCTTATACATAGTATAATACTGTTACACAAACCCACTGCAGTCTGCAGTACACACGTTTCCGACCGCGCCGATGAAACATTTACCCGTTACCATGACATTCGAAATGGACAAATTTATCATAAGAAAACCAAAATTTAGCGAATCTAAAACTGATTACGCAGAATCAGATTTTGGTAGCTGTAGCCCTAATGCGAATTAGTTGATAATTTGATAAGTTATATTTCGCAATGAAATGGAACAAACTGGTCGGCTCCTCAGTCAGCTTACTTATTGCACTTATACAAACTGTGGATCCTCGTTTTAATATGATCCAAAGAAATATCCAGGAGTAAAAATCCCATTAATGTTAGGCCTACTAAGACCTAAGTTAACATAGAGTCGTAGGAACGACGTAAAATCGAAGAATTAGATCAGTAGAATTAGAATTTTAGAATCATTGGAAACTAGAAAGCATTCAGTGTCAACATTATCATTCATTAAAAATGTTAACAATTAAAAATTTTAAATAAATGAATTGGTTTAACTTTAACATTTTTTATTTTAACGATATTCACATATTATTATTGCATGGTGTGTCGCCAAATTTATTTGCAAGTTTAGGTGTGTCGTGAGCCAAAAAAGGTTAAGAACCTCTGCTGTAGGCCTAATTCCCTATTCAGATAGCCACCTCAAGATTATTCATTCCAAAACTCGACTACTGCAATTCCCTTTTCTACAACATTGAACATCGACTCTTCTCGAATAAAGCGCCTGCAAACAGTTCAGAACACTTTCGTCCGCGCAGTCATCAAAACTCCCAATCACCATCTCCTTAGTTTATGCTGCATCAGTTTTTTTGGAATGAACTCCCAAAAGACCACCGCCAGTTCGCTCATCCTCCTATCTCGCATGTTAATTTCACCCCAACCCCGTCCGCGCTTGCAGTCGATCTCCTCTAGGCTATAGCCGCTAGCCTATCATTCTGTTAGGCCTACTGTCAAATCTACCGAAAACTGAACTCTTCAATCGTAAATCGTAATCGTAATCTCCAAACTTCCAAAGCGCCACTCGAAAGCCAAGCGCAGGGCACCAGCTTATTCACGAGCACTGACTTCAAGCTATCCTATCATGTATCCTATCTTGTATCGACTCCTGCGCTACCACACGACCACCACCATCATCACCGATTACCACCGTAGAACCATGCTGTCTCCTCGGCTTGACCTCCCGGATTCTGACCTGGCACCGGAACGAGCAAAACACCGATATCATGGTTATAGCAGACTTGATTTGGTTCTAGCGCCGCGGTGTAGGTCTACAATTACGCTGGTCTCCCTGACGCGGTTTTTTGTGTGGCCCTGAGAAAGTTCGAACAGTCATAGGCCTAGTACATTACCGGATGACATATAGGCCTAGGGGCCTAATTAAATCCCTCGATCACCACCAATCAAACGGACAACGGAGGGCATCAAAAGATCTTACCGGTAGGCTACTCGATCAATATCTTTTAAACAAACAGGGTCGGGTCGGGGTCATAAAATTATAGGCCTAATCAACCGGTCGCTCTATAAAACGGGGGTACATTTGCATCTATAGGTATAGGCCTATATGTATGTATGTATGTATGTATGTATGTATAGGCCCTATGCATGCATGAATGCTGCTTGCATGCTTTTATGCAGGTATGTATATAATGTAGTTATGAATGACAGGTATGTACATGTATATGTCTATAATACTTTATTATGTATGCATATAATATGTTTGTAGGCTTATGTATGTATGTATGTATGTATGTATGTATATGTATGTATGTATGTATGTATGTATGTATGTATGTATGTCTGTATGGATGGATGGATGGATGGATGGATGGATGGATGGATGGATGGATAGATGGATGGATGGATGGATGGATGGATGGATGGATGGATGGATGGATGGATGGATGGATGGATGGATGGATGGATGGATGGATGGATGGATGGATGGATGGATGGATGGATAGATAGATGGATATGTATGCTTATATGTATATATATATAATGTATGTATGTATGTATGGATTGATGGATGGATAGATGGATGGATGGATAGATGGATGGATGGATGGATGGATGGATGGATGGATGGATGGATGGATGGATGGATGGATGGATGGATGGATGGATGGATGGATGGATGGATGGATGGATGGATGGATGGATGGATGGATGGATGGATGGATGGATGGATGGATGGATTTATTTATGTTGGTATGCATGTACACATATAGGCCTATATGATTTAAAGTTAGAAGGCAGATCTACTGAGCATAATTATAATGAGTAAACAGGAATAACGTTAAGTCAGCGGTTCTGATAATTGGCGACAACGTAGGCCTACGTATACATAGGCCTATTTACGATCACATGCCATTTTTCATGATCATGTCCCCCTCCCACATCTGCCGATTATGAGGTATCACCTCGATCGGTCATTCTGTCTTTGTCTTACCGCTTCAGAGTGAAAATGCAGTCAAATTCATGATCCGGAATAAATTATATCCAGTCAAAAGCAGAAGCCTTTAAGCTAGATTAATCTAGCACTACAGCTCTCAACAGCGTTTAGAATCGAGCTCATAACACTATTTGAAATAAACCGACTGACCTATCCACAGGCAGGCAGGCAGGCAGGCAGACAGGCAGGCAGGCAGGCAGGCAGGCAGGCAGGCAGGCAGGCAGGCAGGCAGGCAGGCAGACAGAATGGAAACCGATAACGTCTCAGTTTTCCTTTAAGTTCTTTAAAACAAAGACGGACAGCGTTATATTATATTAAGTAACGTCGTCAGTTCCGAATATATCGATTCCGCCACTCCTTAGGCCTATACGCCTGTTTAGTCATCTCTCTGTCTCTGCTTTTGTCGGTACCTCTTCCCGTGTCTGTGTTTCCGTCGGTGATTTCCCCAAGTCCGTCTAGCCTCTAGGCCTACCCAATAGCCTACATTATGCAAGAAACCGGTTAATATTATAATTCATTAAGCTTAATAGAAATGTGGGGGAATTGAATAACAAATATATAGACTCTTATAGAGCATCCGTGAGATTGCTGGTTCGCATAGGCCTAACCATTGTGGCTTTTTCAGGGGTCTTAATTCTGGGCTATAGCCTATAAGCTACGGTCTGTAGGCCTATGGGCCTACACGTTGACCTTAAATAGGGCGTTCACCGTTTCAAACAGGACAGCGGTGGTGAAACGAGGCGATCAATTTATTTTAAAAAATGAGCAGGTTGGAGGGTATAGGCCTATAAGCTTACTGTCGCTATAGAAATACGTGTGGACCTACAGTTACATTTCTATTTAAATTTTTACATCACAGCATAATATAAGACTATGAAACTATTCATATTACATAATTTATATAGCCTACATATATATAATTTATATAGCCTACATATATATATAATTTATATAGCCTACATATATATATATATATATATATATATATATATATATATATATATACATATACCGTGGAGTCAAATTTGAGGCCATTATGAATGGAGTTTCGACCACGGTAGGCCATATTATACGTCTATTCAATTAAAACCGCCAGCTGTGACCAACCTATAGAAATTGAAAGCGATGCCTGCCATCATTTCCATGAGCATTGGATGGGACCCATGTGGATACATATATATATATATATATATATATATATATATATATATCCATAGTATAAAGCCCATATGGACTCCGTGTGGGCATGCTGGCAGGGACAATAAACGCCAGTAAAAATGTGTATCTTGTAATCTACTTAGGTCTATTTGTTTTTGCATAATACGACAAATCAAACAACGGCTAAAATCGATATATATATATATATATATATATATATATATATATATATATAATTATATAGCTACACGTTTTAATATATGACCCACATAACACTAAGTCTTGTTGCGTGAGCAGCAGGTGTAGGCCTATAGTTGAGAAGTCAGATTCTAGCCAAGGGCCTGGCTAGAACCGCCTTAATCAGACTAGCCAAGCAGCCGCGGTCATTGGCCAATGTAATATAATCGATTGCTATAATCATTGAACAGCATCGTAATTGGTTCCGAACAACGGCTGTAAATCTCTTCTGCAAACCACTCCAGAAGACCAGCAACAACAAAGAATTCGCCAGCAGTCCGTAACTGAGCCCATGGACCGAATCCCCACAGCACAATAATAACATAGTTTATGTCGAGTGTGTTCTCAGGCGGCGTATAAACACGAAGCAGCTCTCCAGATCAGCCGGTCCCAAGGTCCCCGAACTGGTTCTTACATTTACACAAGAACCGCTGTCCAGCTCAACAGCAACTTTTTGGTTTTAGGTGTTACAAGATGTAGGTAGGCCTAGCGGTTAGAATTGCTAAATATGTGTCTACATCTAACATTCTTTCCATTCTGTAATTTCTGTAATATGTCAACTATGTACGGTCAAGGCTCGGTTTCCTGCAAAACCATTTTTCTGATAGGCCTAGGATTAAACAGGAATGACTGAAGAGAAAACAATTTGAAGAGGCTCATGTTCGTTAATTGGGCCCCTCTGTTAATCTTCATTGGAGATATAATTTATATGTACAGGTGCGTGAGAGGTGGGAGGGAATACTTTGCCAGGACTGGTGTAAAGACGATCTTATGTCATTAAACTAGCTAGGCCTACATCTAAAGTCGACAATAATAGTAACACGTAAATTACACACAGATTCACCTGTCAAGAACTTCTAGCATTTTACTCATCAAAGCTGAAATACATGTGTATTTAATCATTTGAATAATACATATAAGATTGTCTTATAATAAATTATATTGAAAATTAAAATTATACATATTAAAGGTGAATTAGGTTTGAGTTTAATTTGGATGACTTGCAGTTCTAACATAGACCAACCTACAATAATATACAACCTAACTGTAACTTTCCCTTGCTTAACATTAATAATTTGAAATAGTATGAAAAGCACATCTTCAGTTTTTTAATAGCCTTTTATTACGACGCACAACAGAGGAACCGTTGCATTCTCTCTGGTCACTCTTGTCTGCAGCTTGTTAAAAGTTCGATGAAGAAAATTCCAGAGGAGTCAGAGACTCAGATGCAGAAACAACAGTCATTCTCTCTGAGCGATTAACGAGTCAATTACTTTCACATGAATTCCTAACGTCTAGTTGCTGGCAGGGCTTCATGAAGAAACCTGGGACGTTGTCGTGTCGGTACTGAAACCTTCCTACAAATTAAGTGATCATCACTGAAACCAGAAACTTAACTTGATAAAGTGCAGTGTTATAATTATGTAAGTCATCCACACCTCAGATTCACATGGGTTCACCAAGTGAATGGGTGCACCTTGTGCTCTGTAAAAATTCACTAATTATTATTATATAATTATTCTGAAGAATTTCTTAAATATGTTCTAACACTAATAAGAATTATGCTGTATTAGTGCCTTTAAAAATGTTGCAAATTTCATTTTCTCATTGACTTTCAAACATCTATACTTAATCTAAGTGCATTATCATTTGGCTGACTAACTGTGCCTCAGATTCACATTTGTATGTTCACCCAAGTCAGGTTCTTAAAGCTGCTACTAAAAAAGCCACATGCTGTACATACCATACACTACAAATTTTAGTAACAATATTATAATTTAATGATGCGTGTATGTGTGCATTGGAGCATTTATATAGGAACCTTTAAAAGGTGCTGATAGTAATTATCTGGAAAAACTTCTCCAGCACCACTGTAACATTGCGCAAAACATTAGTTGATCGTTACTGCTAAAGAAAAGCATCAGGCAAGTTTAAATCAAAGGTCATCTTATTGCAAAACCATTGGGAAAATTCACAGGGAAACTGCCCACAAAGTAAATGCTGTCTGAAAAATTAGGTAAATCCATTAAACAAGCATGAACTGGAAGAGATATCAGGTTCAGAGTAGTGTCTTACTCAACTGGATCCGTTCTGAGAATTGTAGCAGAAAGGCAATGAGATAATCTGACATAACGATACGCTTTACAAATCAACAGCTGGCATAGGAAAAAGTCGGCGAAAGAGCATAACCAGCAACACTGTCGAAACTGTGTTGCTGTTCTGTTGCAAGCCAATGCAGTGATTTCAGAACACAGTTCCTATGTCAAAGGAGTTGGAACTCTGACACATGAATAAATTTTTGTGGCCACAGAAATACTACACAACCAAACATGCTCAGTCATATGTGCACACTTCTAACAGACCATCATGACGTGACCTCTTTCAAAAGCTAAAGCAAAACTTAGGAAATGCAAGCATCTTCAAAGGATTTTACTGAAGAGACATGAATATGCAGAATATTTGTGGTATTCTGAATGTTATGATATGTAGAATTGCACATGAATAATTTAAACCAACACCTGTGTTTCCTAGCCACAGTGTACAAGGTGTAGCATGTAACATATCTGTCATACAATCACATTTATTGCAACATTGATGTCCACATTAACATCCACTGAAATGAATTAATTATAATTTTTTTCATTATTACAGTCACTTTGTATCTCCTTGGATATAATATATTTATTCTCCTTGTATATATTTATATATTATACACATACATTTATCATAGTACACAGATATATGGTTGTCTGTACTGGATAAGACCTGTCTAACTAGATATTTGAAAATCCTTAATGTTACAATCTGTAAAGTCAGGATCTTTGATAATCAACCACTTACGCTAGGATCCCTGAATATTGAACACACGTAAATACCAGTAACAGAAAGAAATAAAATGACAGTAATGACTTAAGTGCAACATAATTCAACTACCCTGTACAATACATCTGGTCTGCATTTCAAACCTGCAATTTGGTAAAGCTTTCTTCTTAAGGCATCGATTTACCAGTCATTCAACATCATGTCTCATACAACCTAGCAAGGTTTTCATGACCTTGCCATACGTCTGGTCACCTCGTATCTACTTGGGCCAAGCTCTCGGACATTCATACCAAAGGATATAAAGGTACACTTGAATCAAATGGATCATTTGTTGCCACCTTGGACAATTCCTGTGATGATATTACATGATTAGATCATATGCAAGATGAATTCATTTATGACCTCAGTAAATACAGTTAAAATTCAAACCATTTAGCCAAAAACTGTGAAACCAAATGTGAATAACATACAAGTATTATATATATGTGTACACACACACAAAATAATACACATTTACAATTGTACATACATATGATACAAATATATATAGGCCTATCAGTGCACACACTTATTCACACGAGAAGTTCAGCAGTGCAGCCAACTGACAGGAATACCTGCAACCTTATAAAGGAAAGCCTGTGTACAGCAACAACTGAATAGTTCTTAGTTTTTAGGCACATCGTCTGACAGGTTGAAACAGTAATGAAATTCAGAGCTCAAATTTATGCCAAGCTGCAAGTTACATGTTCAAAGAAGCAAGGGAATCAGTAAGTGCAACGAATGGAAGGCTAATTGTCGTCTGATGTCTTGGCTATGACTGCCCAGGCAGAATCATTGACAATCACTGGTATTGAGCATTTTCACAGCACAGAATAACAGCAAAAACATAAACATTTCAGATTAAGAATAAGATTATACTCGCATGAGAACAAAAGAAATTCCCTTCATTTAGTACACATGGTTGAGTAAAATACGTGGACTCAAATAAATATACTTACAGAATTGAATTTTCAACAAATGATTAATTTTTTTTCAGTACTGTAATAAGCATACAGACTCATATCAACAATGCAACATTTGCCAGCTTTAAATTGAAACAGAATATATAAACAAATATGATACAAACAGTTAGCATGAACAGCTACAAGAGTTGTTGCTTGGACGGAGATAGCACTTTCAAGCGGTCGTTTTCTACATAATTAGGTCCAAGAAAAGGACAAATTACAAACAGATTTTTTTCGAAGCAATATGCTCAAAATTATTTATTATTTCAAAAGCAATTATTTCAAAGCGAGGACTTCCATTAGTTTTAAATATTTCCATCCCAAAAATTTATTTTTATTCATAATACATTTCTAGACCATATCCAACTCATCAATACACAAAAAGAAACAGGTCACAGGATTTTAAGTAATACAATATATTTTCATTTAGAGTATACAGAAAGAAATTTTACATTATCAGTATCTGTGTAAATTTTATCAATAAAACTGCTATTAAAGCCAAATAAAAGCAGGTAGCACAGCTTAGACTGATAAATTACAAAGTGACCTCCTGTGCAAACAGCGTCAAAATAAAAATTCTGTAACCCTGAAACCGGATTCCCATTTCCCAAAGCATGGTTGAACCATAAGCCAATAGACATATTCTTACCAAAGCTAACATCATGTGGTTTTGCATAACAGCAATACAATGCTCTTTAGATGCACAGTACAAATGACTGGATCACTAGCAATAACTGTCATTAAAGCCTGTTATATGGTGCACAAAAACTATTATAAGCTATAAATTTTAAAACAGAGCTTTCTACTGTTAGAAGTTCTTGCAAGGAAACAAATAAATGATTTCATGTGCTGACAAATAGAAAATGTAACAAGAAATTGTAGTATTACATGATTCGATGTGTCAATAAAGTGTCACAAGCAGCTCAAACTTTTCAGAAGGTGTAAAAGCTGTCACAGCAGAAAGGACTTCATAAAAGTTGGCTGTCCAATTTAAGACTGACCAAAATAAAAACCAAAACAAAACTACACGATGCTAAAATGTAATATAAAAGACAATAGCATCACATCATTCTGAATATGTAAATAAAGCACTTCTGTCCAAGTGCTTTAAGAATATGGTCACACTTTGGAAAAAATATGTAACATTTGGCCCTGTGAAAAGATCACTAAAAATGCAGGAAAATCTGGACTAAAACATTTCTGACTAAATTGAAATGCTCAAGAAAAGGTCTTGACACAAATTTTCCAAGCAATAAATTAGTCAGAGGCACTGGGACAAACTGTCTTGTAATTCTTAAAACTAAAGCGTAAGGAGTTGAGATGGCATTCTGAGTTTATTTTGCATGAGTTCAAATCAACTGCCAGTTACGTTAGGTCAGTTTCGACGATTCCTTCACAGTTGATTTTCATCGAAAGCAGAATCTGAGACAGAAGCGAAAAGCAGGCAGACGAAAGCCTCAGCTAGACGTAAAGACTTGCCAGACAATCAGATGACTGCATTCTCCCTTGCTTAGAGCAGCTTCTTTTTGCTCCTCATCACCCACTAGGCTTTCATCCTCCACTTCGCCTACACATAACACAGCAGTCTAACATTATCACAGCCAACTTGGCAATTCATTTTAGAAACAACAGAAGTAGAGTTATAAAATGTTTCCTAAAGATGTCAACTGTCTGAACAAAACTATAAACCAATCTACCATTAAAATTATGAACTAATTCATCACAGACATGTCAAGAAATATTTTCAAGCCATCTTGAGACACACCTTTTTAGATCTGCTAGATTGCCATGTTAAGCTCTCTTGTGTGGTTCTTAAAATGCACTTTAAAAATAGCCAGATACATATACGCATAGGTAAATGCCTATCCCCTTACAGATTCACCACAATAAACACCAAGAATTGACCAGAATAAAGGTACATACCATCAAGTGATGCCGTGTACATCGACAAAATGGTGTTACAGAAGTCATATTTAGATTAGATTCAAGATGTTTGTACCACCTGGAAACACAATTCTTTTCAAATATGCTAAACATTACCTAAATTCTCTGTCCAACTTAGCTATTACAGCTAATCTTAACAGTAATTAAAATAATATTAAACCGTTCTTACTGACCCAGCCGAAAGTCAACATAGCCTTCACCACCAGATATAACCAGCAGATTCTTGCTCAAATTGCTAACATCACTCGATCTTCCATCTCCTGGATCTTTTTCCTTTGCACCACCAGACGCAGTGGCACTGGCACCCATACCACTTACGCCTTTGGTTGGTAAACCTAAACCAAACATTGCCAAATTTTAAACAATTGCATTGCCAACGTGCCAAAATTTTCTACAGTAGCTAATCAGAGATTCTTTTAAGATGTTCTTAATTGGGAAATGCTTTATTTAATAATCCTCTGAATCCATATCCTTGGCTTTTGTTGAAAAGCAGCAGTCATTTCCGCCAACCTGGTTATCTACCACCCATTCAATCAGGTAATTTCACTAGTAATGCTCATAAGAGAACCAAACTATGCTAAGTGCAATGTCTGCCTCTCAGTCAAATTACAAAACAAACTTTTCTACAAGTTCTACCGTGCCTTCTCATATTTTGGAACAGTCTTCCTCTTGGAACAGTCTACTGCTGCATATGCATGATGTTGTATTTAGCTGCTTTCATTTTCAAAACTGTTTAGATAGTCGTGCATGAAGCGCCTAGATGTGAAGTAGTTAAAACACACTATATTAAGTGACTTGATACATAAATACACGCATACAAATTGCCATTTCACAAAAAAATTATTAAACCAGACAGATGCACAAAACGCCAACATATTTTCATATAACCTAACAGGCCACCACAAGAAACCAAAGACTCTTCAGTACCTGCAACAATGATCTCCACTAATAGAAACAAAAAAGGAAAATTTTACTGACCAGGAACTGTTACAAAAAATTTGACAGCATCCTTGTGTCCATGGAAACTGAGCTGAGCCTGGGCAATGGAACAGTACGGAATAAAGCTCCCTGGGAAAACGCTATCAGTTTTGTTGTCACTATAGACACGGATGACTCCGCCTGGACGACCAACGCCAGATGATGTCAATGCCTGCTTGTTACCTAGCAACAAACCACAATATTTCAAAGTATGGAGCAAAATGGATTTTGAAAGTGATTTACTGTTGCTAAAACTTATTTTCGAAATAAAGGTTTTCTAAGCATAAAAGCATCATGCTCAATTGAGTTTCATGCTCAAACGAGACAGACAGACAGACAGACAGACAGAGACAGACAGGACAAAAGAGATTTCTGAATTATTGTCAAGTTCCTCTTACTTTTCGCTGACCTTATAACCTATGACTTTATCTAGCCCAATAGTTTCTGGAGTGGTATCAAATGTAAACTGTTGGAACTGTTACTGGAGCACTCCGATCTCTAAATCTTGTTGAATTCACGGTCACTACTAGGAGAAAGACGAAAACCGATATTGTAATATAGGAGAACAGTCTGATATCAGAGTCAAGATAGACTTGAGTTGATGTGTGGAAGCAAGATACATGCAAAGGTAGTAAAGCACAGTGATTTCTTACCTGACCTGTTTAATCGAATAGCCTCTGGCAGTGGTATCAAATGCAAACTGCTTAAAATGATATGCAAAACATCTGATTTCCTGATCCTGTTCAATGCAAGCAGGTCAGTACACTGGGAATGGCAGAAAGCATAAGTGGAAAGATATGATCACTGGATGAGGAAAACCTTAAGCCATGATGCAAATTGTGCCAAAGACTGGAACAAATCCAACACTTCATAAAAGTTCCACAAGACAAGTGAGCTAGCACAAGGCTGCAGACACCTCTGCAAGGTATAAGAAGAAGCAAGACTAGATTTTACTGCATCAGAGGCTTAAGTCAAAAGTTGAAACAATAATTTTACATTCACAAGAGAAACTCAAGCTGCAACTACAAAAAGTCTATTGTACAAGAAAACATTTCAAATATTAACTACAAAAATTTCATTAGTAAACTGAAGATAATCACAAACCATTTTATATAAAGAACTTAACTAACTCGAAACCAAAAGGATTTTCACAAAACCTACTGTTGCATGCAGACATGGAGGTTAGGATACCAGGGTCATTTGCTTCAAACAAAAGCAAAATACAACAAGTGTTATTGTGCAAGCAGTTGACACGTAAAACAATCAATCATCATGTTTCTAAACAAACTCCATGCAATACATAAACTCTAACACTCTTAGCGTCAGTTCTGTCACATAACAGCTTTTGTCCACATCTGAACTTTGAAATGAGGACAAGATCAAAAACAATTGTATTTTCCATTGTATCATACAGTTGAAAAAACTACAAATTCAACTGAATCACATGTTTTATAACTACCATTGTATTGGCAGAGTTGAAAATTACATAAAAATAATAATTATAGCAAACAAATAAATAACTGGATTTTTAGTTTTCTCATATTTAACTAGTCATAATTACAACACAAACCTATGAGATCCTCTTTAAAGTTTTCTAGCTTTCTTCATATTTAACTCTTTAATGGCAAGAGTGTACTAAAAGTGACCGGGAAACCAATGCAGCTCATCATTAAAGTGTTTACACAAGCAACACAAGAAAACAAAAGACAAACAACAACAATATTAATTCTACTTTAATAGCAAATAGCAATAGTAACATTTGTGATGCGATCTGACAAAATGAGGCTTATGTCGGAAAAAACGAAATATGAGTTTTTAATACCATATTAAGCAGCAGAACTTTCTCTTTAAAATGAGCCCTTGTTTGACCCAATATCTCAAAATTTGACAGAGCTACGAATATTTTAATCTCAGAAATTGCGAAATTGTAGTTTTCGGGAAACGCGATGCAAAGATGCGACATAAATTGTCCTTAGCAACGCATAGATAAGTTTATTGCAATTGCATGTATTTTATATCATTTTAAACAGCAGAGTGTTCGCTTTTAGATGATACCAAAACTACTACACTGCATCCATTATTACTCAGGATATAGTCCTGCAAATAACAGCAAATTCTAAGAAAAAATTAAAATAATCGCTACCGTTCAATATGAACAACTAATTCAAAGCAATAATTGTAAAATATTGATAACCTAAATTCAACTAAACGATTAATGCAGCTACACTTTATCCAGTCCAAAGACATGCTATAGTTGCTAAAAAAACAGGACTTAAACACCAGAAACACGACGACCACGTCCTCGACCACGTCCTCGACCACGACTCCGGGTCGAAGTAGCTGACTCAGCCACAGATGTCTCCGCTGCGGTTGTAGTTTCATACACTACACTTTCAAGACCACGTCCACGACTTTGGCCACGACCACGACCTCGAGCAGAAGTAGTTGATGCAGTCGCAGTTGTCTCTACTGTGAGTGTAGCTTGATGCACTACACTCACATCACATTCACGACCACGTCCACGGCTTTGGCCACGACCACGACCAGATGTAACAGACGCAGCTGCAGCTGGCTCTATTGTTGATGTGGCTTCAACAACACTGACACCAGGCTTTGGCTTTGGCAGTTTTGGTTTTGGACACAGGATGTCCCTGGAGGTCACCGGACAGAAATCGCGGATGGTATCCCACAAATACCACTGTCGCTGGAGAGGCAGACCTGGCGATGGACAAGGTGTTGGCAACTCACGTGGTACCTAAAAAAATAATCATCATAAGATAATACATATCAGATAAGTTGGTTTTATAATAATAATAGCATTTAACAAAGAACAAAACCAAGTGTGCTCATTGAGCGAGTGAATGAGAAAGTAAAAAAGTGAGCAAGTTGTTTGTATCGCACGCTAAGCGCAATGTGAGAAATCGCAAGTATGTTGAGCAAAGTGAGTAATGTCCATGCTCAAGAAGGTTACAGGTGTGATATGACGACACGACCTGGAAACGAACTCATCACCTCTGAATCACAAAGTCGATGTCAAACCACTGGCATCTTACATAACTAAGTAACTAACCTGTTGCCCATGTAAACACAAAATGTTACAGTTAACAACTGTACAACTAACCAACAACTTAACTGTAATATGTAATTATTAGTAAGAATGATTACATTATAGTATAGACATGCATTAAATCAATAGAAAATTTGAATAAAAGCAATTTAAAAAAATAAAAAAACATGACAGAGCTGAGGTGAAAGTGACTGAACATACCTGCGTAACAGGAATCTTGAGCATCATGTGGTGTTTCTCATCACTATGCCAGAATTCCTTGTAAACAACAGTGCCTGGATTGTCCGAGGAAAATGTAAAGTGATGGTGACTTTTGATTCCCACGAGAGATTTAAAAATGGGCGAAAGAAATGCCTGCCAGTCGTACACTGGCACGATGGCTGGTCCATTCTCTAATCCCGTGATCTGAGCCACATTGACTCCAGTTAGGGTGCTCTTCTCAATACACGCTGAAAGCTCTTCCAAACTGGAGACAGCTGTTCGTCGGAATCTTTGCTTTAGAAGACCGAAACACCAGTCAGGAGAAAATTTGGTGTGGCCAGCAATAAGAAAGTGAACACTAACTCGTCGATGCAGGCCCATTAAAACTCTCCACATGAAATAAGCAAGAACAAAGTTATTCTTATTTTGTCCGCAGCAATTGTCACAGTGCAGGTCTACTTCGCATTCTCCGGAACCATAATGCTCAAAGAAGTAGTGCAAGTAACTAATTACACTGATGGAACCTTTGGATGTGCAGTGCGATTCATCAATTAAAAAGTTGACCTGCTGTGGGATACTTTCGCAGCACACTCCAAAGATACCGACCTTCCGAGGGCACATGAAGTACATTGGACCCGGCTGCATCGGATCGTGTGGAAGATGGACTTGCTGAGCAAAGTCGAAGCTGTAGTGACAAGGATTCGGGTTGCTGCATGGACTGTGTGGTGCCAGCACATTACCACAAGCTGATCGGGATGATGCGATCATCTGCTGGTAAACTGAGCGCTTCCTGCTGGGCAAGATCGAGATGTTCCTGCAACTTTCTCAGCTTTGCTGCTTTCACAAGTTCTGGCAAGTTACTAGAACTTGCAATTTCTCTGTACAGTTGCTGACATGTCCAACACAAGTCTGTCATGGGGCGAGAAATGATGACGTTTGGCAGAAGCTGATGCCACAGCCGGCAAAAGGTGACCTCTCCAACTATACGGTATCCTAAAAGATTATGATTACATACTAAGAATAATTATGAGAATCTGCTTCCAATGTATTTAAAAGTAATTCCGTTTGGTAATTTTATTTTTCATAAAAGCTTCCTGGAGATGGAAAAACAAGACCAAACCTTCATTCATTCATTCAATCATTCATTCAGTCAGTCAAAAATGAACACAGCTCGAATAACAGATGACTAGAAGAGGTAAGGTCCCGCAAAACATGAAGCGCTCAGTCACCGGATTCTCATCCAGAGCTTATCAAACTTTTAGCACAGTGCCAAATATCCTTAGCTTCCTATAAGCATCCTTAGCTTCTAGAAATTGCACCAGGCTGCAGTGCAGTGCAGTCTGTTCTATTTAAAAGAATTGTGCTATTTCGATATTGTGCATATGCCTGTTGTTTGCCATTTATTGTGCAGTGCCTTCCGCTAATCAACATTTTTTTTTAACTAATAATTATTATAAAAAATTTGAAATGATTATATTATACTAATTATAATTAAATAAATAAAATGTGCACATCATTTATTATAGTTTAATGCTTCAATTACCTGTTTCTTTGATCGACTCCGCATACAGACGGCAGACGTCACTCTTTGTAGTGCTTGTAGGAAGTAGCTGCACGTTGCTACGGAATTGAGTTGCAACTCGACCAGGCAATCTGATGGCATTTTTTTCTGCGTAGTTGGAGATGAAGGTCACTACCCGCTTGATGTCATCCAGCTCTAGAGAAAGAGTGTTGCATTTCCGGCCCCCAGACTTCTTTTTACGTGTACTGAGGCCATGTTCCTTGTACCACTTGCACAATGCTGACAGCTTATTCTTGGAGATGCTAAACAAAATGTAGCAAAACAATTATTCTGACTGTCTCCCCATCACGAACATATAATGCATACATACACACACACATAGAGACAAGTTCAATGGAGAACATACATACATACATACATACACACACACACACATAGAGGCAAGTTCTATTTCATAGGATAGATATCATCTGAAATTACTGCAAACAAACAGTTTCTGAACTGCCATGTTCCTTGTACCGCTTGCACAATGCTGTCAGCTTATTCTTGAAGATGCTAAACAAAATGTAGCAAAACAATTAAACAAAATGTAGCAAAACAATTATTCTGACTGTCTCCCCATCACGAACATATAATGCATACATACACACACATAGAGACAAGTTCAATGGAGAACATGCCTACATACATACACAGTACAAACACATAGAGACAAGTTCTATTTCATAGGATAGATCTATATCTGAAACTACTGCAAACAAACAGTTTCTGAACTTTCCTTATCTAAATGCAAGCAATATCAGAAATGAAATAAACAGCCTACCTGTACAGGAACATGAATGCATCGCGGCATATGTTTTTGCCATTCTTCATATAACAACTTCGCTGCCGCTGACGTACATGGCTGTCATCTTTTGCCTTTTTGCTGCGGTGAGTAGTACTGGAAATGTCCATCACACAACTTATGATTCCAAGCAGCATCATGTCTTTTTCATCTGTCACACAACACAGCAACATTGAGATAACTGCATTGATGCATTTAATTAATAAACTGCCCATGTGGGCACGTGATGGTAGAATTTTTCCACCTGTCATAGAAAGTGACTAACGGGACATCGGCTCCACTTAGTCGCAGCTTGTTTCTTTACTGTGAGTTGGTGCTAGTTGCCTTTTCATGTTGAAGTGCAGCAAAACATCCATTCATTCATTCCAAAACTTTAGATAATAATAGATACAGAATTAAATTCTAATTATAATAAGTAATTTTTTAATGTTAATAATCCTTTACAAAGAATAAAATTGCAAATAAACAGCATAATACCTGGTGTCAGTTCAGTCATTTCAAGTCTGCATTGAAAAATCTCAGCCAACGAGAACTGCGTATAACATGGAGATCCGGCTGCATACTGACAGGTGCATCTACACAAAATACAGTAAAAATTTGCTTACAGAGTGTCTTGTCCCTTCTAAAAGAGAGTTTTTTTCTGCTCTCACGTGAAGCTGTTAGGTTTAATGTAATTTCTTAATATTCCTATTACAGGGTCAGCAACATTTTGCAAAATGCAAATAAACAATCTCAATTAAAACTGTAGGTCAACTTGAAATTCATTAATGCAACTTACTTGTATCGAGCAATCTTCTCCATTTCTTCCTCTTGACAGTCGGAGACAACAAGACTACTGCTTCGTTGAAATTCTCTGACCGGGTCGACAGTGACCGAAGGTAATTCAAAATCCTCATCTTCTTGCAAGGTCTCCTGTTCTTCATCACTGCTACAGCTGTCCGTATCGGACGATGGCTGGCAAAAATAGTCGCTGACTACGCTGTCCCACTCATCTCTAGACGCCGCCGACGATAGATTAGCTTTACGTATACTATTTAAAACGTCTGCCACAGATTGCTCATGCTCCATTTTATTAGTAATGATTATTGTAATCGCAGTCTACAATGGATTCGATGAACTAACACGGAAAGACAAGTTTCGATCTGCTCATTGTTTTCGTCGCCATGTTTAAAGCCAGGTGCCCGTCAGCCAATCAGGCATCACGATCCTTGTCACGTGATCGCCCTAGTTACATTTGTTTACAAAAAGTGCCTCTAAATTCTGCCAATTATCACGGACTGATAATAATTAAGATAATTTATGTGACCGCTGTTGACTAGCACATAGTCCAGGCTTTCGGACGATACCAAGTTCAATAGGGGTGAACCTTTATTTGAGAGACGGCAATGATTTGAAAATGCACTAAAACAGTCAGATTTTGACACTTTATAACGAACTAATATTCACAAATAAAATATAAAAAAATACTTCTAGGCTGAATTTAGATGTAATACTTGGTGAATAGTTAGATTATACTATGCACTACACGAAAACGTTAAAAAGTGAAATTCGACCCATGACCCCCGTTTCACTCAAATCGACCATTATCTCAAAATGCGGTCGTGCGACATAAGCCTCATTTTGTCAGATCGCATCACATTTTATGAAGCAAAATTAAAAAAATCATCAAACTGTACTCTGTTTCTCAAATCTAAAGCAGTAAAGCAAGTCTCAGAAATTATTAGTTTATCAGCAGAAGTAGCAGCAACAGCAGCAGCAACATCAGCAATTTAATTCTGTCACAATATCTTTGATGTGCACATATATTGGCTAACTCAGCCATTTATTTCTAGCAACAGCAATATCTCTTATACGCATTTAGTTTTTCTTTCTAGCAATAATTGCTTTTTCTAGTATCTTATTGTTGGTCTTAATTCTTTCTTCACTCTCTCTGCAAATACTTGTGCCAAACTTGACTAGTTCTAGCTAAAAGCAACACAGTGAACGTGAACTGATAAAAAAACAAAGCTAAATCATGCAAAACATCAAGACATTAACTGCAGTTAGCAAACTGCCACAACAGATGCATGAGAATGAAACATGACACCCACTACTACAAACAATCTCACAGACAGGCAGAAAACTTACTTTCTGAGAGCGGGACAGATACAATAACTCCATTGCCAGTCCCAATCCAAAGTCGGTTGCAAGAAGTCATGAGGCAACTTATGCGAACAAACGAAAAACCCAGTTTACCACTGCCTGCAGAAAAAGTAAAAAGATGAAAGTCATTTAAAGTCATTATAGCAAACAGCAGCTGATTACTCCAAAATACAGTAGGGAATACAGCTGGAATAAAACTTGCATTTATTATACTATACTAAAAACATAGTTTTGCCATTAGAAAGGCCAGGTTTTTTCTTAAGACAGTGGTGTGCAAGATGGCCATAGATGTACAGAAGCAAACAATGCACATCAATTACACTCCATACTTAGACATAATAGTGTTGATCATCTCATATATAGTGTGGATCATATTCGAATATAAATTAAGCCCAAATTACAATTTCTACATTGCCTCTGCATCAGTCAGTGGTTGTTTTTACATAAAATTGATATGCATAATAAATTCTGGTGTCAGTCCAGTAATCAACAGAAAAACAATTAGAGAAGACAAAGAAACAGCCCACAGGGTATGCACTCAAGATGAGGACATGGGTTTTGTAACCTAACAGCCAATACAGACTCTTTCCTATTTAAAGATACAGAAGCAGTTATAAAAAATGCAAATCTAACACAATTTTTAACAACCAGAAGCGCTCCCAGTGTGAAGAGCCCTGTGAAAAAATAAACATCTTAACATGGCTTGATATCAGATCTGTTAGCGAAGTGTTCTTTTTAACTTCGGCAACTGTTAAATTTATGCTTAGACAACTACTTAAAACATTTAAATGAAATGCACAGTTTCTACAAACCCAACAATTTGCTGACATATGGTTCAATATCGACATCTTGTAGATGTTCGTGCGTGTAGGCATGATAAAGGCGTAATGTGCTATCCAGGCGTATCGACAGCCAGACTCCCTCCCCCACCCAGGCCATCTGACGAACCTGGCTTTCTTTCCGTGGGTGAGCATCAAACGATTTCTAACAAGTACAAACCCTGCCATTAACTTCCATCACATCAGTCGGTTGATTGAAATGTGTGTCAGATTAAATCAAATTGAAAACCCATAAAATTAACATTATAAAATTACTGTAACTTCTGTTGTATAATCTGTTGTATAATATTGACCTAAAAAATTAAACCCTTTACCTGGAAAAGTCAATGAAATTAGAACATAACACAATAAAGAGTAGATTTTGGTAAGTTTCCCACACCAAGACAATGTTGAACAAACACAGTTTAAGAATGCTACTTTTTAATTAGAGTAACTCTGTTGGTGCTCTAAATTTTATCATGTATAAATAATGATAAGAACTTCATAAACACTAACTTCTATCTGTAGTGTTTTCGGATTCAGGATGTGAATCGTATTTCGGTAGCCACACCAAACATGATTGTTGGCGATGACACAAACACAGCGAACTGAATGTTGTGGGTCTCCCAAAGTAATCACATGGTAATCATTTAAGTTCCACTGCCCAACTAAAACAACCAGTTTAACGTCACTAACACTGAAACCATTTACTGCCGCTGCTATATTTTCAGACATGACCTTTTAAACTTAATCATTAAGTGTACAGCAGTCTTTGCTGCATGAAAAATTAGTCTAGGAATGGTTCCATGATAGAATTAAATGTCAAGCTCAGTGTTTTCTGAGATTCCAGCAAGGAAGCTATAAATGTGTATCCATCAATAAATGCCTACCTCTGAAATTGACCGTATTACTATCACTGGTAGTACATCACTACAACATCCGTACATAAACAGTACCAAGACAAATTATTTGGACTTTTGTTTCCTGTTTTATTGTTCTGCCACACTTTCTGTTCTAAACAATAGCAGAAAGTTATTCAATGCTCATTGACAGTATTACTCCACATTTCAAAGAAGAGCTAGTTATCCATGCAGAACTCACGTGAATCGCGACGAAAAACAGCAACCGAGCCATCAGCAAGTGCTACAAAAACGCGTCCTTTGACATGGCTAAAAGCAAACAATTGAGCATACCATTGACTTAGAAGCTTCGCCAATTCGTTTTACATTTGTAGCTGGTCAATATAAACAGCAACATGAAATAAAATTTCTGCAGTATGTAAGTCTCTGAAACTTAAGAAGGTGAACGAAAATACAGCAGGCTCACTAAATTAGTTCTGCTGAATAAAATAGAAGTTGACTAGACCAAGCTAAAAAAATATGGTTCTTCCTGGATAAAACACTAATTAAGTGAATATAAAATCAAAACCACAAACATAATCCCACATCTGGCCGTGACTGCAAGCATTATACCAGAGAAAAAATTGCTTATTGTACGGACCACTGATGTCACCCAGGTACAAGACAGTGGTAATGCAAGAATAAAAAGAACACATTTGTCAGAAAATAAAAAAACTTTGATTAGTGTACCCAAGTCATCAGTTTCCCAACTTAAACTGATCCTCAGTCTCAGAAATTAGTCAGCAAACTCCCAAATGTGACATCTAAATTCAAAACTTACTAACGTTACTTTAGCCCAGAATTGGCAATGCTCCATTATTTCACAGATGACACAATACAAATCTGCAGAAGAGTCTGTAGTATAAACATTTAATGTGCTTCCTGAATGCTTATAAAGAAATAATGTTCCTGCTTGCCTGATCGAAAGTACAGAATCATTTAGTCGAACTGTATGAAGGCAGCGTTTCCACTGTGAAACAGCTGAATGTACGTAAATACTAAACAAAATAACAACAAAATCAGTTCAATCAGTTAAAATACAGGCATGGATATATCAGCAACAATCATAACCTAGTAGTGGTTGTTTTAGAGAATTCTAGATATAAACCACTCCTAATGTTTTCCATTAGGTTGGACCTGCAGAATTTAATTTAAATATAAATAAATAAACAAATAAATAAAAACTTATACAATACATTTTACCTAAAATAATAAAATTTTATTCAAAATAAATCCTCTGAAATTATTAATTTATCTACATTATCATCATACCTTTGATAAACAATGATTTCTGACAACAGTGAAATAAATAAACAGCACAAACCTGCCACTCTGAGCTCCAATCCACATTGTAGAAAGTATGCTGCTTGATTTTTCCATCTCAGAGGAAACAAGTTTGCTTCCTCTGACAGTTTTTCCGATCCCATCCTTAACCAGTTCACTGTCAGGTTCTCTTGCAAATCTACGACTGCGACTTCCTGAAGAGCCTAGAAACAGCAAGAGAAACAAATTTCATAAGAAATTTTATAATAACATTCAATTACTAACTGATATACAATAGCATTTTGACAGTCATTTTACTCTAGGCAAATCAGTTCTTTCAGGCAATCAGGGAGGAAGAGAGGGAAAAAACACAGGATTACACACAGACTACAAGCATCTATCACACACAAGTAATCACGTCTGCCATATAATGATCACAAGTTCAAGTCTGCTGAGCAAACTCCTTGTTACAACGTTGGGCAATCTCCATTGCATTCCTTAACTCTTCCTTCCCTATTTATCCCCTCCCTCCCCTCCTTTCCCTCTCTTTCTCCCTTCCTCCATTTGGTCTCCTCCATCCCTCCATTCCCTCTCTCCATCCAAACTCCTCCTCTCTCTTTTCCCATTTCTGTCCTTTTTTGCTCCATTCTTTCTATGTCTTTCTCCCTCCCTCCACTTTGCTCTCTTCCTGCCTCTCTCCCATTTCTTACTCATCTCTCTCCGCTTCCTACCTTCCTCCTTTTCTCTGTTCACTTTCTTCCTGCTTCCTCCATTTCCTCACTTCCTCCCTCCATTCACTCCTTCTCTTTATCCATCCCTTCTCTCTCTCCTCTGTTCACTCTCCTCCTCATCCTCTCTGTGACCTCCTCTCCCTTCCTCTAATCCATTTCTCCCTCCTTCCCCTCAATGCAACATTACCTTCAGGTAAATATGACATTATGTTCTGGTAAATATGACTTAAGAGCTAGTACCATGATCTGATACGGAGTCTGCAAATGCCATCTCCCTTTCCAGTTGGGCTGCGGTTGTAACAGGCACACTTGTGACATCATCATCAACTCCTAAAAGTAATCAACTAAAAGCTAGAATGTACATATTTAAATATCATATCAAGTGTATTCTACATTAAAGCTATGTGATCTGTGGGGCAATGTATGTGAATACTATGATTATTTATTATTATTACTTGGGATCATGTTTAAATTTGGCTTAATAAGCAAAACTGTAAAATTCATTGCATTCATTGCAGAGCCAGCCCAAACAGAGGCACCCAAATGTCGTGAACTCCTCCAACATATACCATTAAAGGACATTTCAGAATAGCAAACCTGCAAACCAACTTCTAAATATGCTCTATACAGTACACACACTGATTCCATTTTCAGCACTGATAATAATGAAATATAAGACAGAATAAAAAATCTAAAAACTGTTCTCTCTCACTTGCATCCTGTCTATCATCTTTCGATCTGATGCTATTTCTTCCGGTGCTGCAGTTTACAAAAGTGATGAGACCAACGTTTGCTGGGCTTGGACTCGAAGGCGGTTGTTCACTGGACTTGTTGTGAACTGAGTCAGAAGTAGATCGTTCACAATGAATGATATCACCATCAACATCGTAGTCGTCCTCCATTGCACCTTCACATTTGAAAAGATTAAATCAGGTAACATTCATTCATAACAACTGAAGCACAGACTCATTATTAAACCAGTTAATTAAATATGCAGCCATTAATTCACTAATCACTAGATAATTCACTTTCTCAATCAATCCTCTTTTTATTTGCACCTTTGCCTGCTCTGCTCCTTTGCTTAGTCACTCATTCATTTTATATATCAGTCAATTGATTTGATCTGTGATCTTAACTGAGGGACAATGCAGTCACTACTTGTTGTCTGAAGATGTTTCTTTTTTCGCAGGGCTCTTTGCACTGGGAACGCATCTAATTGGGTATTACTGTGAGAGGAGCTTTATAAATCTGTAAATACAACACAATTGACTGATCAAGCAGTTATTCAAACAGAGATTGCCGTAATGTCACCTGGTATACTTGTGATACAAAGAAGGTTTGAAGATGACACGTGGAAGTTCTCCAGAATGTCACCAGGACTGTTAGCGTCAACGATGGCCACCTCACTTCCGTTCTTATTGGACGTGCAAATCCAGACTAACGATGATGTCTGGTCAGTCTCTGTTGACTTTGCATCCTTCCCATGGTCCTATCACAACACACAGAGCCAGACGACAGGACTCAGCCAAAGATAAACAAGACATAGACATATACATAAAATAACAGTTACTAAATGATTGGACTGTGCTTTAATCTGTCATTGTAATCAGAAATTTATATAGCACCACTTCATGAAAAAACTAATCATAAATGCCAGCCTAAATTACACTGAATGCCAGTAAGAACAAAAATCAGTTTCAGTGATGAGTAATACAAACACATGATCAAGGCTACTGAACAGGAAATCAGTTCTCAATCCCAACAATGAAAGATACACCCAACCCACTCATACGCACACACACACATCCACAGAACACAAAGAGGAAAAGCTAGCAGTCTCAACATGTCTTACACTACAATCAAGAACATACCTCAATTTCTTGGTTCAACTTCTCCACTTCATTTTTAGCCTTCTGACCGACCGACTCCTCTGGAGCTGACGAGTAAAAGACGCTGGCACCAACAATGGAACCTCCATCTCTTGTCTTTCCACCCGTCAGATTGACAGCAGCAGCACACCACAGCTGATCAAAACAATTATAACCACCGCACACCATCAGAAAATTATTGCACCTATTCACATTACTTGATAATTGCCTAGTGGTCAATAGCTCGTCTGCACTCTGAGGCTGTCAGTTCATATTCTGTCAGTGATGTAAAGAGATCTGAAGATTTTTCTTCTTCTCATAGCCACCTCACATACACTCATAACTACAAAACTTCTTTAAAAGATGGCTCCGGCTGTGGTAGCCTGCAAACACTTTAGATTGCCTCTCTGTTCCATTAAAGTGACTGATATCCATATAATAATCAGCCACACTGTGGATCTCTTAAGAATAAAGATTCTTGACTATTGTTTGACCCTAAGCAACCATCAGCTGACGCCTTGTGCATTATGAGAACAGTGCTATAGAAGTCACTAGACCAGATTCGCTTATATTAGATGATATTTAGCAAACCAGCGCCTAGTAAAAATTTATCTTAAGCAATTCAAAGACGTGAAGCAAATAAAAATGTCTAAGTTTCTTTAATAGTAAAAAATATGACAACATAGAAGTGTCTACAGTTTGACATTAAAATTGTTGCATGATCTGACAGGTCAGAGCAGCATAGTAAATGCTCAAAAACACTGCTGCACGACC
Source organism: Aporrectodea caliginosa (assembly GCA_020284085.1). Classification (NCBI taxonomy): domain Eukaryota; kingdom Metazoa; phylum Annelida; class Clitellata; order Crassiclitellata; family Lumbricidae; genus Aporrectodea; species Aporrectodea caliginosa. Next base: position 898,710 of record JACEVL010000786.1, read on the forward strand.
ACGCCTCAGCAATGGCTGAAATACAACAATATGGGTGGGTGTAGTCGTCACTCTATCTTCTGAAATTTCTTTCTATTTAGGAGATCTTTTAACATTTATGAGTAACTCGTCTTCTGGAATCACATTACATCAGGCCTCTGTCATCAGTGAAATTCAATTCACTATAATAATCTTAAAGTTACTTTTGTGCATTTGAGCAACTCAAACGAAAAGGTAAGTCTCATATTCAAGTAATCTGACAGGTACTGTCTGGCCCTTCCCATTGCATCAAGAGCCTCTGATATGTTGCAGCACTGCTGAAACACACTGCTGAAACACACTGCTGGAGACACAGTATACTAGTACAAGAAATATATGAATTAGGCCTACAGCAGTAAAACATTTCCAGCCGTTCAATTACCTTGTGAAGTAATACAGCAACCATGATAAGCGATGATTACACTATTAATGGTTGTCTAAACATGGGATAGCAATCAGTACCTTAGTGCTTGTGTCATCCTCCATAACAGGGCGACAGTAGATGGGAATAGGAATCGGAAGTTGGGGAGATTTCATCGACACTGCCTCGGTTATAAGTTGGGTTGGGAACTTGGCCGGAAGTGACCAGCCATATGCCTGGAGACGCCCGTCATCTCTCTTTACCACTGCACTCGTCTGCTTGTATTGCTCGCGTCGCTCCTGCTCACGAGCTTTACGCGATTTATCAGTCACCCTGTCAATCAAAGTGACTTTAATAATACAGACACACACAGCTATGTTACACCTGTTGCATAATTGTTTTATTAGGAATTCACTGGCGTTAGAAACTTTTTTATTTCTTATAATAACTTAAGAACTTAATTAATAACTTAATTATTATAATAATTTAATTCTTATACAACAAAACAGATAAATAAAATCTGAAATGGTCCCTTGTTAGAAGTGCATTTGAAGTGAGCACTCTTATAGGTGTAGTCAAGTTAAAGATAAGAAGAGAAGGCATATTCTAGATTGTACAGCCTATCCCTGTGAACAAGAAAATGGCCTATTGGGTGTGGCTAGGCATATTATCCTCTGAGAAATCTTATGAAACTTTTCAATACTGAATGCATACCCAGACGGAAAAAGATGAACAGGTTAAATGTTCTGATTCAAAATAAAGGTGCAACCAGACGTTTCAAACGAATTAGGGTAACAAATAAAGGAATTACATGATATGATTGTAATGATGTCACTGCATCACCTCCCCACAGTATTCTTGTGTCACACATGCCTCACAGGTCAGGCTGCAATCCAAGTTGGCAGAGGAACACTTGGACTCCTCTCCATGTAAGCACACCTTAAACTGACCTTAAATTCAAGCAGTATTAACCCTTTAACGACGAGCTGCACATGGTTTCCCATGACCTTAAATTCACGCTGCACTATTAACTAATGATCACTGAAGGTAGGGTCCTTCACTAAGTAAAATCTCTTCTTATTACTAGGATGTTTATATAGCCCATTGGTGAATGATAGTCTAGTGGTTGGCATGATGGACTATCAATTGAGAGGCTGGGGTTCAATTCCCACCAGGGCAGAAATTTGTTTCAAGATTTCAACCCACCCCTCTGCAAACTCAGCAATGATGTTTGGGTAGATCAGGATGCAAGAAAGAAGATTGGCCAACCACCTTCAAATGCCAAGGCTAACAAAATTAAGTTGTCTAACACTTTATATCCATAGACAATTAGACATGTATCTACTTCTCAGATTAGCTTAAGGGACTGTTCTTCCTATTCTATACAGTCCATGTTAAGTGAATACTCACACACTTCTGGTGCTTGTAACAGGCACATAGAACGTTGACTGTTCATGCGCAGATACGCTATGACAACAACATGCAAATAAATAAGAAAGCAATAACAACCAACACATCAATTAATAACAGACATGCATCAACAACTTAACAGCACAAGCATGACACCTGATCAAATAATAAACATGCAAGATATGGTAGGCAAGGAGTAAGGACAGGACACTTTTATTCATCTTAATGAACAACAGCTGACCATATAATATAAACTTTAATTGTAAGGCAGGCAAGGTACGGTAGGAACACAAATTCTCTGCCATCATCAACAATATCCAAATGACAACACCTAATGAATAATGTAAATTGCATGGCACACTAAGTAAGTACACAACATATTTGTTCTGTGCTCTAGTCCAGAACTATCAAAGGTGCAGTCTTTTGTTGTTGGATTCTTAGGCTGAAGTACAACAGTCATCTGCTGGCTCATTAGTACTTAACCCAGCAACCAACTGTCACATTTATGTGATGAAATGCCCAAGAGAGGAGGCACATGCTATCATATTATGTTTTTCAATGATTCTTGGGCTATTACCGGACAGACAACAGCATACTTGAAAATAACCAGGCTTAAAGCAATTTAGACTAAACTGACATTACAAAAGGTAAACACTGGCAAAAAAAAATGACATCCACTCTCTCACTTTCTAGAATAAAAATCCATTACCTGTTTAAAGTTTGCTAATCACACCTGTAGGACAATTACTGTACTAAGATTCCTTCATACATCTGCAGGTCTCTTTTCCCAGTTTCTATACTTCACTAAATCTACCCCCTCCCCCCAAATAATCTGAAGAACATAACAGTGCTAAAAAAATACAAGATTATATATGAAGGCCATAAAATGGCTCAAAATATTAATTCTGTTAAAAGTTTTGGGTTTTCCACCATATTATCTCTAACAAAGTTTACACAGAACAGTTTACATTACTTCCACCCAAGCAGATTTGGAAGAACAAAATCAACAATACAGGACTTCCTCTTGATGATCAAAGTCGGTGTCATCTCAATTTCTTGTCTTCACGCAATTACCGGTACCAGTAAATGTACTAAGAAAAGAGTGATAGTAATCTGCATTTGTAAAGAAAGCTGTAGACAGCACCTTTGACCCCCCAGATTAATTACTCATGTTAGTACTTTAGTAATAACATAAAAGCAACAATAGTAAAATGATTTTCAAAGTCCATTAGTAATGCCAGAAGTATAACAATCATAGCAGTCAAAACTGCCACTTTAACTAACATTAATCTAAAAACCACAAAACCAAGGAGGTACAGGGTACAAAAAGCCTAAAATACAATACTTGTCTTAATACAACAACTTTCATGCAAGCTAATGAAGCATATTAACAATCACTTACAAATCATCCTGCAGAAAGTCAAACGCATTTGCCTTTGGTCCTTGTTTGTCTGACCTCAAGTAGCTCTGACTTTGTTCAACGATTGGCTTAAGGCTTGTGTTTGGTGAGTTATAATGAACAGTTGCCAATGGCATTGGCTTCTTCGTTGGCTTCGATGGACCGAATAGGTTGCTGAAACTGAATGAAATATCAATGGAAAGTAGACTGAGCAGTCTCTTTGTTAATAACATTGAACAAAAGAAGACAGTCAGTGGACCAGCTCTCATAGCAATGTAAGCAAGCAAGCGAAAGTATTTACTAACTTATGTTTATGGCTAGGTCAATTATTCATAAAAATCTAATCTGCAATAGATACATCTGTTCGCAACCATTGCCACCAAATTGCTGGTATCAGGAACCGATGATATACATTTATACATATCATCAATGGTGTACTTTACTGTGGAGCATTTCAGTTTCTAGCCAACCATCAAGGTCTTACGAATAACTCTATGCTGTGTGTTGCCTGAAGTTCAAAGGATCGCTCTATACACAATACACACACACATGTATTAATGTTGACGTATACAGGTGTGTATGTGTGTATGCACATGCATATACTGTAAAATTTAAACTCATTGCATCAGATAAAAATAAGTCTAAAGCACACATTCAGTAAACAACACTATATTTTGTTTAAACATATAGATAGAAAGAAAACGAAGAACTAACAAGTTCCAAAGTGAAGATTTCTTCTTATTCGTAAGATCTGCCCGTGTTGTCGCTCGAATCATCTCTGTCCATCGAACGGCCTCCTGCAACTCCATCAGTCTCTCCTTGTACTGGTTGCGTTCCAACAGCACACGCGCCATTTCAACACGAGTGAAACGCTTCCTCTGGGCCATTGGAACATCATCCTATAGAATAAAATGAAACCCACTTAAACTCTGCAAAATCTTCTTTACACACACATTTTGGAAAAATGTTGCACAGCTGTCATTACCTCAAGTCAAATACACAGTAAAACACACAAACATTTATTGCCTTTTCAATTAAAAACCATTCAAAACCAGTCAGTTGCGAAAATCGTTCAGCATTTCCGTAAACTTTTTGGTGTAGTCTTGTCCTATTGTTGAATGACAAGTGGTTCATAAGTTCTACCCATTTTCCCTAACATTTTGTATTCCTCACAACCAGTATGCTACTGCCAGTTACTGGTTTTTTTAACAACTGGCATCCTGGTAAAACAGGCTCAGGTTAAAATATAAGTCTTTGAAATTCTTTCATAATAATGATAAAATAAAATGGACACAGGAAGTGTTTAAAGGAAACGCAAACCTCTTCTTCATTAGGCACAGATGTTTTAGATTTCTCCTTTTCAAGATCTTCTCTCATTTTCTTCATCTCATCTTCAAGTTCATCAATGCGTGTTTTCAGCTTCTCCTTTACGAGCTGCAAAGAGTGGACTTCTTCTCTAAAGATTTCATTTTCACTAAAACAAAAATCAACAAATAACTTTTTAAAATACTTTAAGAATATTAAAGTCCTAATCTCTAACACATTTAACTGCCTTATTCTTCAGATAACATTAGTCCATCCCTTAGGTTTACTTCGTGCACATTTTCAAAATTCAAAATAAATACGGTATCTTTAGGAACTTGTTCACATGCAATTCAGGCACTATACTAGCAGTGTGCTCAGCAGTCCCTATGCTTCTTCTGGTGGTAAACTCAGCAAAGCGTAACGATCTCAACACGATGCCCAGCTGTTCCGTACTTAACCTTCCTTCACGCTGCATGAAGGCCAAATTTCAACACTGTAAGATCCTTCTCCAATATACCCTGTAGTTGATCGAGTCAGTTGATCAAGTTGGTTGAAACTTGGCCAAGTTGAGTTGGTAGAAAAATCTTTGACTTGGTCAACCCGTAAGTCGAGTTGACCAAAACATTTTCACAAGTCGAGTTGATAAAAGTTTCCTTGACTTGATTCAACTATGAAAATATTTTACTTACTATGTTTTTGTAGCGACGCCAGATGTGATGTAATGACGTAATTGTGTATAAACACACAACTACCATTTCACCTGAGTTCAGTGGCAGTCATAAGCCTTTGATGTGCTTTCGCAATATTATGCTGTTATACTGGAAGAACAGTAAGCATGTTGCACTGGTATCGCTGGCACACAAATATCTCACAGACAAAGCATCGTTACTGCGAGCTGAATTAATGTTTTCTGTTAGTGTTCTCTTGAAGAATGGAAGGCAATCCTCCTTGGAGCCACACATACTGAACAATATGAGAATCTTCTGTTCAATAGCTAACATGCGGTGAGCAATTGCACGTTGTCACAGAGCTTCTAGCACTTGACAAAAGTTATGCAAGGCATAGATGAGCTGGAGATCAAAACGTTTATGATGTTCGGAAATTAATGACTAATTGTTGTAATAATTGTCGTAGAATTGGGTAGTTTTGTTTTGCTGTTCTGAAGGATTTCTTCTATGCAGTCCACAGGGATCTATGGTGGTCCTAGTCTTCTGAAGCCTGTGAGATGTGCTCGATAATAAAGCTCATTCTGTGTTTCATTATTGTGGTACAGATGGCTTGGTAGCTCAATCGTAGAGCACTAACTGCCCGTATCCAGGGGACTAAACAGGATCTGGCAACATCAATTATTCTGCTCTTGATCTCCTGTTTGCTGGGTCCACTGTTGGGCATCCTAGGTGTGCGAATGTGTCCTTACCACAAGCATATCACATGCAGCCATTGGAAGTAACTGGCCTGTGGAGGTCTAAGATCGTGGTTTTGGCTTCCCTGCTCATAACTTCCAAGTGACAGAGGTAACACTTCCACCATCTGCGCCTGTAAGGAAACATCTGCTGCATAGTCCACTAGTGATAAATAAGGTCTTAAGCCAGACCATATACACCACTGTCAACTATAAACCAATCTGATGTTTTCAAATTGCTCAAGGTGCTGGTACAAGCAGCATGCATGAGATGGAGAATCTTGCTTGGAAGACCCTAAAATCTGAATAAATGCCAGCGTCTCTTTATCCAGCGAAACGTGGCCTTCAGTCAACATATGCGACCAACAGTGGCTGTTGGTATTCTCATCGAGTCTGTGTGATGGTGTTAAGACCCAGCGAGAATGCCAACAGCTACTGTAGTCCTACATTTCAACTCATCTAAATCATCCAGATATAACAGTTTCACAGAGCCACAAGTCAACTGATGGAACTAACAAATCATGTGTTAAAACATAGTTTTGCAGTTGTTTTATTCATATATTTTTAATCCAGAGAGGTAGTGTAGAAAGTAGGTAAGAGAAACAGACACTGATACCTTGTCAGCTGATCGACTCGGGCAATTAGATCATCTTTGACCACATTCAGTGCATTCCTAGACAACAAAATGCAAGATATTCACGTGATAAAAATGACTCAATAAAAAAATTACAACACAAAAATTTCAGTGATCTCAATAATTACTAATGTATTCTCATAGACTATAATATCACATTCCCGAAACAGTCTAAAAACTGTTACACCTGATACAGCTAAAAAGACATTTTTAGCTAATCTTCAGGATGTATCTTTTTTAATCTGGCACGTTCCAGCACCCCTGATGTTCCTAAGAGTGCTGTATAAATAGCTCCATACATGACAAATTCAGGAAAATGTTAATTAAATATATTCTGATTTTTACAAATTTAGGCCTTTTTTGTTAAAAAGTTTTCTTTATTTCTATTTTAAATCAGGATTCCTAATAACTGACAAGAATATTAACAGGAAAAAGATTATTATTAGTTAAACATACTTACTTAGTGGCTAAGAGTTCATTATTTTCCTGGATCAGATTCTCAACTTCTCTGCTCATAGCTAAAATTGAAAAAACTTACAATTTAATTAAAAATGCTACAAGGCTACATTTTTATTACTCAGTATCAGTAAGTATAACAGCAGAAGCTCAACTCTAATAAGTTAATTACAAAGTATGTATGTATTTTGACACTTAATATAGTGCATTTTAAGTATCTTACAAGCGTGCTTTCTCTGCACTAGCCTATATGAGTTACATTACACCCTAAATCTATTCTTGTAAGTTATCGTCATCAAATAAGTGTCTCGCTTGTACTAGGAAAATGATACATCTAATGATTCTCCTCTGGTCAACCATGAAGAAGACGAGCAGTACGTCAAGCTAGCCTTAACGCACCCATGGGTATGAAGTGTTAGCGACTTCATTTTCTTAGCCTTGGCATATGAGGTCAGGTGGCCAGTCCTCTCCCCTGGAAAGCGTACTCATTACAGCTAACCTGGAGGGTGCAGAGTCCAGCACGCTAACCACTGCACTATCAAATAAGTGTCTGGCTTTTACCGGTAATAGGAAAATGATACATATAACGATCCTCTTCCAGTCAACAATGAAATTACCTACAAACTTCTATATGATTTTACAGAACCTCCCTAATACCCTCCATGGTTACTGTCCACTTACCGTAGAAGTGTTCACTTCCAGCTGCAGTAAGCAGTGTAAAAAACCAAATTTCCACTGGTAATTTATTTATTCTGACATTTTCTTAATAATCCATTATCATCATCATTTAATTGTAATTATCAAAAACATCCTCCTCATCCTTTATAAACTCATCCATTGATTCATTCATTCATTCAGGGGTTTATACAGAATCTCTTCAAGGACACAACTCAGAGGTTCTCCCGACTCCAGCACGGCCGAAAGGAACAGTTTTTAGGCAAGTATAGAACATGTCAGAGAGCGTTATAAGATTCAAGGTCAGCAGAAAAAGTGAAAGATTGGCAGCTGGTGTATTTTTATACATCAATAATTATATTTCTATACAAGTAGCATTTCAGTTTACAAATAAGTAATATTAATTATTGCAGGAGAGCTGAGAATGGTATAGGTACTTCAGCTGAAATGTTCTAAACACTGAAAGTGAAGTATTTAAACAAATTCAGTGATATTTCCAAACATATAAGCAAATATGACTGGAAAGCATGCAATCAAACATTTAACAGGAATACCTAAATGAATACCATCATAGCCCTTAGATTAAATTTTCATTATCTTTGGGTTTTGTGAAACCAGAAAGTCAAAGCCCACAACTAAATTCACTGGACAATTTAACACTGCATTAAAAAATTATAAGGCAAAATCCTACAATAACCTGAAAATAATTAACTCCAAAGCAACAGAAATACATAAAATAATGAACGTCACTTATGAAACAATAAGGTGATGTGACTACCGGTATACCACTGAGAGCTACTGTAAACCAACTATATGAAGTGTGCTATCATGGAAAGCATATCACGAAAGGTATAGGAATGCTAAAGATAAGAAGCATGCTACCAATACCATAGAAGGTATATGAAACCCTTCACATGGCATATTTGGAAGGCAAAGTTTGGGAATGCTAATTATAACATTCAAGTACTTTTGATAGAATGACATCTTAAATGTGTTTCAGTACTTATGTTGCCATTACTCTGGAAACAACAGACCAAAGCTAAAAACATAAGTACAGTATATAATAATTCTTTTATAGCCAAATCAGATGAGAGGAAAGCTAAATAAAAATCTCAAGAAACTAATTATCAAGTCTATGATATGGAGTGTGGTACTATACGGCTCTGAAACGTGGACTCTGAGGAAGGAAGACATCAGAAGATTAGAGGTCTTCGAGATGTGGATAAGGCGAAGGACAGAAAGAGTCATCTGGATGGAACACAGAACAAATGAAGAGATACTACAAATGGTAGACAAAAAAAGATCCAATTATAGGAATAATCAGAAGCCAACAGAGAAAATGGTTGGGCCACATTATTAGGGGAGACTTCCTCCTAAGAACTATAATTGAGGGAAGAATGGAGGGCAAGAAGACAACAGGAAGACCGAGAATGATGTTGTTGAACTGGATGATGGAAGAGGATTACAGCAAGTTGAAGGAGAGAGCCAGACAATACGATGAATGCAACATTGGACGTACGAACCTGCCTAGGAAGGCAGAGAACCAAAAGAAGACCAAAAGAATAAGAAGCCAAATCAGAACTTTTAAACTCGAGAAACAAAAATGCGCACAAGCCCAAAACTCCTCAACCACATTTTACTAACCGCACCACGTCTAAGCAAAGCAGGTCAATAAAAGCAGGACTTATTTAGCAATTGTGATGCTTCCCTACCATTAGAATCGTGGTCGTCATCCTGTTCTGTTTCTTATATAAACAGAAAAAGATGCAAATTGAAGAAAGGACATCTACGAACTCACACTATTAACATTTTATTTAAACTCTAGGATTAAACTGCACATAAAGACCAAAGTTTAACAATGCACTTAGCTATCCAATAGCCACTTATTTGCATACAAATATTATATCCAAAATATTACATTATATATATATATATATGAACTGACAGCTAAAACTTAAACAGACTAGGCCTAAGATATAGTAATAGAACACATTCCTTGATATGTTTTCACACAGTATTAGTAACAAAAGTTGAATATCAACATCTACATTAAAAGTGAGCAATTGCTACAGAAAAGCAGGCCATCAGGCAGATAATTGTTGAAGAATAAAATAGGTACAATTCCATTCGAATCAAATCTAAACAAGAGAACTGATTTCCAAGGGATCACAGTAAGACAAATGTCTTTCAGCAACTTGGTCAAGTTCATGTAGCGTTTAATTCACGCACATGGTTTCAATGACAGTGCAGTGAAATTAAATAGATAAACGGTAATCCAGCTATTGTTACTGGAACTTGCAAAGAGATTTCACATTGCCTAGCTATACATTGATGGACTGGTTTTTCTAAATTAAAACTTTCTGCATCCTAAGTTTTAATCAATACCCTTCAACTATGCATGCACGCACACTTGTACAGAGTAGTGTACAGCATGTTGACTATTGATCTTCATCGATCATTCATAGAGTATGAAGCAGCATATGTAAACATAAAATTACAAGACCTGAGATGAAAAAACTGACAACATATTCAAAGCAGCAGTTCGTGAATAAACACTTAGGTATCTGATACTGATATATGCCAGTAGGAAGAAGAGCAGTCCCTTAAGCTCGCCCTGAGGCAGCCACAGGTATGAAGTGTTAGCGACTTCATTTTCTTAGCATCGGCATATGAGGGCGGTCGCCAATCCTCTCCCTCACCATATTATCTTCCCACTGACAGTTTACAGTCGGTGTACTCATTATAGCTGAGTTGGCTAGGGGGCGCTAGTGGAGCAGAAATCTCATGCCAGTAAACAACATAGTAAATGTATTTCAAATATTACCTGTAGGATTCACTATCACTGCGTGATGTTACAGTTTTGCTACATATACCTTGTGAGTGGGCCAGTACTACTACTAAACAATACCGTTTGTATGGATTTTGTTTTGACTGAATGCCTGTGAATATGTCTCTTGCGCATGGCACCTAGCTACCTCCGAGAGCTCTGCTGCTCTGTCTCATCCCGCAGTGGTTGCAGCCTCCGCTACATCGCCCACAGAGACCTGCCTGCTCCTTTTGTTCGCACAGCTACTATGCAGCACCGGACAGTTTCCGTGATTGGCCCAATGACATGGAACACACTCACTGCCTCTGAAATGTGTCTCCTCCTCAGGCTCCCCTCCTCTCCATTCTATCAGCTGCTCAAGACTGTTCTCATCTGCCTAGCCTGTGTCGGGAGCACCTCTGAGTAGAGATCTTAAAGGGGTGCTATATAAATTCCGATTGACTGATTGAATAAGCTGGCTCCCTTTAACTTGGCATTTTAGGGCACTGTAGAAATCTCAAGGTTACGATTACAAATGCTGTCCCAAAACCTTAATTATATTTCAGAGAGGGACCATCCAAAACAATGGTAAACTGCCGTGATGTGCATTGTGCAAGCCATAAATTAAAACGTACAATGACGTCATTACAACATATTACTTTTGAAAGGTGCATGAAAGGCACTACATAAATGTTTTGCTACATTACATTAAAATTCTGCTTATTTATGCAATGCCTGAAAATAACTTTGTTCCCTTGTGACTCCAAAACTATATGATCACCTTGAGCTTTTTCTTAACAGCAGTAGCTGACAGCCTTGCCTAATATATTATATCGTGGTCTTGGGACAAACCTGGCCACACAACATGTGTCTCGATTCACGAATTATGTTCGAAAATCATCACACATGGTCTACTGTAAAAGTATTGCAAGACACATTGTATACAGTGATTGAGACAAGAAATTAAATACATTAACAAGCTTATACTTTTAAACAAGAACAAAAGCAGACAAACATCATATCTGAATTACAACAGTTCATGCATGCAGTATTGAGATCACAACTAACCATCATTAACAGAGTTAGTCGGGGTTGCTAAAGAAGCGTCACCTGACGAAACAGCAATACAACAAGTTCAGGGCAAAAAGCATTAACATATAAACAATTACACACCAAATACACTGTTACGCAGTGTGTACCCTTAAACTCATTACATAAACATCACATAATGCTTCTTGATGTGGGTATGTAAACTGTGTTTTACCTTTACCCTCTACCTTTATAAATCATCAATTAAAACAGCAAATTGTATCCTTATCTTTTATTTGAAGTGGACACAAAATCATCAATCAAACAATCTTTTCCCTTAACACTTTAACAACGAGAGTGTACTAAAAGCGACAGGGAAACCAATGCAGCTCGTCGTTAGAGCATTAAGTTGGTCAACCTGTTGATAATTTTAAATTCTGACAACAAAATCAAGATATTTACACTGTTCTGCATCTCCATTAAGTCAGTTTACATGTGGGCATATGAACAAAATAAATAATTTGTAGACAATTGACTATTATTATCATATAGGCTGCCCTACCTGTGATTTCAGCACCATTGTCGATCTGACCAAGAGCCTCATGATCCTCTTTATACAGCTCATCAAATACAGACATCTTATTCTTACTAAAATAAAACAAACATAAAAACAACATTCAGTACTGCTTTTACTAAGGAATGGCATGTTGTTAAGGTTCAACTGAAATGAAAAAGTTGAAGAGCTTTCTTACTGTAATTAAAAGTTGTCAAAATACTACATTGTGGCGGTTGTGTTAGTGTTGAGATATATTGTAATGTAAATGTACATCTTGAAATTTCTAAGTGCATCACATAAGCAGCATCAGGATACCTGCTTATTCACCAGCGCTATATCAAAGAAAGTCTGCAACAGCCAATATTGCAAGGGTTGTGACTAACATTGTTCGAATCAAAATTTTTACCTGATGGCTTGCAGAGGAATAACATATAATATGACCAATATTTAACCCAAAAAAAATTTAAACGGTTTTGTGGGTTGCAAGACTATATTATGGTCTCAACAGTAGTAAATGGTGTAGCAATAACACACAATCAGCTTCAGTATTGAAGTAGTCAAAAAGGCAAAATATGCACTAACTTGGTCGACTGAAGCATATACTCCTCAATTTCATCACCTTCTGGTGTTTGAAGAGAGAGAAAATCCCCTAAATAAACAATATTATTGTCTATGTATAATATTTAAACTAAAAAAGAATATGGTCACCAATCAGTCATCATTGATGCTAATAATACTTACCTTTAATGCTAATCCTTTGGACCTATCAGTATAAAAGAAACCTTTTCAAAGCATTATTCTGTTAGCATTGGTTAAATACCATAATTACAACAATTTGGTGACTTGGTGGTTTTACAACTAAAAGCTTTTAATAAAAATCTTTTTGTGTGAAAAACATAAAAGAATTTGCAGTAAAACATAAAAAGATTAGGCTAGAACAAAGAAATAATGTATGTAACAAGAACAAAACAGAAATTGCTGAACAACTACCTCCAAAACTGTTTAAGCTCTTAAATGTGCAATGGATAATCCACACAACACAACACATTAAAAGGTATGTCCTTATAATAACCAACTTTGCCATAGGCACACACATGAAGCTAACAATAAGAAATCTACCAAATAGTTTCTATAAAGTACATTACATGTAACGTCAGTCTCTCACCACCAGCAGTAATACGATATCTGTCAATCACTTCTGAAGGAGTTGTTTTAATGGTTGAGATGCCTGGATCAGTGGAATCAAAAGCAAATTCTGCACTGTTCCTAGTAGACATCTGCTCTGAAAGTCCTAAAGTTTTAAATGCGAGAATCAGACCATGCAAAAGGAATAAAACAGCAACTACTGAAAACTCATGCAAATGAATTACTACTCACATACAAAACCAGTCGCCATGCAAAATGTTTTACTTTTCACTTCAAATCAGCAATAACACAATATCTAGGAATACTTGAAAAATTATGTAATACATTTTACAAACTACACCATAGACTATTTTATATTTTTCATACCATAATAGTGAGCAAACAACAGCAATCATATCATGAATTCCATAGTTGATTTTCACAACCATAAATGTAGATCATTAACCTAAAACTTCAGCATTTCACACACATGCACTGTTAAAAATGCACCATCAACACCAGCTGAACCATCAGACTACTAATGGCTTCCGAAGGATGTGATTTATTGACTGAAAATCTAAAACAAACTGTCATCGCTGTGTGTCAGATGGCAGCTTTTAGGTCAAGTTCATTTCATCATCTTTCATGCGATTATAATGCACCATTCTAGTACATATTTTTTTTTAACCTGTGATCAAAACTAAAATTTCTTCACAATGGAAAATTACTAATCAGTCTTAGTGTAATAATTATAAATTTTTGCATAATTAATAAGGGTACCATCTTCTTACATTCTGTTACATCCATGGGTAAATTGGCTTTTTAAAAAGGTAAGGGAACTATGATTTAATTGAACATGCAATGTTCAGGTTTCTGTGCAATAAGCAGTTAGTTAAATATACAACACCATAAGCAAGTGATTAGGAAACCATAAGACAATTAAAAAATTATGTATTAAAAGAAAATTACTACAGTCTTATTATATGACTAACAGTCATGCTAAACTCTCTTGTTGTTCAACATGCACACAAGAAATACAACTAATAAAATGTGAACACAGCCACATCTCAAGCATAACAATACAATGGAAACTACCTGCATAAACGACAGAAAACTAAATTCTTGTTCTTACTTGTTCCAGTTCCTCGATCCTGGACGTCAATGTTGTCGGTGATCATGTCGACCTCTTTTGTTTCCTTGCTACTGGCCTTGGATTCTTCGTCTCCTTCCAGGTTCTTAACTTCCTGCTCGAAACTGAGTTCTCCAACAGCGCTTTGCTGAGCCTGTGAACGCAATCGCGGTGCAGCCGGATTGGGGACGACTTTTTTGGCAGGAAATAAGTCAGGATTAGTAAGGCTTGGAAAACCTGCGACTGGCCCAGACGGCAGAAGTGCAGGGGTCGTTATTCTACAATAGAAAGAAACAAAATGGTATTCCTACATACCTGAGTCCGAGTCTTCTTCTTCATCTTTTCACAAATTTTTATTCAAAGATCAGTCAATTCATTGAAGCTGTTGGTATCACCATCATAACTGTTTCAATCATTTCATTATAGATAATGTAGTCTAAGCCACTATTTATTATGATAATAATAAATAATACTGAAGCTATGATTATAATCACAACATCAATATTATTCATTTTAACTGTATAAACAAGAACACTTTAGGCTCTCACAGTAGAGTCTTACAATATTGTTATCAACCAACTAAATCATCTGACCAGCCTGAGCTTCAATGGCTTTCTGATTTATTCAGACTCAATACTTCCTGGTTTTAATGTTTTATCAGCTATACGTGAATACTGATACATTGTAACCAAAACTGATAGAGAACTACTTTGAAATTTTTTAATGAATAGTGACTCATGTTCTGATTCATAGAATATAAATTTAACCAAAGCTTAAGACAATTTTATATTTTATCAACCTAATTATTAATACTCATTGAATCCTAAAAAATACCGATTTCTCCACATTTTGCTCTCAGTCAAGAGAGTAAATCAAAATCAATCACAGTCTTCAACTTGGATCAAACCAATGTTAGCATTTCATTCTAATGATCACAGACAGATGAGATAAACTACCTTTACAGAAAAGCCAAATCTTACTGAAGCTGTTTCTGTAATCAATTAAAGATGCCATGCATATTTTCAGGCAAGTAACCCTCAGAAACTCCATAAAGCGGTGATGCATTTAAATGCTAACAGTAAATTTCCAACTGACCTTCTGCTCTGACTAGCGTCAACAGAAATTCGATCTGATCCAGCAAACTTAACTCTCTCCCGATAATCAAGATGAGCTTTGAATAACTGATGAGAAAAAACAGAACAAAACAAATTAAGCTACTACACTTTCACAAAGAACAGGTACAAAGCACCATAGAATTCGCGTTACCAGTAATGGGTAACAAGAAGGCTCTGTGCAGCATAAATGAAGTGCGAGACTTTTACCATCTTTACCACTGTGTTTCAGGATTTAATTACAGCTCTTCATCTGAAACTCAAATTTTCTCTAAAACTCTTAAACCACACAAACAAATGCCATTAGGCCAAAAAAATAATGGTGTGTTTCCAACAGAGTTAAAAAAAACTGGGTAGGTAGGTAGGAAAATAATTTTATTTTGTTAAAATAATTTTATGCATTGATTTCCGAAAATTAAGCCACTGCCCATTTATGCACAGCGGTACATGCTGTACCAAAGTATGTATTTTCTATGCGAGTATTAAAAATGCCTATTTGCAGAATGTATCTACAAACTGCTGTAGAAAACCATCTTCTTTATTTCATTTTTGTTGACATCGTTTTTCTTGCAAGGTGAAATGGAAGGGGCAGGGGTTGCTAACTGTTGCTAAGGAAGGCGGTTGCTAAAGGGGCCCAGTCTGACTTTGAAACTGGTTGCTAATGAGGCTGACACAGAGGCTGCTTGCTTCAAAGCTTGGTTGTTAAGAAGGCTGGTTGCTAAGAAAGTAGAATGCTATGAGGTTGTTAAGTAGGCTGATTGCTAAGGAGGCTTTACTTTTATAATGTCACGTACGATAAAAGGTATTTCTGATACAATGAATATGGCGGTCAGATTTGTGAAATAACCCTGTCAAATTACCGTGAGAAAATCCACCACTTTCGGGTCTATTACCTTCCTCTCCCAAACTCCACACTTTAGCCCTTTTATAGCTGTAATTTACGGCACCATTATTTCCATTGAAAGACCACTAGTTTCCGAACGTCTCTGCTTTCGTGAATGCACCTATAATGTCGCGATTCTGCATCTCCGGCATGCAAAGGCTTAATGTATGTGAAGTAAAAAAAATTTTTTTAAATTTTCCGTAAAAAAATTTTTTTTAAAAAAAATTTTCCGTAAAAAAAATTTTTTTTACAAAATTTTCCGAGTCGCGGCAAAAAAGTGACTCGGTCGCGTTACCGGAAACACACCATTATTTTGTTTTGGCCTTAGATGATCTAATATTTATAGTATCATTAACACCTAATGATGATGGTGATGGTGAAGATTTACTAATTTCCCTAAACCACAATCATCTCATGAAATGCTCAAACTTTTATGCTCTACAATCGAAGACAAGACCTCAACCAATATTCCACAATTTTGCACGTTGGTATTCTTATGGGATCACTCACACAAGTACTACAGTGCTGTGCGTTTGCTAGTGCTTCTCAATAAAGGATATACTTACTTACTTACTAATCAGTATAAATATTGCCTAATTTCAGCAAGCATACAAGCTGAGTTTTGTTACACACGACATGGCCACAGCATTGGATATGTGTTGCTTATCCCAACAGATTAATCATCTGCAAGATCAAGCTTCAGATGATTTAACACAGTTGCAAATATTGTGAAGAATACAGTCTTTCCTCAAATATGTTTAACATCATTGAGGCAAACAATGGCAGTCACCACAGGTTAAATGCGCTTGTTTGAAAGTTGTGCAGATGTTACAGTCTGAGAAGATTGTACATTAAAACAGAAATAGCTCACATCTGTGTATCGTTCATGTAGTTTAGTATACTCTGACTTGGCTTCTCCTTCTCTCTCCTCGTATCGCGAAACTGAAACGTAAACCATGTTAATTATTCCAGCTTCACAATAATTGCAGTTGTGTCGTCCCAATTAAAGCCAAGACTTTTCCAGCTATATCGGCATAATTAGCTAATGCATGAACGTGCTTATCTTAATGAACTGTAACATCTTTTAGGCTAGCAATGAGCACTTTCAAGAGGTTCTCAAAAGGTGTAACAAAGATGTTCAAATACACACATTTTGAATTTATATTCTATTCATATAATAGCAAAGGCCAAATTTAAATTAAATTGTTTTTTTGTGCCAGGATTTCAACTTTAAATGTAAAGCAATGTGGCATCAGTCATTCACAGTTCATCTTGATAATCAGTTCATTCACATACGATTATAACTAATTATTTCAATTGCTTCCTGCAAAGAGGCAGCTGGCACCAAAGATCAAAGATGCTCAATAATAGCAACCAAAATGCATGGATAAATTTAGATATATACATATACACATTGATTTGAAACTCTATAACATTAGATATATATATATGTATATATATGCATATATATATACATACAGACAAAAATATATACATATAAATACATAGATATACACCAGAGTGGCAACTGGCCATAGATATAACCGTTTCTGAACCTCTAACTCTAAATCTGTTCTATTTCGGGAAATAGCATACTGTGCAAAACATCTGATCATTTACACTATATTTAGGGGAGGTTGTCTAGGTTCCAAGTCTTCCGGGTTTGTCATAATGGGCCCAAGAGCGCAAGTGGTGTCAATTACTTTTGTAAATGTTCCTTTCCTTTTATTGCATTCTGCCAGATTATAATATCCACTAACTATTCTATATTTAAAAAATATGTAATATTCTTTGGTAATTAATAATCAGTCCACTACTAATTTTCATTGAAGAATTAGCTGAATTAGAACATAAGTGCAGTAGCAATACTTGATATTATTTACCATTTTGAAGGCATCTTTATTTTGCATCTCAATGCAAGATTGTGAAGTGCAAAATAAATGTTTAATAATATCTGTAACAGTTGGCTGGACTTGCTTCCACTCTGGATAGAACATAGTTCTCATCCAGGTATGCCACACACCTATGTTTGAGTGAAGTGGCATTCAGTCTTGGGCATTATGCCAGTTCCTTGATTATCACAGGAGCTTGATTCACCAATCAACTACACATCAACCAACTATGTCCAGTAAGCTAAGCTCACATTGACCATTCATTGCAACAGCACACTCATGGAGAACCTGACTTCTCAGGATTATGTTTATCGAGCCCCAGCCCTTGCCTCAGATGCTGGAATGGAGCAGTTACCCTCAGAGTTACCAAGTTGTCTTCAGGAACATGGGACACCAAGCAGCTGGAGTCATCAACTGCCTGGAGGAATGGTGTTTGGCAGATCATATTTTGTTTTGACACAATACCATCTAATAAACAATAAATACCTAATGCCATCTATTGTTTTTTTGATGGCATGCTCTGTCCCTGAATAAAAATGACAAGGCATGTCACCACCAATTATAATTATAGAGTTGACTGTTGGAGCTACCTTCAAAAAGCAGGGTTGGCAAGTTGTTGCCACCGCCGGTTATAACCGGTTATTGCCATGGCTATAACCGTCAACAACCGGCAACAACCTCTTGGCAATAATGGCAACAACCTCTTGGCAAAAATGGCAAAAACCTTTTGGCAAAAATAGAAAAGTTCTGGTGTAAATATTGTGGTAATAAAATATGGAATCTTCACAGTTAGCTTCATTTTTTATTTCTTCTGGCTTGCTACTTTACAGAGTTGATTGATTTTAAATATATCATGCTTTAAATCAATCAAGTTTTTCCAAATAGAAATCACCTGATTTAAATAACCATATAATTTCTTCCTAATAAAAGACATAATTTACAAGTTTTTCATATTAAGTACAGTCAATATCGAATTGTGTAATTATGAATTAGAAATTTTGCCAAACCATTGGCTTCTATACACTATTAATAAATTATATACTACCAGGTAAGTATATAGAAAAGGCAATGACCCTGTTGACCTGAATATTAATACTGCAGTGCAAATGGCAGTTTATTTTGGAGTAGTTGAACTGTAGGTCAGAATTTTTTTATCTTAATCTCATATAGTTGACTTTAACTATTTATACTAAAGGGTAATATAGATTTACTACAGTAGTTTTAATTTCCCACAAGAAACATTTATTATAACTATGCAGTCTGTGCAGTGAAATATGATTTTCATTTGCCTTGTCCTTACTTTGGAGAAAATGGGCAACAACTGGCAATAACCGGCCGGCAACAACTGGCAATAACCGGCAATAACCGGTTATTGCCACTGTCCCGGCAACAATAGGTTGTTGCCGGCATTAACCCAACCCTGCCAAAAAGACTCTTGGGATATCAGAATTGCATTCAAAAATTCAAGAACCAGTTGCAGTTTGTGGATTGTGACAACTTCTAGCGGGCATCCACAGATCCACGCACAATAAGCAGTGGTAACCAGGTCTCAAGCTGACATAAAGGACTGTTCACACACACACATCTTGAAGCTGCATATCCTTATGACGACTACATAATTTTGGGAACCACCATGTACCTTCTTTGGACATGCTTCTGTGTGATAAATTCATTTCCAACTTCATGGTGCCAATATCGTGCAAGATGGATGGCAAGGGTCATCTCTACTACTATAATGTGGCTCTTCTGTGCTCAGTTTCTAATGATAGGTACAGAAGAAAATGCAATTTGTCACCATCTGTGCCATGCTGATTAATTTGAGGGCTTGGATTACCACACCACTGCTTATAGAAATACCACTGAAGGACTTCAAGGTCACACATCAACTTCTCAGACACCTATAAGCTGCTTTTTCTTTGGCCATGAGCAAGATGTTAACGCTTTGCTTGTGGTGCATGTCTGATGAGCTCATAGCGCTAGTCCTCTTTGACAGCAGAATTCCTCCATAAATGAAGGAGATTAGGTTAACCGTCATGAAAGACATAAATCAAAAGGCTGATTGACTAAGTAGGTTTATAAACAAATTTGTCTATAGATAGAAAATGTTGCACTGAAAGCATTTTGAAATTTTAACAATTTATAAGTATGCAAATGAAAAAATATCCTGTTGACAATAGTTAGTTTGAGTAGTGGTGAAAATGTGCAAAATCCTGATCTGACCTCTAAAGTTGAAAATCCACAGCTCAGGGCCACCCATAAATATTTTCAAATTCAAAGATATTTTGCACAGTGTATCTTTTATGGCACAGATTAGCGAGGTGAGACAATTAAATTATTTTTTATGGTTTAGCTATGCTTAAGGTCACCCTCGTATATACATAAAATTTATCTATATATGTACATATATTTTAAACATTTTGAAAGGTCAAATCAGGTTACTTCACATTGGCAGTAAGATCACTGGGCCCAATTTCTAAGGCGTACCTTGTCTTATTTAATAATTTCTACCATTCCTTCATTATCATTTTGTCTACGTGCACAGTGTTCAACTCGATAAACTGGTATCCTGACAATTCCCCCCGGACAATTCCCCTGAGCAGTAAGTAGGTAACTCTACCATTGTCCATGATAACTGTTATTAATCCAACTTCTATTGAAGCAAAGGCCTTCTTTCATCATTCCAACTTCTATTTAAGCAAAGATTATTTTTCATCAATCCAATTTCTATTTAAAAGACGAATTTCTGTCATAAATCCAGCTTTTATTTCAGGAAAAAATTTGTTCATCAATCAAACTTCTATTTAAGCAAAGATTATTTTTCATCAATCCAATTTCTATTTAAAAGACGAATTTCTTTCATAAATCCAACTTCCATTAAAGTAGAGAATTATTTTAATCAGTCCAACTTCGGGGGGAAACGTCCGGGTGGAATTGTCCGAGGGGAATTGTCCTAGACCCCGATAAACTTGTGATACCTGGACTCGTCATCTGAGTACTACGTCAATGTACAAATTAAGATACACAAAATAAACCACAAATAATCTTTAAATAATATTAAATACCTTGTCCTATTCAATAATTAAAGTTCAAAGAATAATATTTGCTTGCACTTACTCTGATCTTGAGCATTTTTCATTTTTATTTCGAAAAGCCGAACAATTGACTCCAGGCTTTCAATTTTACCCTCGAGTTTATTTTGCTCCTCCTCTGCTGCATCTTCATAAGCCAAGTATTTCTGCAAAAGAAAATTTATTCTCATATTACTCTTCAATAATAATAGAACCCTAATTTAAGTTTAGTTGCTGTACATGTAGTTTGAAACCAATTTTCAGCAGTCAGCATTAGTGTGTAATATTCTATTACAGTGTCTAAGTTGCAGCTGATACTTCCAAAGACAAGCAATTCGCCATCAAGCCAGACCAATCAATGCAGTACCAATCAATGACCGACATTAGGCAATGTAACACAAGTTTTCATCTCAGACATTGTGCACAGTACTTGTTAAAGATCAACATAGTCTTGAACAATGATGGCAGTTTAACTTTACAGCGGCTGTCAACTTGTGCCTCAAGTATTGTAGGAACAGTGTTACAGTATTATAGTAGTCCAGGTCTGATAGAAGATTTAAAGTCATCCAAACACTGTTCAATTTCTGAATAAATTTTAGTTCTTAATTACTTTAACATCATTTAGTTTGGCACATGCAGCAGTTGCAGCACCTTTATAAGGAACTTAGGGAATGTGCTATAGATAGTAAATATATAAGTAAGTAAGTAAGTAAGTATATTCTTTATTGAACCAGTTGCAATCCACATTCTGGTGTACATACATCATATAATAATAAACAATATAGTAAATAATGAGCCCTACAGCAAAATTCTGGCCTGAGTTATTGTGACACCTAGCAGCTGATCTTCTGCTAAAACACTTTACATTACAATGAGAGACTATAGATACCAAAACTGTCTCAATGTTCGTCCCCTGAAGACAAGGAATACTTTTAGACTTCTTATCTTCAGTAGATAGCCAACCAGTCTTTGCTGTATTACAACAGCTAAATTACCAGACTATCTTAACCCAAATGTTAACGATTGTTGTTTCACCCTTCATCAAACACAACAACACTGACAACAATCAAAGTCTCTTTAAATAGCTTACATGTTGATCCGATGTTGCGCAACTTTGTACAAGATACAAACTGCCCTTTGATTCAACTTATACAATTACTGCTCTCAGATTTAGTCTTGTTATTCCATCAGTGTTCCAACATGAACAACATTAAAATGCCTACACTTGCACCAATTTAACACTTCTCACATTTCGAATGACCTCAAAACCCAATTGTTGTGATCAATCATTGATACAGATCATATCTATTTGATAGGAACCTCTAAACAGTTTCCTCAAAATTGGATAACCCACAACTGAAAAATTCACTGTGCTTGGTCAAAATGTCTGCTCAAGACCACATGATAAGCACTGACCATTATTTCATATTTCTTCGACGGAGTCCCTGCTCTCCATGTTAATCCAGGAAAAGGTATTCTTCCCCATAGAATAACATTATTATTACGTCCTGTGTCTTTACACTGATGCTGGTAATATAATGTGATTTTAACCAAACATCTATACCCTGTAGCCAAACTAGCATCATAAAAGCTAGGGAACAACCGGGTAGACATTTTCTACCGGGTAGCAAATCCGAGTATTTGGATGTACTATTTGCCGGATCCGGGTACGAACCGAGTACCGTTTTTTACATGTAATAAAAAAAAGATCAGCATAAACATTATTTTTTTACCTGTAATAATGAACCAATTAGATATATATACAAATACGACAGCGACTGTAAGAAATTTAGTTCAGTTGTATAATTTATTTGTAAATTGTAACTATAATCTTGAGATTGATCGAATTCCAAAAATTGTAGGTATTTGCGTGGGTATTATTTGCCGAGGCGAATAGTTCCGAAAAACCCGATATCCGGCCGGGGCAAATGGCCGATTTCCGGTTGTTCCCTAATAAAAGCTACACACTCAAACTCACATTAAGCATAGATAAATGTCAATAAAAGAAAAATCGCTACACTTAGGATTTCAGCTACACACGGGATAACCATGTTAAAATGGAGGCCAAAATGGATACCTGATAGAAGCTGCTTTTCTGATTTTATGAAAAATCAATCATGTCTTTTTACATCAAGCTTAGAATGTGAATAAGAAATGCCAACAACATACATCATAAGACAGACTGAAACCAGAATTAATGCTGCCAAATAACGTTACCATATGATTAATTTGACACTAATAACCTTCATCTGATTCAAGCAGGCAGCAAGTTTTCACACAGCCAAATAATTGTGAAATCCAGGCAAATGAGCACTGCAACTGCCCCACAGTGCAGTACTTTACCTAGCTAGGTAAAGCACTGCATCCTTTGGGGCTTCTAAAATGTGCTTCATAAAAGTCCACAGACATCAATCACATCATTCAGTAATAATTTTTTTTTTAAACTACAGTGCAAATAGTTCAACATGAAAAATGGGGAACTAGCATCAACAATTCATGTTAACCGAATTTTTGTCGTAATTGCTTTTCTATTCATTTTTTTCTAAATACTTAATGTACCAGATCTCGTGCACAGCTCACACATGCAAGCACGCACAAACACACACATGACATGCACAGTTTGCACACACAAATTTGTCATTTTCACTAATTCAATTAAACAATGTCTTCCTCGAAGACAATGCAGTAAATGGCCGACAAAGTGCTACCAATCACCAGGTAAACAATGTAGCCAAACCAGACTTAGAAGGAACAGAGCACTGTGACAGTGGAAGTTACTAAAGTAAGTAAGTAGTGAGTCACAAACACAATACTGACAAAGGTGAAAACTGAACTTTGATCAAGAATCAGTTGAGTGGTATATGGGTCTGTAACAGAGATAAGCTTGATCAGAAAACTCTTTTCACACCAAAATGTGCTTTGTCAGATGAACTCCTGAAGATAAGTGCAAAACACACTGTGAATTGTGCCAAATTGTCTAAGTTTTTCACACAAATCCACATGATCTCCATGGTGTGTAACACATCACCGTAGGGATCTTTGTAACTCACTACATACTTTAGTGACTTCCACTGTGGGAGGTCGCAGTGCTCTATTATATGAGTCCGAGGCAACTATATTGTTTAAATGACGATCAGTCACAAGTGGTCGCATCTTGATGTTCACTGACTGTGTTTCTAGATGAGGAAGTGCGAGCCAATCCCTCGAAACCCGAATCCTCGAAAGGCATTTCGCCGGATCCCCGAAATTGATTTTCTAAGTCCGAACCTCGAATGAATATAATAAAAAATAAACATTTGAATGATCGATATATCAAGGCCACGCTAAGTCTATGTCATGTTTAGAATTTAACTCTGAATAGCCGCTTTCTAGAAAACTGTTTTCGGGAATCGGGCTTTGTCTGTTTTCGTTTTCTGGGATTCGGGTTTCGGGGATTCGGGCTGACCCCAGATGAGGCACTGTATCTCCATTAAATGCATCTAAAATACAACATATTTACAAGTAAATCTTTATTAAATGACAAACCTGTTCGTAATTCTGTCGTAACTGCTTTTCTCTCTGGTACTGGGTCAGCAACTGTTCATTATCGACACGTACCAGCTCTATTTCAACATCACGTTTTTGTTTATCAATAACCGTTCTGTCCAGGCTTTCCAGGATGCTGATTATTAGTGGCATCAGGTCTTTAACAACATTTTCGTCGTATGACTGAATCAATCTTTCGAATTCGTCGTAGACTGATTTAGCCATAGTCTGTACGTCCATAGTCATTACTTGAGATTCATCCATGTTTTCACAAAACGTATCACTCGCCTGCACATTCATTGCGAAGTACACTCCGGTTAACACAATTTAATCATCAGATTAATAAGCTATCAGAGCTGTTTTACAAACAAATGTAAACTTTAACAGCAAGACGTATTTAAACCTGACAATTATTATACGCAGATGTGTTGGGTCTTCTTTTGCAACAAATAGTTCAGAGTATTTCCCGATATTTCCAAGACCTCATAAAAGGAGTCGTGACTCTTCAGTCCGAAGTCGTTATAAATCAAAACTCACCACTTACGACCTACTTTGTCACAGAATAAACGGTAACTTCGCTTAAGAAGAAATCAGAATATTAGCGCAGTCTTCGAAATTAATAAAACTTTGCAACTTTCTTCCCAGACTTTGCAAAACGTCAACCATCTCAAGATAACACTCGCACCAAAACAAGAAACAGGAAATGACCATATACACACTTTAGAACTATAGTAAACAGAACTGGAAAGTCCTTACGGAAGCGTGACCAGTTGGAACGCAGCCCTCTAGAGGACAGAATAGTTTCGTGTATTTCTTACAATTTTGCATAGGAAATGCATTCCAAATGCATTATATTTATGTAGTAGAAAGCGATAAATTATGTTAGCAGAGTAAAAAATTGCCTATGGAGAATAATGCACTCTAATATCCCATTAAAATACTGGAGATGGGCGACATCTCTAGGTAAGGAATCAACTGGATAATGATACGTACAATTTACCAAGGTCGTTGATTTTTGCACGAGTTCCATGCCTCTATAATAAACTTAGATTCCTTGGGGCAGTGGATCGGTGTTCTCGTCGCAACTTCGCCTCGATCTGGCCGCTGCCCGGTATAGGGCCTACTCACGAAGTGCCAGTCCCAAGTAAGAATAACGGAAGAGGAGGACGTTACTGTTATTTTTGTGACAGCTTCGAAGCGTTAAACAGCAGCTAACCAACCAATCGTTCTCGTTGTGCTTCCCGTCAGTGTCCGGCTAAGCCGGAAAAGCTAATGATCCAACCTGTAGACTGAATTCTACAATTAGGGCTCCCGGCCACGGGCCATTAGCAACGACGACAGCAGCCGACTCCTACATAGGAACGACCCTTCAACTAATAATTTAAATCAACTGAACGTCGAAGGTCTTTCAAACATCAAACGACAAAATAATCGGCAGTACTATAGTAGGGCCTATAGCCCATCGGCGGAACGTTATTATTGTGCAGCTGTGGCGCAGCCCAGATTTTGGCGCATTGACGTCTGTGCGCAAATCTGCTTCAGTGTTTGACGATTATTGGCTTTCCATTTCGCTGATGATATAGGCCTATAGCTGGGCACGAACCACATGCGTTAGAAGAATCCCATAACCTATAAATAGGCCTATATTGTGCCTACAAATTGTGCTATATAGGCCTACAATACAACTGTATTTCATACTGCCCTCCTTCCAAAGTTCTGCAGTGCACTGTGCACACGACCATGCGACAGAACATCGATGGCGCCGAGCAATTGTGAGTGAAGGACTTGCTCAAGGTCCCCACACAGTAACTTTCTCGGGTAAGACTCGAACCTGTACTCTCCGCCTTACCGACCAAGTTCTCTTATAACCAATCGGCCACACGACATTTAGGCCTACTGCAAATCAACTGTGCACACGACCTATACCTCTATAGCTGCCAGCTTTCCCACAAGTCATATGGAGCCCTGTAGGCCTAGGGCGTATGTCGAAAGACTCGAAACTGAATCAGAGCACGTGCAATATAGGTCCATATAGGTCCGATATATATATATATATTATATATATATATATATATAGGATATATAATAATTATATATATGCTATAGACATATAGGCCTAATGCTTCTGGAAATGCTGGCAGAGACGTATACGCCTACGTGTAGGCCTATTACTAAGGCTACACAGCGCTCGTGAATAAGCTGGTTCTCTGCGCTTGGCTTTCGAGTGGCGCTTTATAAGTTTGGAGATTACGATTACGGTTAAGACATACCGTGCTTAATTTGTGGCTAAAAATAATAACACGTTGGATTTCGACTTGAGACCCTCTGGTACTCAGATTTTGCAGTGAAACCACAGTATAAATAATTATAATTGTGGTGAAACCAACCAAGCAGCTGCAGCTCTCGCGGACTTGATTTTTATCCATCTAGTTTAACTTGCGGGAATCTTGATTGATTGCTTGCTTAGCCACAGGCTAAAATGTCAAATCTTGCGACGACTAGTTCGATCACTTACAATCATTCAATCGTCGTGAAACTTGGCACACAGACTCGCCCTCGCACACACTTCATTCTATCAAAATTTCAGCTCCCCAAAAAGGCTAGCTTATAGAATCGGGGACTAAACTTTTCGAATCGGGGAATCCCCTTTTCCGACACGGAGCGTTGTGATTGGCCAGCGTTGCCATTGGCTGCAACAGAAACGGGTGCGGTGCTTGATTAAACGGACGCTATGTTGTAAAATGCTATATATTTGTAGAGGTAACTGCTTAATATGACGGATTATAGGATACTAGATGGATATAGTAAAAACTTTGTTTTTACTATTGGTTCTTTTTATATATTATTCAGCTGGTCTTTCCGACGTGACCTTTTAATGCCGCAGATATTTCGAAGATTTGCAAATTATTGTTATAAACGGACGTAGGACGTGCAGAATCAGGTGCAAAATAGATCTTTGAGTATAGTTTGCATAGTTTTCATAGTAACTGTTGGTTCCCGCGACTTCGCTTTTTGGGCGCTGTTGAAATGTTGAGATTACGATTACGATTAGGCCTACGGGTTATAAATTAAGTCAGATTGAAATATGACGCCTGTCAAAAAGCACCAAATTATGGCTCTATTTCTGAAATTTGAAATGCGGTTGTCTTCAGTTTATAAAATAAAATAAAAACAGAACGATTATGCACGTTTTGCTCCGGTGGACAAGCTGCAGTCTCTCTGACACGGCTTTTGTTGTGGCGCTCAGAAATTTCGAAGAATTACATTTGCATAGGCTTAATGTCTGTTTTTCATATATCTGTTTTTTTATTATATATAATGATTTCTTGTAATTTTGCGATTTATGTGATTTTGCCATTTAACACTATTATATTGTTCTTTAATATCCGATGTACTCGCAGTGCGTTTGCAGGCGGTTCAATTAAGCACGTACTTACTTACTTAATTAGTTATAAGAAACCTCCAAACAGGAAAAAGTAGCGGTCTCTTTTTGCAGCTCCTAGATACGGCGTGCAACTTTTTGTTTACAAGTTTTCTAGTCGAGTGTATTGAGCGAATTTGGACGAATAGAATGGCATCTGTTTTAGAATGTTCGGCTAACTTTCTAAAGTTCTCCAGAAACGCATTCTTACACACGAGGAGGTCTTCGATCGTTGATCTAAAATGCAGTGCACGGCACTATGGTCAGAACGTGTCAGGCGAGAAAACTGTTCGAATAGGCTGTGCGTCTGGTTTCTGGGGCGACACTGCCGTTTCAGGTAGGGCCACCACAAGAGTCTTAGCCATATAGATTTGAATCAATCTCAAATAACTGCCTGCGCAGAAGTTCCTCATTTGCCAACTTAGAGGGCATATTTCTTTATGCGTTAGGATTTCATTTTTTATGTGCTACTGTAGTTTTTGTGTCATGATTATGATGCCGATGTGGGGTCAAAGTTTGACTGTCATGTAGGGCAGTCCTTAGCGTGACTAACTCGTACTCTGAACTTCCAGCCATGTTAGATTAAACGACGTTATTTATCGGCTAATTAGCCGATGACGATGAAGTGGATTAACTTATCTCAGACTGCCGAGGTAGTGCAGCAGATATGTTAACGTCGAGATGTGTTAAGCAAAGGAACAGTTTTTAACCCTTTGTAAAATATGAAAGATCTGAGCCGAGTAGCTTCAAATATGCTGTAGTAGAGTGATTCAACCACTGATGTCCAGCTACGTGTCAACAATATGGGCACACCAAACTGCAAGAGAAATAAAGTGATGAATGCCCAGTATCAATAATCATGCAATAAAAAAAATGAGAGAGGAATGCAATTGATTTTTAAATATTTATATTTGTTCTAAGCATGTATTATACAGGGTAAATTTGTGACATATGTATGAGATAGAAGAAAGTTTGTGAATGTGTTTCCAGCTTGCTGAAATTTCTTCAGCTACATGGGAAAAAATTGCAATCTGTGTCAAATTGCTGATTACTTGTCACGTACATTTTTATTTGATTATTGTGAGAGTGAGCACTCTTTTCTCTTGGAGTCTTGGGTGGCCATATTGGTGATACTTAGCCGGACTTAACCAGTTACCAGACTATGACAGATTGCATGTTGAGTGATCGTATTGCTGGTGTTGCCCCTGCAACACCCAACACATACACAGTGTACTTGGTCAAGTTTAGTTATCATGTTCTGCTTTTATTACTATTACTAGGCTATCACTACCATGGTACCACCACCACTACTACTACTACCACTGCTACTACTATTATTACTACTACTGCTACCTCTGCTGATAATAATTATTATTATTACCGGTACACACATTTTTAACATGCAAATCTGCGGCGTGATAATAATAATAATAATATGATTAATAATAACGAGTATTATTTTGAATTGGGTTCAGTTTGGTTCTGTTCTATTATTCATAAATAGAGCATTGTTGTAAAACTCTGAGCATGGTTCTACTATCACCACTGGATGGGGATTCATTGGTTGGGCTCTACATGTCTGTGTGAACTCATCAGTGGCCACTCTTCTAGTTATCCGAGTACTGTTCGATAATTGATTGTCCGGTAACTGTTTGTTCTTAGCAACTTTAAGATCATTGGGCTGGTGCAGGCAGTGCTTTTGTGAGGTACTAGAAAGGTTCTATAGTAAACGCCTTCATACATACATACATACATACATACATACATACAAAATGGCAGGTTTTTGTAGCTGAACTTGTCTACCTTTGAAAATTTTCATTTTAGCTCCACAGCTGATACATAAGGGCAACATTAATTTCCTGGTTTTTGATTATTTGTCGGAGATAACCATGTCCCTACTGACTGCAGTCAAACAGAAGATTCCTGTAAGTGCCCTTATCTTTTCAGCTACAGGTTTAGTGCTTGCATTTATGCATATGATTCAATCATTTTGTGGGTTAAGCATATGATTATCCTATTCATCTGGTTTGGTAAAACAGTAACAAGTGACTAAATATCGAATCATGTGCTACAGGTGAACAGATCTTTTGTTTACCATCACTTTGTACAAAATCAGAATAAATCAAACTTGGCTGTTGGAAGAAATCTTATGTGTCACTTTTGTTTTTATTATATTCAGTTGTAGGTTACTTCCTTTTTGTTACATCATACTACAGTAACTCTTATTTATGCTAGTGTTAGTAGTTGCAGTTGATGAAACTTGCTATCAAGAAGATAACTATACCAGCACTTGGGTGACTGCAATGCATTCTGCCAGGCTCACTGACCATTGGATTTCCATTTCTAACCTTGCTCTCTATCTTCCTTTGACATGCTTAATTGGGTATACTTTCTTATGCTATTTTAGGATTCTTTGCCCTTCCTCCAGATCTGTTTAGCCCTGTTCTGGGCCAACCAGATATTTGTTTTTAAAATTCCAGTTTGCTCCTGAAAGGGTTAACATAGCTCGTCTAACACTGAAGATAGAGTTAAAGTGTTAACATGCATTTTTTGGAAATGAATTTTGAACTAGCTTATTGCAGTTGTTTGTATGTGTTTGTATCTGATGGTATGGCATGTGAGTTTCATCACAATGTCATTGTACATTCTCTCAATGTTTTAAATAAATATTGTTGCATGTTGTTATCTTGGCTTGTTAGAATATATTTATTAGAATGATACCTCAGAAATCGGCATTATTGCTTTTCATTACCAGTAGCTATGAGATTCTTAGGGAGTACTTGCAAGTCATTCTGTTTGTAGAACCTTGGCTATGCTCCAGATTTTGTTCAAGCTGGTATTGGACCACACCTCAGTGCAATCAAACAAAAAGGTAACTACTATTAATTTTCCTTATTTAATTCTTCTGCTATTAAAAGTCTCCTTCAACTTGTCAGCTGTATGATTTAAAATAAATATTATTGCATGTTGTTATGATCTTGCTCTAATCCAGTTCATTCATTTGTTCATTTAAGATTCGCACATCAAAATAATTGAACGACAATGGGACCATAGCAATTTTTAATGAAAGCTAAGTCCTCCTAGTGCACTGACTTGCATGTTAGTTTCTTCTAATTAGTCTGCATGGAATTATAAGAGATCTGCTTGAATTTGTAGGCATCAGGGTTGTCAGCAACGCTGGTGGCATTAACCCTTTGTCCTGCGCAGCTGCAATACAGGAGGCTGCAAAGAAAGCAGGCGTTGAAGTGAAAGTTGCCGTGGTAACAGGAGATGACATCATGTCCCAGGTTTTGTTCAGCTTTCAAATTAGATGACATTTGCTCTTTATTAGAGTTATGTTAACAAAGCTTACTGTTTTGGTCGTATCCTAATTCAGAGTATGAACTTCCTTCTTGCAATATGGCAGTGCTTTTTATTGTTACCGGTACTTGTAGTTCACAGTAATATTTAGTAGCAATTGTTGTGATTTTCTGAGGTACATGTGTATGTAGGTATTTATAGGTATTTATAGGTATGTGCATTTGTGTATATCAAGATGCTTATTATAGCACCTTTTAAGTACTTTTCAAAAGTGCTGTACTTGCTAACCTAAATGTAGTGTTAAAGTTAATTCAGAACAGCACTTTCATCTGTGGGGAAATAATATTTAAGTAACTAAGTAAGTCATCACCTAGTTAGTTGAATGTGAGGCACCGTTGTAACGGTTTGACTGTGTTACGGCGCCATATAAATTGTCATTATTATTATTGTTTATTATCACTGGCAAGTGCTTGCACACATGTAGAGCCCAATAAATTCAATTGCATCCAGAGTTTACACTATAGTCAGAGGTCTTCTTGTGCGTTAAGGGTAATGAATAACAACAGCTGCGCACAGCACTTAGTTATGCTAATTGCAGTTATGCTAATTGCCGGTCACTTGAGTGTGTCGTCTTCATATGCCTCTTCAGTTTCTGCGATTGATGTATATATCTTAAAACGTAATTAAGTTGATCTGTTATTCTGAGAATTTTTTTCCTGTGGATCTTGACGGTCATAAAATGCTTCAAAAGGCCAGCAAGCATTACTATTTTGTTATGCAATGTATGTCTTTGTTATTTACTCACTGTTGTAGAAATCCGACATAGAGAAGTCCAGTATAACTGACATGTTCTCGGGATTGCAGTTTCCATCCAGTATTACAAGCATGACGGCTTATTTGGGGTAATGGTTTCTCTGTCCCTCCTTGCACTGATCTGTGATTTTTAATGCAGGAATTATGTGAGATTGCTAATTGTGTCATGACTATGGTAGTAAATTCTCAATTAACTTTTCAGTTGCAGGTACAATACTTAGTATTTGATACTTACTTACTTACTTTATATTTTGTCCGTACAGTGCAGATCTTCACTTTGGGCAACACGGCTTCTCTGTTCATCTCTCTCCATCACCAGTCCAATGGCATCATCCCACAACATGCCCATGCGCCTCAAGTTGGTTTTGATGGCCCCTATGGTCTTCCTCTTCTTTTTTTCCCTTCAGGAAACCAGGTCATCACCACTGGCTCGCCTACCTTTGTCAATATGAATTACATATGGAGAAAACTATCAGAAAGAGAAGATTAAAATGGATGGGATCCATTTAATCTTCTCTTTCTGGTAGTGTTCTGTATATCCTCTTCTCCCGTATGCTCTCTTAACATTTTATGAGATATTTTATTATGCTGTGAGAGCATGCAGAGTTCTTTTTAGCCTCCGATCATGTGCCACCTCCATTGCCCTCCAGTCTTTTTCTATTTGCTACTGTTATTGGCCAGGGCTCAGATCCGTACAGCAACGTACGCAACACTGTGACATCATATATACAAATCTTAGTCTTCATGCTGTATCCGTTGTTCTTTCATTTCCTTTCAAGTCTCCCAAATGCAGCATTTGCCTTCCCTATGCATGTCTTTACCTCCTTATCACAACTGCTGTCCACCATTATCAAGCTACCAAGACAGTCAGAATTGTAGCACGAGCTGAGGGAGGTAGTTCCAGGTAGTTCCACGGCAAGGGGCCAATGCAAACAAAAGCTTGCAATTGGGCCATGGCAGTCCAAACCCGAGGGACAAAAAGATCGAGACGATCCAAAGGTTGAAGAGGATGAAGAGAGGCAGCCAAGATCAGCCATTACCCTTATCATCACCAAATTCACAACCAGGGCAAAAATCATTAGTGATAATGCAAACCCATAAGATCTGAAACCATTCACCTACCTCTTCCCATGTCTCACCGCTCATTGACTGCCATTGTATAAGCTCCTGGTGATGTCATTAATCTTTGATGGAATTCCATAGCTCTTCATTACTTACTTACTTACTTACTTCATTATCCTCCATAGTGAGCCTCTGTGCACACTGTTGAAAGCCTTTTTGAAGTCAATGAAGTTGATTAATACAGGTGTTTCCAACATTAAGATCTTTTCTGTTATCTGTCTGAATGTGAAGATTTTATGTACCAGAATGTATTTATTATTTCATACATTGTTTGTAATTATTCTTTGTGAATTTTCTGTACACTGTGTTTCTGTCAGTCAACTCTGATGTCAGTTGCTGTGATATACATTGATTTGAATAAGTGACTTGTGTGTTATGGTCTATCAGTGCAGGTGCAATTCAGAGGGCACTGGATCTTGGTGCAGATGTTGTGGTGACTGGTCGATGCACTGATTCAGCTCTGACGTTGGGTCCTTTACTACACACAGTAAACAGTGCACACCATTTTCTAATTAGTTGAAGGAATTTATTTAGTTTTATTTAGTTATTCTGTTACTTGACCATGTAAGTAATAGAATAATGAGGTAATGACATTATTTGTAGTACTTTTAGTAATCTAGAAGTTTTAATGCTGTAGAATTCTGTTTATTGAGAATTCATGTAGTTAACTTTTTGAAAAGTTAACATTCAAGTGAATTGAAAGTGATTGAAAGAAAGAATAAATGTTGTAATGAATTAATTTTCAAATGATAAATAATTGAAAGAATGATTAAATGTTTAATTATTTTAATTAATGTTTTGAATGAAAATGAGTAGAAAATAGATAGCTGGAAATGAACCAGTTGAGCAGGGATTAAGTATGGCTGTAGTTAACAAATGATGTGTTTGATGCATTTTAGGTATCAAGAATTTTGGATGATTTATGGATAAATTGAATAGAATGATAGTTTTTATTTTGATTTTATTGTAGTTCATGTTTTTTAGAATAGAATAACTATGAAAAACTTTGATAGCTAATATGTACGGTTACACTTTTGGAAATAACAATGAATGTAATCAAAGACTTGCTGGATCTGAGTGTTTGCTTTTATTTATTTAGATATGTTAAAACTTAGTGTGGTAGGTGTAAGTTATTTTCTATGCAGACTGATAGTCTTTGGTATAAAATGAGCTGTTGGGATGATTTATGGACTAGTTGAGTTATTTTCTGCCTTGACATCACTGGATCAGATTTGAAGACCAAGTATCCTGAGAATAGAATATCAAAATATGCCGATGACACTTATCTACTGGTGGGTTCTACCATGAGAGCAACGGTGCTTGAAGAACTAGAGACAATATCTTGCTGGGCTGAATCTAACAACCTCAAGCTAAATCGATGCAAGACCAGAGAGATGATAATTCCCTGTCGACGCGGTGTCATGCTCCCTGAAACGCTAAAGGATGTTAGCAGGGTGTCGGCAGTCAAGATTTTAGGTGTCTATATTCAAACCAACCTAAAAGTCGCAACACATGTAGCAGATATCTTGGCCAAGTGCATGGGAACCTTTCATGCGCTCCGCTTCCTTAGGTTTCACGGACTTCCAGCGTATGCTCTTCAATAGGTTGCTCGGGCTACATTGGTTGCAAAACTGATTTACGCCATACCTGCATGGTGAGGTCTCACCAATGCAGAACAACGTTGTAGGCTGGAGAAGGTCCTTGTCAGAGCTCGGCGGGTTGGTTATCTATCTTTGGACATTCCTGATGTGGAGACGATGGTTACTAAAGCTGAGGATACGCTGCTATCTGCGGTCCAAAGGAACAGTTCACACGTTCTGACAGAGCTTTTCCCACCTACTAACATACGCCAATATATAATGCGACCCCGACCTCATGATTATGTACTTCCCTTTAAGGACAATAGAAATGTTATTCCTCGTGTCCTTTACCGGAAATTGGTACCAATAATCTGAGTGTCTTTGTCAAAATGTACCATTTAACACTAAATTCCATCTTTTGAACCTTCCTGTTAACATTAGTTTTATATTTTGATTCTATCTTTATTATTCTTTTGAATTATCTGTAATCAGTTGCGGTGTGTCAGCTGTTTTTTGTGTGCCAATAAACGAATATAATAATAATTGCATGTGATATATGTTTAAATTCGGTGATGTTGTATTGCAGTTCCAATGGTCTCATGATAACTACGACTTATTAGCTTCAGGAAGGTGAATGATTTGTCATTTAGCCTGTCTTAATTTTTAAGGAGTTAAATGTTAGAAGCAATCATTCAACAGTCATTTTACACTCTGCATTGATAGGTAGTATGGTTGGTATACATTTCTGTTGAGTGAGGGATTTAGTCCAATCTTTATTTTCCTGTATATCTAGATGTCCCAGGGTTGGGACATCTAAATATACAGGAAAGCATTTAATTGGTTTTTGATGTAAAATATTGTTATAGGCCTAGTGATAATTTAGAAAGCTTTGTAAATGTGCACTCTATCCAGGATGCTTACGAATGATCATCATGTGTACCAAATGAAGGAGACAACAAATGAATTCTTGACTTTTCTTGATGAGGGTTCAGTCTGTTCCAGACATGCTGGGCAGTGATGCAACAGGTGTTGTTAGGTCTTGTGATAGCTCCAGTCCTAATAATTTGCTTTGTGACTCTTAAGACATCTGATTACTCTGCTGTTTTAAAGTTATATGCTTGCAATTTACTTGTGATCCAGTATGTGGAATTTTTCCCTAATCTAGTAATTTATTTTGCATATTTAAATGCATCTATAATTATAATTAGAATTTGTGTTGTAACAAGTTTAAAAAATGGTTACAACACAATTGGTTAGTTTAGTAACAGTTTAACTTTCTGACTTATTGTTTTCAGCCTGGCTGGTCATTTGATTGAGTGTGGTGCTCAGGCCACTGGAGGCATTTTCACTGATTGGGAAGCAGTTCCTGATTGGTAAGAAATCTGCTCCAAATTTTTTTTATTAGTATTTTTAATATTGGGAGCATGTATACTTATAAGTGTTAAGGGGCCTGCAGAGTAAGTGGGACAATACCAACCTAACAATTTTGTCTGTGCATTTCAATCAGTCATTTATATATTTTTAAACTGATTATATATGTTGTTTATAGTTCCATTTTTATTTAAGTAGTTAGTTTCATATTTGGTTCGCAAAATTTAATTAAACATATTGTGCTGCTGATTCATATCTGTAGGCATTCTGGTCAGTCTTAGAAAGGCAAGTTTATGGACTATTTAAGCAGTGGACACTGGACAGTCATATAAATTATATTGGTCAGTGCAATGGTTTAGGCATTTCCAAAAGTATATTAAATTTCACATTTTACTACTTTTAAAAATGTAAATCAAACAAGGCTTTTGTTCTCTACTGTTCTAAGGTGAGATTCATAAATTATGTAATTTACAGACATAATTTTTTAACAGACAAAATTTGTGTTGCTTTCTGAGCTGAGTTTTGATGCTATGTTATTTAGGCATAATATTGGGTTTCCAATAGTGGAATGTTCAGCAAATGGTGAGTTCATTTTGACAAAACCTCCTGGAACAGGTGGACTAGTCACTCCAGCTACAGTTTCCGAGCAGCTGGTGTATGAGATTGGTGATCCGAGACAGTATATCCTTCCAGATGTCGTCTGCGATTTTTCAAATGTAAAGATTGAACAAATTGAAGGTAAAAAGAGTAGCTAATTCTTTCATGTATTAAAGTATATATTGGTAGTTAATTCTTTTATGTAGTATATATATATCTTCATTTATTAGAACCAATCAGGCTGGCAAACCGCAGCTCAGTACATACAGGTTAAATGAATTAATATAGGAAAAGAAAAGAGGTTGAAAAGGCCTAGGCATTAGGATCACCGATTACAGGGTTAAGTTCTCGAGTTATGTTTTGATAAAGGGCTCTAGGTATAAAGTTTTTATCATCCTTTGTTGGCAAAATGAAGTCATGACGGCGCGGCCTTAGGCTGTAATGGCGTTTGATTGTTGGTGGAAATAGTCTGCGCAGGACGTGGGCCTCATTAGTGAAGTAAGAAATAACTTCCCGATTATATATCAAATTGGTTTTAATTAAATGTGAAACTGAATTTCAATTTGTTTAGTTTAGGAATAAATAAGGACTAAGAAGAAACTTGAATCAAAGCTTTAAGTAACATTATGTAATGTCATATAAGTCCTCAAGCTGCAAAGTCTCTTTGCCTCAGGATTATACCTTAGACGTCTCTTTGTCTCAGGATTATACCTAAGACTTAACAGAATAAATCAGCACTATAAACTCTAGAACTATGCCAATTTCTTGCTGTTCAAATTGCTAAAAGCATGCAGTGTGTGATTGGTAGGAGAACTGATGTTAAAACTCGGTTTTAGGTTATATATCATAACCAATGTGTTTGCGTCTGATAGTTAGCTTGCTGGTCTGTTGTCCGAGTGCCCCAGAGGTCATGGTTGAAATCCCTGCCAATGTATAGAGATGTTTCCAGGTGTCTGCTCCACTTATGTCCCCCCTTGGTGAACTCAGCTTTACAATGAGTACATTGACCATACATTGCACTGGCAGAAAGATAAGGTGACAAAAAAGAGGTCTTGCAACCAGTCCTCATCTGCCAAGGCTAATAAAATGTAGTTGCTAACACTTCATACCCATGACTGCTTCTCAGGGTTTGGCTTAAGGGACATTTTTCTTTTTACTTCTTTGCACTAATGTATTTTCTGTGATGGCAGGAAAGGAGAGGGAGGCAGTGAGAGTTTCTGGGGCAAGGGGCTTGCCTCCTACAGACAGCTACAAAGTCTCGGCAACTTATGCTGATGGATATCGACTGACTGCTGTTTGTGTCGTTGTTGGTGGCAGAGCTGTCGCTAAAGCAAGAAAAACGGCTGATGCCATAATCAAACGGTATGAAATTCTGCTGCCATCGTCTGAAATCCTGGTCATTATTCTTAAATAAACTGTGACTTGTAAATGAGCTTTCAGAGTATGAACTGGATGTTTGCATGGTCATAATATAAATCTATATCATAAGCTAAATATGACTGGTGTGTGGATTATTAAAGGCCATGATCACCCTTGGAGTGAGGTAGGCAAGCATAGCTTCTGATTATTAATGCATGGATTGCAGATTAAGTAGTCTCTCTCATGATATGTAAGAAAAGTTATCTTAAAGTCAGGTATTGAATATCAACAGAACTTTTTGCTAAATATATGCTGTCAGTTTTTTCCTGCTTTTAAGGGCATTTTGATGCCTATAAACAAGTAATTGATGTGATTCTTTCAGGGTGCAAGGAATCTTCAAAGCTCTTGGTCTTGAAGATTTCACGAAAGTCATGGTAAACGTAATTGGTGCAGAAGACAGTTTTGGTGCTCAGGCAACTTTAAGCAAAGTGAGGATTTTCTTAACATTTCTCTGCAGCTCTAAGAGTCCCTTGCTCTGTATAATTGTGATGTTCAGTAATTCCAAATATTCATGCATCTTTAGACAGTTTAAGTATGTTTGCGTGCATCTGGACTTTTGCAAAGCACATTTACAAGCCCCTCAGAAGTGCTGACTAGAGATATGATTGAAGTGTAAGGGTTCATTGTCCACACCCCAACCACTGTTAATGTAAGCTAAGACGATACCTTTAAAGAGACTCTGATATGTTGACACAATTGATCTGAGAAATAGAAAGTATTTAGACTGAATTTGACAAGGTTCTGTATAATGTAATGGCAATGAAGAGTGAGGTTTTGATCCTTTGGGGAAATTATTGCCAAGTTTCTTGATGCTCAGTGATGGGACACACCTCAGTTTGATATAGTTAAATGTTCAAACCGTTTTAATATTATTATTATTATTATTATGGCCATTGTGGTCATTACCGGCAATTTTGAGGCTTCTTAGAGAGCTACTGTATAACTGACCTGAAATATACATATTCATGACCATGATTATGACGGTATGACCTAAACTTTTATTTTCTGCTCAGCTGCCTCGTGAGTGCACAGTGTGGATTGCTGCCCATCACAAAGAAAAACGAGCGCTGGAGATTCTTTCTCGGGAAATTGCACCCGCTGGAACTGGAATGGGTGAGGGCTACAAGTTTAATTGCTACATTTTTGCACAGCTTGACCTTTCTGTGTTGGCTGACAAATTCTGTCACTTATTATTTGAATGATATGTGGTTTGTCTCGTCTTGCTTTTCGCCGTCCTATATGATGTTCGACCAATCAGTGAACTATGATAGCATTTGATTAGATCTTTGCAGTTTTCAGTAAAAGTAAGTCAGTTCTTTTAATGAATTATTTTAGTGATTATATGTGTATTAATGAAAGTATTTATTTGGTTTGTTGTTTTTATTTTAGCTCCGGGGCTTTGTGGAATTGTTGGAGGCCGACCAAAAGTGTATGCAGATGAAATCATTCTCATTGAACTCCAAAGCCTATTCATTATTTTCAATGAATATTTGACCTGCTGGGAGTAAAGATACCAAAAACTGGGGGGTGTGTTTGCTGAGAAAATCAAGCTGAATGTATATGGGTC
Organism: Aporrectodea caliginosa; assembly: GCA_020284085.1. Lineage (NCBI taxonomy): Eukaryota > Metazoa > Annelida > Clitellata > Crassiclitellata > Lumbricidae > Aporrectodea > Aporrectodea caliginosa. Next base: position 938,685 of record JACEVL010000786.1, read on the forward strand.
ATTTTTCGCAAATTTGGTTTTTGATTGCTGTTAGCGTGTGATGTATTGGTCTGTGGGGAATAGTACTGTGGAATGAGTTAAACTCGTTCATATGGCAAAAATCATAACTAAGAAAAGATATAGCATGAGTGGTTTGGCTTTGGCTAGTCATAAAAAATCTTCCTTTCTTTCTCACCTGTCTAACGAAAGCACTAAGCAGTACTTTTTGCTAAACATGACATAAAACATAGGCTAATTAGCAGTAATTTATCTGTAACTTACCAAAAATATAATTAATTTGCTGACATTAATCAATAAAGGTAGCAATAAGGTGAGGAGTGGCATTAAGAACAGACTAAAGCTTTGAAATATTGGCTAGTGAAAGTCCAGTGGTTTTCCAGTGGCTTTCAAATATCTGTAATTTTGGAAATTGATTTTCTCGGAAACAGTTTTTAGATGGTCATCTTGGGACTTCGTTTGATAGGCTGTGTGGACATCCTGAGATAAAATTTCGCAAATGTGTCCCAATAACATCAACAAACCTCAAGGTATATTAGTCCAGAAACTAAAATTTGGTACCTTTTCTCCCTGCAGGTCACATATTCTTACAATTTATGGTGTATATGGTCTCACTATGGCTTCTCTTTTGAGTTACTTTAAATTATTGAGATATAATCAAGCATTTATCAAGAATGTGCAATGTAATATTAGTACCAGTCAGTAGTTTTTCAGAAGGAACATTTCAGAACGGCTTCTGGGACCTTCAGCCATTAAAAAATAATTTAGTTACTATAAATTTTTAATTAAAAATTCTTTAGTTTCTTTAATTTAATTTCAGTGTTTTCTGTGTTTATTGATAATATTGATATATATAAAATAAAAATATTAGCATAAAATATGACCCTTATGGTCCAATACATTGTAGCCTACCTCATAATTGTTCTGAATTTGTTCAGTTTTGGAACCTTTTTTCTAGAAAAGAGCACTGGAACCAGTAACCATACTGTTACTAATGTCATAAATTGTTTTTGAGTGTAAGTTTTAACAATTACTGTTACAACATTTTTAGGTTTTTTGACCTTACTGATTTATCCTTTAGTTAATTTTCTTCAAAGTGCATCAGTCAATTGATTGTCTTCTCAGTGTGATTTTGTTGAGCTGTCTAAAGCATGTGTTAACTGGAGTTTTGTTGATGTTAGTAGTCTTTCCTTGCCAGTAGCATAGCCACATACCAATTGGTTTGCTTATTGAGGGTATTTTGGTTCCTGTTTCTATCTCTAGGTCTCCTGTGTTGAAGTTGTTTTCATTTCTGCATCCAAAAGATAAAGTAAATGTTAGTATGGTGAAATATTTAGCATACTGATTTATTCTTTAGTCTAAGTACCAGTGCACTTATATAACGTTGACTTTGAACAGTGTGATATTGATTGCATAGAAAAACGTTGATTGTTTAGCTTGTCGATTCATTTAATAGCACAGTTGCATCACTGAATTGACAGAAACTGCTGTTGAGCGTTTCCTACATATCAGCAGCTGGTGCAGTTGAGAGATTGACTGTTGGTGACTTGTTGAATTGCTGAATGGTTGCCTGACAATTGCACATACTAAATCACTTTTCTTCTTATTTTCTCCAAAGCTGTATCTTTCCAGGTTTCTGTTCATCTGAATGAAAAAACTGAGGAGGTTAAACTTGCCAAACAAGTTGGCCAGTGGAAAGAGGGATCCAGTTTGTCAGCAACAGCTGAAGCTGTACATCAAACATCTACCGATGAGATCAAAAAAGGATCACACAGTTTCCGTCTTGAAGAATTGGCATTTGCCAGAAGCGGAGATAAAGGAAATCACTGCAATATTGGTATTACAATTTTTATTGTATAATTTCATATGCTTATGCTTATGCATATGCTTTGTTGTCAATAACTTTTACTGATTACTAATTAATTTGGTTGGCTTTTAGGGCATATCAGTAAAGCAAGATTGAACTATGAAATTCTCAAACTTGTCTGTTTATTGATACTTACTAGCCTTTTTTGTGAAGGTGGCCATTAGTTAAGAGTTGTCAGGGTGCTTATAATAATGAACTTATATACTAAAATAGCTGGGTTTAACGAAGGGGCAGAGGGGGCAACCGCCCATGGGCGCAGCACAAGGGGACGCAAAATTAGCTCTCAGTGGTACACAGTGCTTTGACAAGAACGATTAAAAGTCAACAAGAAAATTAAAAAGGGGCACAGTCATCAACTCTTACCCCTGGGTGCTGAAACCCTTCGTTATGCCACTGGTTTAGGCTGTAGCACATTTGTGTCTTAGTAACCAGATAGTGTTGGATATTGTTGCATGGATCCTGTATTAATCGTCAAATTTCACTTGGAATATGTGCATCTTGCACAGTGGTGATATGTTCCACTATTGGCTATCAAGTTTTGGTTATATCTATGTTTCAGACTCATATTTGCTGATTGTAAATGTAATAAGTTGTTTAAATCAATATATAAATAGTGTAACAAACTTACAACAGTCAGTAGGGGAGTGCCTGCTGAGGCTATGCCATCAGTGGTGAAGGTCTTGGCTGAAGTACCACCTTAGGGCGCTACGCGAGGTGGACAGGCTCAGCAGGAACCCTGAAAAAGCTGGCAAACGTGGGCGGCATCGCCGCCTTTGATACCACATGTGGATATCAGAGCCAGTCCTAAGCCTGGAACTCTCTTTAAGGGAGAAGCGCGAAGGTCGAACGGATGGGTGCAGATACTCCGTTCGTAAAGAAAAAATACGAATGAAATCCAATGCAAGCATTGGACTCCAAAGGGCCTCGGCCCATGGATCCAATGCAAGCGTTGGACACCTACGGGCCTTCGGCCCATGGATCCTGATGATGATGATGATGAACAAACTTAAAATGGCTTTGTAGAAAATTTGTATGTTGCAGTAATAGAGTGCTGCAGCAAAATGTGTTTTTTAGGTGTAATTGCAAGAGATCCAAGCTATGTGCCTTATTTGCGACGGTATTTAACAGCCGGAGCTGTTGGCGAGTATATGGCTCATGTCTTTGAGAAAGACCACTGGCACATTCCACGGGCAGATCGAGTTATGAGGTAGGCAAAATCATTAAGAGCTCCAGCTTCAGTCTGCTTTTCTGTGTATGTCACATTGTAAATACACAATGTGGTAGCATAATGTCTATTTAAAATAGCAGACTTTTGTAATGTAACGTAATAAATTGATCTGATTTAAATGCACTGTAAGGAAGAAAATGTTTTCTTACAACACGTGAAGCAATGCATGGGTGCAGAAATTGAGTCTTGATTTGTTTTTGATGCAGCACAAACTTGGTGAGATTATCAGATGAGCAGGTAGCACTGATTGTGCATTTTATTTTCACAAAAATTTCTTATCTAAAATAATGTCCCTTTAATAGTGTTTATTATTTGTTTACAGTATTTATATAATTAGTGTGCAATGTGCATGAATTGTCGATATTGTGTTTCATCTAATTTAGCACTGACCAGCTGATTAAATACTGATTAAATACTTTTGCATAAGGAGGTCTGTTGTTACATTCATTTGGCATCAGATAGTGCAACCATAGCAAATAGAGTAACTACTAAACACATGTGTTTTGAAACAAAGCAAGAGAAAAAATCAAGGATTGCAGAGATAGAGGTGAAAAATTCTGCAAATAAACATAAAAATTTAGGACTGGTACTGATTAAAAAAAATTAATAGATTAATCTCCAAAATTTAACTATGATTAGTCGATTAAATTCTATTAGTTTGGTATCTGTTACTTAAAGTGTGAAAAACTGTTACAAATTTAGTCAGAGTCGGTTACTACTTTCTTTCTATAAAAAACTTCAATCATTCCACATGCTGAAGGTGATACGTCAATGATGTGGTGTTTGAACCACAGTAAAGGAACTGTTTATTGCAAGACAGTTGATTTTGTCTCCATTTTCGACTTTTCCATCAGCATTTACCTTAAATGCAAAATGATCGTTTAATTTTCCACTCAAACGTTTCACAGTATCATTGTTTGCCATATTCTCTACTGCAGAAATGGACTGCTCGACATCATGAAATAAGCAAAAATATTTATCAAACAAGCCGAAATTAATCGATTAAAATTTTTAATGATTAATTGATTAATTATCGTTAAAATCTGCCGCCCTAATAAAAAATGCATTCAGCTGCTGTAATGATTTAAATCTTTTAAAAAAAATTAATAGTAAGCTGTTTTCTTGCCTGCTATTCTTAAGATGATTTGCTATGTATTTTATGTTCTTTAATTTGAAATGGATAAGAATGATAATTAATCTAGTGAAGAGTTGGTATTACATTTGTGATCTGTATAATCTGCCATCTCAAATATACTGTTTATGTTTTCAGTGTCCCGAAAACAGCATATGTGCTTTTTACTTAGAATTTGTTCTTCAAGTCAAAGATTTGAGTTTTTATGACTTTTGTAACCAGATTTGAATTACCAGGCATCAATGGGTTCAACTTTGTTCTTCTTAATTCCCTCGGAGGTGGTGGAATTGCTTCCCTTCGTGTTGATCCACAGGTAAGTAACACATTGTCCGACATTGGAATAGTAGCTACAGCAATATTAACCACTCTAACTGCATGTTGTTACTTCTAGAAGCATTCCTTTCATAAAGGAATGATGTTTGTAAATATGATTTCATGTTTATATATGATTAATTGGTCGATATCTGTTCATCTATGATTCAAATAGATTCTTTAATTAATCATAGAAACCGGTTTCCACAGTTTACATTCTGCACGACCTTGAGGCTGCTGTGCTCGTCTCCCTATGGCACAGTTTAGACAGTCGCAGCTACACGGCACTCCTCCTCTGTATATGTATAGGGTTCAGGCACGTAACGAGACTTAAATTCAAGAGGAGGCAACTTCGCAGACCGTCGGCAAAAATCCTGGTCATTGGGGCCATTTATAGTCAATCGAAGTTCCAGTACGTAAAAAAGCAAGAGGAGGCAACTGCCTCCTCGTACCTCAATGTAGCTACGCCTATGATAGGGTTACTTACATATTATGTATATCTCTATTTTCACACATAAGCTGCTGTCATTGAAATTAGTCTTAGAAAAAGTTGCTATAGTTTTGCATCATTTAAATGAGATTAATGTGTTTTTGTAGGGTAAAGCATTTGCACAGATGCTGCTGGATTTCAGAATTGAAAATGTTCCCAATCTGCTTAAAAAACTGGAAAATTAAGCAGAATGAATGAGGTCAAAACAACACTTGTTGTAAGCTGTTGTATGCTTTGGCTGTGAAATTTTCCAGATGTGAAATCACTATCACGTTTTGTGTACTTAGATTAATGTTGTTCGTACTCTAAGTTTATGTATACGGTAGCAGTTAATTTTTAAACTTCCAGGAATATTTTTAATAGAAAATGTCCAATTGTGTTTTTCGCTACAAATTGACAATAATGCAAGAGGAATGACAATGTATGCAGAATTGTGTATGGAAAATTACTGCTGTGCCTTTTTTGTAATATATATAGATATTAGGGTGTCTCTTAAAATGAAAGTTAAAATTTTTAATCTCTCACCCTTTCAAGTTGTTAGGTTTATCGAAAAACAATTTTACAAAAAAATTTGTGGAAATCGGATAACATTTAGAGGTGGCCCTTTCATGTCAAAGTTTTAGCAATGTAGGCCCATTGTTTATTACTATGCTACATAGTTCGAATCATTAAGAGAGGGACAGATTGTCCTATTAATTTGCCAATTTCAATCTAAAGAAAAAGCGAAGCAGGCTACCACTTCATCATCATCATCATCATCATCATCATCATCATCATCATCATCATCATCATCATCATCATCATCTAGTACAGCAGAAGAGAAGGAAGATTGCCATCCTTGTGCTTTCGGCGATGGCCCATCCCCAGAGAGAGAACGGTTAAACATGATGTCTAGCACTGGACAGAACCAGCGTCTCATCCAGAAGTGCCACCTTCATTGTCAGTGAAGTTGCATCTAGCCTTTGGCAGAACGTTACTGATTTGAATATTAGCAGGAGTACAATTCATTACTCCATGACCCAACTTCATTCCACCAAGTCGAACAAGCTAAAATCAGAGTTCACTGTAACTGTACAGTGTACATTTGACAGTTGACAACACATTGGGATGGGAAGCTAATGGAAGATCTAACTTCCACAGAGCATATCAATCGTCTTCCAATTCTTATATCAGGTGTTGGAGTGAAGCAGCTACTCGGTGTTCCGAAACTTCGATCCGGAACTGTATACCGAGGCCCAAGCCACTGACGTCATCGTGTCTTTGGAGGAATGGGGCATTATGGATCGTGTT